>CM063110.1:25696680-26156111 GCA_031841125.1 Acanthococcus lagerstroemiae
ACGCGTTTGACTCAGTAAAACATAATAGCGTAATATCAGGACTAATTGATCAGGGAGTGGAGAGAGGTTACGTAGAGGTAATTGTAGACATGTACAAAAAGTTGAAGGCAAGAGTAAAAACAGATAAGACAGGTGAGACATTCAGAATCAAAAAAGGTGTAAAACAAGGAGACCCACTGTCCTCACTACTGTTCAACTGCACACTAGAAAGCATATTCAGAGGGTTAAAATGGAGAAACAAAGCAATACAAAAAAATGGAGAACGACTGAGTAATCTAAGATATGCAGATATGATATAGTGATACTGGCAAACACAGACCATGAACTGAAAGAAATGTTAGACGAACTAAATGAGAGAGGTAAAGATGAAGGGCTGAACATGAACGTAAACAAAACTAAAATCATGTTGTACAAAGGTGAAAGCATACCGGAGATAGTGATAGACGGGAAAAGAATTGAAGTAGTGGACGAAATAGTATATTTAGGGCAAAAAATAGCAATAGAAAAAGGAACAAATAAAGAAGTAGATCGCAGAATCACAATAACATGGAGGAAACTCTGGTCATTAAAACACATTCTAAAGGGCCCATTTTCGATTAAAGACAAAAGAAAATAATGAACAGTTGCGTTCTCCCAGTCATCACCCACGAGGCGCAGACATGAGCCACCACCAAAAAAGACGAAAATAAAATAAATATCACCCAAAATAAAATGGAAAGAATAATACTAGGTATAAAAATGAAAGACAGAGTAAAAATCAAAACAATAAAACAAAAAATGAATAATAATAATAATAATAATAATTTTGTATTTGCGGCTAAAAGACTAAAATGGGACTGGGCAGGGCATGTTTCAAGACAAAATGAAGACAGGTGGACTTACAAAATTAAGAACTGATATTTGAAGGATGGCAGAAAGAAAGGAAAACAAATTACCCGATGGGACGTTGATATTATTAAGTTTCTGGGCAATAACAAATTGTATCATAGAGTTGCTAACGACAAGCAAGAGTGGACGAGGCTGACGGAGGTTATAAAATAAAATAAAAATAAAATCTAAAAGTGTGAGTTCCCCAAACTGCCCCGAGCTAAACCTACTCGGAGGTCGGTAAGGCAGAAGAGATGAGACAACCCCAACTTTTATTTTATGTACTTATGTAATACACGGAGCCGCCCGACAATGTTCGGGATTGGCCACCGGGTGGGGCTTTGGCCCCTCATGGGAGGAAAAAGAATCAACAGGTTGGAAATATTTTCATGCGACATAGGTAAGATTCTTCCAGATGATAAAATCTTTATAGGTGAATATTTAAGACTCTTCTAGACAAGCTTTATCATCTAATGTACGAGTGAAACGCGTTGAATTTTTGAAATAAGAACGTTTCATGTTTCAAGTAAATAGTTTTCAAGGTAAAGACATGTCAGTCTCAATAATTAGGTAACTGATGACGAGGTAAAACCTGAAAACGTTCTAAGGCGAGGCATGAGGAACATTACTCGAAATAGGTTTCAGATATTCTTGTACTTCTTCCAGACTCTCGCAGGACATGCTATGGACGTTACAAGATTCTTTTAGGCATGCGTAAGACTCTTTAATACTCTTCCGGATTCGTTTAAGACAATTCTAGCTCCAACTGAGAGTTCTTCAGATTTACACAAACTTAACTTAAGATTCGTTGGGTCATGGAAACTTCTTCCTGATTTGCTAAGGTAATTTTATGACCATTTGGGACCTGTTTAAAATACCTCCATGTTAAAGACTCTTTGAAGCTTTTTTAAAACGCTTTCAAACATGTTTTAGACTATCTTAAAGGATCTTCAGGACTTATTAAAGACTTTTCAAAACTATCTAAGACTCTCGCGTAAACCTCTCCCAAAATTATTTAAGGCATTTCGTGTGTTCTTTCAGACTTCTCCAGATCTGTTTTACTGCCTAGGCGAATCTTGATGCGGTTTGAAAAGCTCTGAATTAATCTCAGTCAAGCTTCAAATGATTTTGATTGATTCGGGAAAGGGTTTGTAAGTAGTCTTTAATCTGAAACATTATTGAAGAATATACGAGTATACAGCGTGTCAGGAGTTCTAAAGAAACTTTGCAGACTCCCGAGCAAGTTTGGGAAAGCCCTAAAGAATTACATAAAAACAATTACACAAATCTGAGAGAGTTTGAATCAAGCCCGAAACAGTATTAACAGAGTATCAAAAGAGTCAAAATGAAGTCTTGATGAATCTCAAGAAGTCTTTTAAGCAAGTATGAAAATGATGCGTTTGGGTGATTCTGAGGAGTTTGAAAAATGTTTGTAGGAATCTTATGTAGTTACACTTGGAAGAGTTTGAACGAAATTAGGGTTGCAAGAGTCTTCAGCAGCAGTTACCCTTCGAATCTTGCCGAGCTTTCAGTTTGTCAAGCGAAGTCTAATTACCTAGGTATTTATTTTTTGTTTTCTCCCAAATTTTCGGTCCCACAAGAAAAAGTAGAGTATTTTAGGGTAAGAACCTGGTAGCCAAGATTTTGTTGAAAAAATTATTGTGACCCAATGCGCAAGGGGCTTCAGTAAAATGAAGTGACTCTGATAAGCTAACAAAGTCGATGTAGTAAGCTCTAAGTGGAAGAGGCGTAGCCAAGCGGTGGGGGGCAAGGGGACATGGCCCCATGAGCTTTTTTACGCTGTGTTTTTTTTATGCTACGGCAAATTCAGGGCAACTCGATAAAAAAAACGGCATATCTAATTTTCTTATTTATGGAATTAGGATGATGAGGACTAAATTGGAAGTTGGATCACAAAACTCATGAGAAAATTAACGATCCAGTAAATCCCCTATTTCATACGTTTTGATCTTTCAAACGGAGTCAATTTTTTGTGCTCTCTAAAATCTTGATTTTAGAGCACAAATTCGCACCCGCTTGAAAATTTGCTGACAAATTTAAAATCAGCGATCCGAAAAAAATTAAATTTTTTCAGTTTTCTCATCGAAGACAATTCAAAAATGCTGTAGTCATACAAGCATAATAGGACACTTGAGTCATGATTCACACATGATGGCAGTTAATTGTCATGATATCTCATTACTGGGAGTTTAACTTCGGAAGCGAGGGGTAGAGAGTCAGGGTTTTTAAACAAATTTTGCTGGTCTCCCCCCTGCAAAAATTCTGGTTACGCTACTGCTGAGTGGCCAACAGAAATAATGTAAATTAAAGTAAACTTTGACTGCCCGAGCTGCCAACGGAAATATACGCATTGTACCTTCCAAAGGGAAACCTAATTCCAACCTCAGTTTCCGAGTCTCATCTGCATCGACTACGGAAGATGTAATTGAACATCGCGATGTGAAATAAACCGAGAGTAAACACCGAAAACGCGACGAATAATCTCTGGAGCAGTTATTCTTTTCCAAAGTGAGTACAATTAAGTCCTCAGCTTCCTCTTGGTATTTACCGAACCAGCAACGAAATGCATTCGCAGTTGTTGACGAACGTTGTTCGCAGAATTAATTGGATTTCTCCCGAAAAGTTTTTAAGTCCTTTCTCCTTCTAAATGAAATACAGATTGGAGCAGGTCCGTCTCACGGGACTCCCACTGGGTGTGATGTAAGTTTATATGTAACTTTATTCTTGAGAAAACTCGAACCGTACACCTTCCATACTTGTGATGAGATTTCTTAAATTTCGAAATCCAAACACTGAAAATACCTTTTGGTGGGGGAGGACGCCAAGTGTGGAACGGGCGCCTAATATGGAACGACGTGATTTTTCAGCCGATATGTGGCGCAGCCACACGGAAATAGTTGGAAATGAAAGAACTTTGATAAACACTGTCCATGGTGTGGAACGAAATTCGATGGCATGATTCGACGAACCGTGATAAGCGTTAATATTTTATTTCGTTCAGTTTCCTCCAACATTTTTTCATATTCAGTCATAATTTCAGTGAACGAAAAATAAGCTGAATGATCCGAAAAAATATCAACATGCCGAGAAATTATGTATGTCTGTGGCCGAGAAAAATATGAATATAGTTTTACGTCATGCATGTTTGTTTTTCACGCTAGGGTAACGCACAATTCGTGAAAATTAAAAAACTGAAAACAATGACAAGTCTCCAAACATGAAACGAATTACCTCAAGATATCACGCCTATTGGAGTCCTTGAACAGAAGAAAACTACAGAGCGTATTCAAAAAGTTCCGGGACTAATTTTATATCAAATGTACAACTGGCGCTGTCTGTTAGTCGACGCCGGAACCAGACAACATCATCCCTTAGCAACCCAAAATTGAAATGTCAGCGCTGTAACTTTTCATGTAAGGACTGACTGTGTTCCTTTGAAGCGACGTATTTTCGTGACTTCGTCACAATGAAGCAGGCGTGCGCACACAAATTTTGTTTCGAAGTTGGAAAAAGTGGTTCGGAAGCATTCGAATTGTTAAAAACCACGTATGGGAATGACTGTTAAGGCCGAGGCAATGTTTTCCAGCGGTATGCGCTCGCTGGAAAATGATCTGCGAGAGGAGCGTCCTTCCACTTTCTTTTTTCGATTCTCGCAGGATTATCCACAATGAATTTGTGTTCCTAGGCCAAAAAGTAAATGCAGTATTCTGCAAAGGTATCATGGAACGACTTTTAAAGTAGATTCGACGCGTGAGACCGGAACTGTACCGTACTGGTGATTTTCCTTTTGCAAGAGACCGAAGACCGTCAGCCCATTCCTTGACACTCGTCACCAAATTGGCTCAAAAGTCGGTCACCACGATTCACCATCCGCTTTACTCACCAGATCTGGCTCGGTTAAACTTTTTTTCATTTCCTAAATTAAAAATGGCGATGAAGAGAGAGCATTTCGAAGATGTTGAGGCGGTTCAAAGGAATATGTGACCAGGGCTCTGAAAGCCATTTTAGAAGAAGAGTTCTCCATATCGTTCCAGCGACTGTAAGAGCATAGTAAAATTTGTATAGGACGAGAGGGGGATTATATTGAAAACTATATAAAAACTTTTTTCTAAACTCTTTCTTTTTTTCGTACAAAAAATTAGTTCCGAACTTTTTGAATACACTACGTGGAAACAGGAGAATTGACCGCGGGAAAACTGACTGCACAATATTTTGTGGTGGTACGACCTGAGGACTTCTCGTGATTAACTGCAATAGCGTGGAATGTTATGTGATGTACAAATGACATGTCTTTACTATACAGAAACATGCATGATTACTCCTGCAGCTTTACTATACAGAAACATGCATGATTATTTCTGCAGACGAGTTAGTGAAGGTTTAGCACTGAAATACTATTAATTGCTTGAAAATATTTTTTAACGCTCTAAAATGAAAAAAAATTAACAGTTTTCCACATCCTTGGCTTCACATTTTTCTTTCCTCGTCGTGGCGTCAGCAAACTATCTTTGTTCACAACGAGGAAAACAAGAAGCCGACTGTTTCTCATGGGCTACGGCAAGGAAACTCATAATCGTGACTCAAGAAATGTTCAAACCCAACCCCCTCCCCTCCATAGTGTCAATAACTTGGGCTAAATGTCAGAAGTAATATTAGAAACCCATACTTCAACTATTCCCAGCAAATAAATGCAAAAAAGACTGGTTTAAAAAAAAATTTTAAAACTGGAATTGAATTATGCGATTTTCTGAGAATTACCTACTGTCAACTGGGGTAATATCGGACACTGGTGGTAATACCGGTCGCTCATGACTTAATTACTTATAACGATACTAGCGCTCCTACAGCAGTAAGTCATGAATGACCGATATTACCACCAGTGTTCCTATTACCCCAGTTGACGGAGTGTGTAACTTAACGGCATACCAACCCCAACCGAATTTAAGAACTTAAAGCTGCGGAGCTAGGGCGCTATGATAGTAATAATAATAGCCCATGATCCTACCAATCCTACCCGACTCCTCGTCGGACCGTAAGACCCACGAGGGTTTGACTAATGTTCACAGACGAAGTTAATTTTTTTCAACATCTGCGCGGAAAGTTCCTCATTATCCCTCTATTGCTCGAAAGTTTCAGGTAATTTTTGAGAAGGTGTTGAAAAAAAAATACCGTACGCAACTCGAGAGAAAATTATGAAATATACGACTTTGTTTTGTATTCCTTATCTTCAACTCGTGCTGCAGACTCACAATCGTCGTATTTCACTAATTTTTCCCGAGTTGCGTAATGTACTATTTTAAAATCGAAGCTGAGCGGTGACGATGGTAATGATCATGATCCTCCTCACTCGAACCATAAGATCCATCGGCAATTTTATTGGTGTTCACACGTTCGTAAAGTGGCGCTTGAATTGGATCACATTTATCTTAACCCTGACTAGGTACCGAGATCGCAGAGAGACGATATTCTTTTTTCAGAATGTCAGGGAGGCTATCCTCTGACATTTAGGGATGGTTAGATACATCGACTCGGCACTGATGTACGTTAAAAGAAGATGTAGCACTTACTCTTAAATGATATTCACATTCACGTTTCTAATATGTAGTTAAACAGATCAAAATCATTCGAAGATGATAACTGTAATTCAACATACCTGGAACAGAAAAGAAAAATACTTTCATCAAACATACAGTAACACAAATAGTTAGACAGACAAGCCAAGAATTTTTTTTCTACTGAAGTCTGCGTTTCACATTTGTTTGCTACTTTATTGTTAGTGAATGATTTTCCGGCAACGTCTAATTCGTTCAGCAACTGACGGCAGTCAATAATCCGAATGTACAAGGACAAAAACCTATTCCGGAATCACTGCACCGGTGTTATAGAAGGCAATTTCATTCTGAACATAACATTTTGAATAACAGGGCATTTCCGGGATTAAAATAAAATGTTTATCTCACGACTGGGAGCCCGGCTTTGTCCATAAGGAATTCTCAGCCTGTCAGGGCTCCGTCAGACAGCGTCCATCACGCTGGCATCCGCCGACCTCCCAATCTGCTCGCCTTCTTGCTGAGGCTGGCGAACCTCTTCTGTATCGTAGACGTAACAGCCAACTTTCTCTCTTCGGTTACGGCAAACTGTCACCTCCCACTCATAACCTCATTTTCAATACAAAATGGAATTCATTTTTATCTTCTTCCAACACACCACACGAAATGACGCGAGCCTGTCAAGCTGATAATTTGACATACTACAAAAACATAAAACGTATCATACAGAAAAAATTGCCGAAAGATGAACGTTCCTTTCCAATACCCATCCGATGGTCAGAGGTGACCCGTATGCCACCTGGCGAGTTCGCGTACTTTGGAATTAATTATATTTGTATTATGCTGAACGAGTGCGGCAATAAGCTATTCTATCCAAGTTCGTTATTGATTTTTTTATTCTTCAACCTCACAGCTCCTCGAGCTCCACAGAACGTGCAGTCGAAAAGTTCATCTTCCAACATCTTAGAAAATCTCCACAGTCTGAATTACAGTAAAGTGCTAAATGCTGATCCTTTTTTCAAGGCTCAATAAGTCTCCATAGGAGTGGTAATTTTGAAGGTGCTGTGTAAAAAAAAAAATGTGCTCAAAATTCAACAATTTTCGAGTTTCGGAAAAAGTAATTTGGAAATATGGAAATGGCTAATACTCAAGATTCATTTTTCGACACATCATATTTTCAGTGTCAACGTTCAAGATTCCGGGGTGTGAAAAAGGATAATTTGGCTAAAATCTTTTCATACTTGAGAGGAGTGTCCAATGTTAATCTAGGTATCGAATGTTGACCAAATCAACATCCGATATTTTTTAAACATATGTTCGGAAGAAAATCTGTTGTACAGCTTACTATCCGGATTCACGTGTATGAAATGCTCCAGCGTGTAAGTAAATGTAATAAGATTGAGATTGAAATCTGTCGAGGGATTAACATTTGACACCGGGGGTCGAATGTTGTTTTAACCTTTCTTAAAATCCGTGTGGGTCAACACTGGCTGAACTTTGAAAAAGTTTAACTAAAAAAAGCGAACGTAGAAGGTTGACACTTATTATTAATAGCAATTTTGTGGTTGAATACTAATATGGGGTGGGTCATTTAAAGGAAGTGGATCAACATTTGACACTTTGTCACATATAGGCTTGTCAATAACCGAATGGTTAACCGAAACATTCGGTCATTTTACTCCCGTTAACCTATTATTTTCGATTATTTTCAAATGCAAAAAATAGCTGATGAATAACCGTACGATGTGTTCGCATTGACTAATGAAACTAATAAAAAGCGTTTTCTCTATTTTGAATCGGAATTTGAAAATGAAAATAATAATTCGCGTTATGTAGAAGCTCACACCTCCTCTTGAGTGATACCTTGCCGTGGTGAGGAGACTTAAACGTAAAAATAAAAAATAAAATAACTCTATGAGGTTATTATATATTGTTAAAATCGCGACCGGAAGCACCTAGAAGAAGGCGAACTCCGAGGTAAACCCTGTTGAAAGCAATGAAAAGCTACAACAGTATCTATTTCCAGGAAATGTAGTTTTCCCAAATGTTATTTACTGATAATGACGTTCCAACATGTACATCATTTTTCCGGACGTAAAAAGCTTCCCATTCGGATGTCCGGGAGAAAGCTACTCGGGGGAGCATCATCATCGGAAAGTTTTAAAAAGAAAGGCGCAATTAGAATAGGAACTTGGAATGTAAGAAGTTTGAATGGAGTTGAAAGATTAGAGAACCTTAACAGAGAAATAAAGGGGCTTAACCTAGGAATAGCTGAAATGAGTGAAGTAAAGTGGAAAAAGGAGAATGATTTTGGGTCAGGCGACTTTAGAATAATAAATAAAAAGGGAATAAAAGGGCAAGCAGGCGTCGGAATTGTTATGAATAAACAAATAGGTAATAAAGTTATAAATTACAAACAACAGAGTGAATGGTTAATCTTGATAAAAATCAATACCAAACCAGTACTTTCAACGATAATACGAGTGAGGAGCCCACTTCCAATGTGACCTAACTGCGAAATTTTCGTTTTGAGAAAAACAAGAAAAACACTTTACAAGTAAAACAGTAAAGTAACGGATTTAAAAAAAAAAATTATTAACAAGTTCAACCTTTGAGAAAAAGTTGTTCTTCTTTTTGCAAAGCATGCCAAGGGCGCGACAAGACAGCTTGTTGAAAACAAAAACTCATGCAGTTAGGTCACTTTGCTGGAAGTACAAAAATGAAAAATTGTGCAACTAAATTACTATAAAGGTGTATACCTACGTCATAGAAATTCCGGTGAAAAACGCTTATATCTGTTTAAAACTATCTCTTAAATTCACTTTTGTAATAGAATCAAGTAAAATGCACATTTATTCAATAGTAATTCACAGATAAACTAAGTTTAGAGAGGAAATAAGCGCTGTTTGGTAATACCACACTGGTACTCATGTAGTTTATGGTCCCTACTAACAGATGACGCCACTAACTAAAAAATCGTAATTTTGCAGTTACGTCACTTTGGAAGCGGGCTCCTCAAGTATACACACCAACTAATACACACGAGAATGAAGACATTGAGGAGGTATATGAAGAATTAGAAGGACTTGCGAAGCATGTTAGAGGCTACGAGAATCTTATCACTATGGAAGTTATAGCAATGCTAGAGTTGGTGAAGGAAAAGAAGGTAATATAGTTGGGGATTTTGGATTAGGAATGAGAAATAAAAGAGGAGAGCGTTTGATACGGTTTCGTACGAAGTATAAGTTAGTTATAGGAAATACTCAATTTAAAAATCACTATAGAAGAACGTATACATGGAAGAGTCCAGGTAACGCAGGTAGATACCAAGTTGATTACAGGTATTATTACAAAACAAAGTTTTAGGAATCAAATATTAGACATAAAACTTATCCGGGAGCCGATACTGACAGTGATCATAACTCGGTAGTAATGAAATGCAGGCTTGAATTGAAGAAACTTGGTAGAAAAGAAGAGATAAAAAGATGGAATTTGACAAAGTTGGACAATATTATAACTAGAGAGAAATATAAAGAGGATATTGTATTAGAATTAGAGGCTGAAGAAACACAGGAAATTAACAGTATGGAAGGAGAGTGGGGTAAAATAAAGGAGGAAATATTAAAGTCAACAGAAGAAAATCTAAGTAAAACTGAAAGAGAAGAAAAGAAATCATGAATGAAGTAGGAAATACCCATAAAGATGGATAAACCAAGAAAATATAAGAATGCAAATGATAGGGAAGGTAGATTGGCTTATCAAAGGTTAAGGAATGAAATAAAGAGAGTGTAAAAAGGCAAAGGAGGAATGGAAAGAAAAAAGTGATAAGATAGAAGAGTTTATGAATCAAAGACAAATAGATTTGGCCTATAGAAAAGTAAAGTGGAGTTTGGAGAAAGAAGGAAGCAAGCAAGTAATACATATAACAAATTAGGGAGAGCCTATTTACATAGCTGAAGGAAAATTGAGAAGGTGGGTAGAGTATGTACAAGGACTATACACAGGGCCAGTCGGTTTTCCTTCCGCCACAGGAAAACTAGTTTTCGCGAAAACAGGTGCCCGTTGTGTCGCCAGACGAGCGGTCTCTTCGACAAGCATTTCATGGATTCGGGTAAAACTCCGATGTCTTTTGAAGAATTTTGTCAAGAAGCTTTAAGAACATTTTTCTAAAATTTCCGAAGAATTTCATCGGAAATTTTCTAGAAAAATCTCCTATTCAGGAAAAATCTGCGATGATTTTCGAAGAATTTCATCGGATATCATTGAGAAAAATACCTCCAATGATTTCAGGCGAATTTTTGTCAGAAATTTTAGGAAAAATCTCAATGATTCCAAACAGTTTTATCTAACTGGAAAAAACTTACACCTGACACCGGCAATACTGATGAAAATCGCGGTAAGAATCATCGAGAAGTACATATCTCTGATGATTTTGGAAGGGTATCTTTAGAAAAAATTTCGATGCATTCCACAGATTTCGGCAAAAATGTTCGGGGAAAATCTCCGATAATTTCTAAGGAATTAATCAGAAATTCTGGAGAAAAAATGTGATGATTTCCGGAGAATTTCATTGGAAATATTCAGAAAAAATTCCAGTGCTTTCCAAAGAATTTCCTCGAAAATCTTCGCGAAGATTTTCCGATAATTTTTAAAGAACTGCATCGGAAATTTTCGGAAAATAACTCCGATAATTCACGAAGAATCTCATCGAAAATTTTTAGAAAAAATTTCCAATACTTTCCAAGAAATTTCTTACTGAAGAAAATCTTCAGATTTCCGATAAATCCTTTGGAATAATTTGCAGAGTTTTCCTAAAATTTCCCAAAAATTTCTGATTTTTAGTACAATACTTTAAAACTCTTGGTGTTATTCTCCGGGTGCTTTCGATAAAATTCTTCAAAACTCATCACCAAACTTTCTTGAAGAATTCGTATGAAACTTTTTGGAAAACAATGAAAATAATTTCAAAAGATATCCGAAATTATTGGAAATGTTTCACGAAAATTTACAATGAAACTGCTTAAAAATCAACCGAGATTTTTTCCGAAAACTTACGATGAAATTCATCAAAAATCATCGGAGTTTTTCTCCGAATATTTTCTATGAAATTCTTCAAAATTTTTCAGGAAATATGCTCGAAGAATGCAGATGAACTTTCCTGGAAACATTGGAAATTTTTATAAAAATTTTCGATAAGATTCTTCGGAAATTATCGGAGTGGTTTTCCTAAAATTTCCGATACATTTCTTTAAAAATTATCAGAAAATTTTTCCGAAGATTTTCGAGGAAATTCATCGAAGATCTAGAGAATGTTTCTTTAAGATTCTTGATAAAATTTTTCAAAAGCCATCGGAGTTTTTTCCGAATATTTCCTATCAAATTCTTGTCGAAGAGACCGCTCGTCTGGCGAAACAACGTGCACCTGGTTTGGCGAAAAATTATTTTTTCTATCGTGGAAGAAAAACCGAATAACCCTGTATAGTAAAAATGCGGATGAAGAAATAAGAATGGAGAGGGAGGAAAATGTCGAAGAAGATGAGGGGGAGACTCAATTTCAAGAGGGGAATTTGAAAAAGCATCGAGAGATTGAAGGAAATGGAAAGCTCCAGGAGTGGGTGAGATACCAGCTGAATTATCACGGAACAAAGGAAAATATGTCCTTCATAAATTGTACAAATTAGTATGTTATATTTATGATAAAGGGGTAATGCCTGAGGAATTTAAAAATAGTGCTATTGTAACTATACCAAAAAAGGCAGGAACAAGAAAAGTGTGAAAATAATCAAACAGTTACGTCTTCTTTCCCATGCGTCCAAAGTATTAACACTAGGATAATTTACAGGAGAATTGAGGATAAAATAGGTGCAAAATTAGGAGATGATCAGTTTAAATTTAGAAAAAGTAGAGGTACCAGGGAAGCAGTGTTAACTTTGAGAATAATTTTGCATGGGAAGACTCAAGAAGGGGCAGGATACATACATGGCATTCGTTAATATTGAAAAAGATTTTGACAATGTTTTAAGTGGGATAAAATGTTTGATATTCTAAAAAAATATAGGAATAAAATTTACAGGAAGATAAGTGAGTTTAAACTTACATAAAAAGGACAGAAAACCACATGGAGAATAGAATGAGAGAAAGGGGAGAAAGGGGGTGGCTAATATAGAAAAATGTGTAAGGCAAGGGTGCTCCTTATCTCCCGTATTATTTAATCTGTATATAGAGTGGGCCATAAATGAAATGTAAAAAAAATTCGAAGCAGGTGTCACTATACATGGAGCGCGAGTAAAGATGCTCAGGTTTGGAGATGATATTGTCTTATTAGATAAAAAAAGTACTGAGTTGGAAAACATTCTAAATGAAATGGAGGAGATTTTGAGTACAGAATATCGTATGAAAATAAATAAAAATAAAGTAATGGTAGGTAATCGATGTGAACATGTTAGCTTAAATAGGTGATGGGCAGGGAGAGATTGAGGCAGTAGGCGAATTTTGCTATTTAGGGAGTAAAATAACAAAAGATAAAAGGAGTAAACGAGATATTAGTATAGTAGAATAGCACCAGCTAAATTAGCATTTTATCAAAACAGTAATCTTTTCAAATCAAAAATGAATCTGGAAATCAAAAAATTGTTCTTGAAAACTTATCTTTGGAGTGTAGCCTTGTATGGATGTGAAACGTGGACCATAGGAACACCAGAGAAGAGAAGGAGCGAAGCTTTGGAGACGTGGTGCTGTAGGCGGATACTTAACATCAAATGGACGGATAAGGTAAGAAATGAGGAAGTACTTACCAGAGCAGGAGGTAAAATGGATATTTTAAATTGTCTGAAGAAGAGAGATAAACTAATAGGGCATAATTTGAGGCACCCGGGATAATATCATTGCTGCTAGAAGGAAAAGTGGAAACAACAAATTGGGTAGCAAAGATTCAAGTATGTTCAACAGATAATCAAGGATGTTAAATGTAAGTGTTATTACGAAATCAAAGAGCTTGCACATGCAAGATAGGGAGAAATGGAGAGCTGCATCAAACCGGTCGTAAGACTGATAACCTTATCATCATCATTAAAGCTTACATCTGATTGTTTCAACTACATTGCGTTATTAAATAGCACAATATGTACTGTAAATTTCAGAAACTTAGGAATTTAGATTCTAACTTTTTTCTTTCCCCCCCCCCCTAAACCTGCTACCCAATTAAAGTGAAAGTAACTGAAAAAGAAAAAATTAACAGGAAAAACTGTGAAAAAGTTTAAAAAGCCTAGTGGATTGGAGATCTCTAATCGGCGCACTAAGCATACCAACATGCTACGGATACAGGTGCCTGTTGGATAATATTCGACACACATTTCTTCGTCACAATTACTTGATAGAACAGATGCACCAAGGGCCAATTCCGAACTCCGTTTACAATGTTCCTTGACAAGAACGAGAAAGAAGTGGAAAAGAAACTTTCGGGACAAAGCGTTCCAATAAAATTCCTCATAATACCTTCATTATGTTTTACGATGCGAACCCAATTTTTCTAACCAAATAATAGAACGAAAACATCGTAAAGGCCGAAAGTACGAGTGTATCTCGGATAGCTGTCCTAGGATAATAATGACGATAATTTTAAAATTTTACGGCCTACGAATAAGAAAAAATGAGAAAAAAAACGGATACAAAACTAACAGAAAAATGAGTGGGGAATAGTTTCCTTGCAGCTAATTTTTTTTTTTTTTTTTCCAAGTAATAAAGAGTCTCTAGATAAACGAGTGCAATAACGTAAACATATTTTACAAGGGGCTCGGAAAGTTTGTTCGCAAAATTGTCCTTGGTGCGAAAAATACCAGTGGCAAAATTTCGAAAAAGAAATAAATTTTCGCGGCGGGGAAACTCCAACCAGACTGATGCCGATGCACGGCCTGTGTAAACACGTACCACTTAAATAAATCCACTGTCGGAGAACTGGATAGACAAATATACAATTTTAGCGACGGAAATTGGATATTAGGTAATTTAACCTTTTGGCCGCGATTCAAAAGGTTCTCCCAGCTACACTAATTACACTTCACATAGCGAGCAATTTTCTTGGCCGTTTGCATTTATTCGAATGGTTATTCAAAGTGGATTTTAATTAAATAGTGGCGCAGCCTGAAGGGTACTTTACGAGCCGGGCGTAGTAGGAATAGTTTCAGTATCTTGAGTATCTCATCGAATTCGCCGAGCTGTTTACAAATACCTTTGATAGTGCTCGAGACAATTCGAGGTCTTCGGGCGAAACCGAAAATACATAATTCGTTCATCGAGAATTAATCGTATATGGAGGAGGACAAAATGCGTGCAAATAAATTTAGACAATGTGACGGCGTTCACTACATCTGAATGTTCCTTTTAAATTTTCTTCAAACTGCGTCGCAATTTCCAATCTGAAAATAATCAAAACCTAGCGAACGTATAACTGTATTATACCAATATCGCGAAACCTATTATACGGTTTACCAATTCCAAAACTTTGTGGTTGTTGAAACATATAATATCTGTATAACTTTCAGTATTCTATTCGAGCATAACCGAGTAATCAAATTAGAAAAGGCATTTAGCGGAAATGATTTATAAACTGATAAGATTTTGCACACTTCTGGAAGCTAATATTTCGTTCCAGTGAAGTGTGGCTGTACCTGTTCTCGCTCTCTTTGGAACACCACTCGACCTAGATTTTTCAAATTATTCCTCAGAAATAAATATGGATCCTGTTGTTGATTACAGCTAACCGGGTGCACGAAATTCTATAATAAATTCGGTGGCGGATCCAGAAAACACTCCTATAAAAAATAATTCGGAATGCGTCAGAATTGAATAGGTCTCCCCCCCCCCAAGCCTCTTAACTGAGTATTAAGTCCTTTTCATAACCTCAAGATGGTGGCTGAGTGAGTTAATTAGCGAAAAGTATGTGAAGTTTTGAATGGTTTAAGCTGATGACTATTATCAGATGCAGAAATTCAACGCACGCTATTCGTTTAGCGACTGGAGACTCATTAAGACAACTGAAGACTGGTTTATACTCCTTACCACTCCTTCAGACTCGATTAGGACTCCTCTAGACTTTTCAAGGTTCATTCAAGACTCATTTAAGACTTTTGAAGACCGGTTTTCTATTTAAGACACGTTCCGACTTGTTTAAGATGTTGTAAGACTCTTCCATACGTGTTTTAAATTCCAAGAGATTTTTCAAAACTCTTGTTGGCTTGTTTCAGATTCGATAAGGCTTTCCCACTGGTTATCTATTTTCGAAATATTTTTAATGAAGAGATTTTCAACGAGAAGAGTAATTGGTTCCACTGCTCTGGACAAACTCCTTATTAGTTGATAGAGAAGAAATTAATCACGAAAAGAATGGGTTAATATTAGTCATCTGTAAAGAAGGATTGCGCTATGCACCACTATAGTTACTGTCATTGACCTCAAACGGATGATTTTCTCAATTAACTGAGGAATTTATTGAGTGACGAATGGAAGAAAAAGTGGAGCTATACATCGTCTCCCGTTATACTCCGTTCTACCCAAGTCTCAACGCGACCAAGGAAAGTCAGACTTGACTTAGTTCCATTAAATGAAATATAACGATATTTAGACTGTGCATAGGTCATACACTTCACACTCACAGTTACATTTTCCACACCTCGTTTGAGAGCGAAGCTTGACCTGATACAATCGCCTTGCCAGGCAGGCTTCAGAAAGGGGTACTCCACGACTGACCTCCATACGGTAAATACACTCATTCAAAAATCATCCGAATATCAGATCCCCGTCCACCTAGCCTTCATCGACTTCACCAAGGCTTTCGATCTAGTCACAACTACATGATTCAAGCTCTTCAAAATCAGGGGATTAACAGGGACTTCATTCAATTAATTCAGGAAGGCTAAAAGCAAGAATAGTCACTGACATAGAGGGAAATATTTTTGAAATAAAAAGGGGAGTAAGGCAAGGAGATCCGATTTCACCGCTACTATTCAACTGCGCCTTAGAAGAAATTTTCAGAAACCTGGATTGGGATAAAAAAGGGCTAAAAATTAACGGGGTATTTCTGAACAATTTAATGTTTGCAGATGACGTGGTGGTAGTAGCGGGGAGTGCATCCGAGCTCCAGGAAATGCTGGAAGAACTCAACAGAGAAAGTGTAAAAGCAGGGATGGAAATAAATTTGGCAAGAACAAAAATTCTAAATAACTCAGGGCAGACAAATATAATAAAAATTGGTACAAAAACAGTTGATACAGTTGAAGATATAATATATCTCGGACAATTAATTTCATTCAAAAATCAAACAGAAAAAGAAATTTTTGGTCTTTAAAATTTATATTCAAAAACAAATATCCTATTTCTTTCAAAAGTCAGTTATTTAATAGTTGTGTCTTCCCGGCATTATCTTATGGCTGCCAAACATGGTCTCTGACCACACATTTGGAGAAAAAAAAACTTCGAACTGCACAAAACTCTATGGAGAGGGCAATGCTTAGCATTAAACTGAAAGACAAAGTGAATCTGACAAAAATTAAGAACAAATTGAAATCCAATAAAAATATTATCCACGTTGTTAGAAGGGTAAAATGGGACTGGGCAGGGCATGTGTGCAGAATGAAGGATGACAGATAGACTATAAAAACATTTTGGTTTCTAAAACAATGGAGAGAGCCCGGGAAGCAGAGGGCTAGGTGGTCGGACAATATCACCAACTTTATCAGAAACCGTCTCTATCACAGGGTTGCAGGAGACCGGACCGAATGGGAGAGGCTGAAGGAGGCATTTGCCCAGAATAAGGGCTTTCGTAGATTTGTAACAAACCTATCCTAAATATAACATAGTTAACTCAAATGTAACATATCTACCTCGAATAAATGCTTATATTATTATATGTAAGAAAATAATTATGATTATGTACAGCTATAAGACGGCAAATAAATAAAAGTAAATAAATAAATAAACGTAAGAAGTAGAATTTTAATATTTAGTTTGCATCCCCTTAGCTCGAAGCACAGCCTCTAAGCGTCTTGGCATTGAATGAACCAACCTCTGCAGATAATCAGTTGGAATTTTATTCCATCCCTCTAGTAAGCGTTTCTTTAGTTGAGGCACATTCGAAATTGGGGTTTCTCGTACTTTCCAATCTACCGTATTCGTCCGAATATAAGACGCGCTCGAATGTAAGACGCACCCCGATTTTGAGAGAGGCTTTTTCGGATTTTTCTTTTTGATCCGATTATAAGACGCAGGTTAAGAATTGAGTATTTATTAACTAATTTCTAATTTCATAGTAAAAATACAGATAGGTAGGTATCACTTTTCGTCGTCAGAACAAAAATCTTCGGAAATTGAATCGTCGGTCGAGGGGAGGAGTTCCTACTATTTGCGTTCGTGATACAACATTTTTTGGAAGATTCAATTTTTTCTCCTTATAACCTAATTAAAAGACGCACCCCAGATTTTGAATTCGAAAAATTGAGAAAAAAAGTGCGTCTTATAATCGGGCGAATACTGTAAATAATCCCAGACATTTTCGATGGGATTACAATCCGGACATTGGGGCGGAATACCCAAAACTTTCGGGCATTTAAAAAGTAGCCACATGCGTGTTTCGTAGGCCTTATGTTTAGGGTCGTTTTCCTGGTAAAAATCGGATGTCACCCGCGGTCAATTTTTATCTACCGTCAATTTTCATCTGCGCCCCATTATTTGCGGTTAATTATTCGCGATCAATTTTCTCGCGGTTAATGTTCTGCGGTCAATTTTCATGTACCCGCGGTTTAGAGCGCACGGAACGGCAGTCACCCAAAATCGACTTAATTTCGACGCCGATTTGAAGTGCTATGAATTTCTTGTTGACCTGATTTCAACTTCGATAGGCAGACAAGTTGGGTCGATTTGCAGTCGACAACCCCGGGAACTATTTCAATGAGAAATCGACACCGATGATGAGTCGATTCTAAATCGTGACAAAAGGTCGATCTGGCGTCGATTTGACGTCAAGTGGACGTCGATTAGCGGTCGACATGATTTAACGGGTAGGAAGCTCGTTTCGGGTGTTCACTGACCACCATTTCCATGGAAAATGAAAACGCACAACTTCTGACCGAATCAGAACTATCGATTGTCGAGTTTGCTGTTTTCATTACCGTCATCGATAAAGTGGTGTACTTAAACCGTTGAATTTTATTATTCCAGTTGTGACATCGCTTTTCGAGCTATGTTCGTCGACTTCGTCCTCATCATGGTGCAGAGTTTACCTAAAGCTACGAATCGGCGTTCGCTGGCTGTATCGTCGTCATAGAAGGAAATAATGTTATTTAATAATGGAATTCAGATTTATTATCGGATCAAATAATGATATTCGAGATCGTCTTCGTTTTCTCTTCTTATCCGCAGCATTATGCGAAGGGGCGACGTTCGCTGTGCCATTAAATCTGCAAAACTTTTGTCGTACGTTCGCGCTCCGTTGATCTTTATAGGTAAATTGACATTCTAGTAGGGCTAAATAGCGCGCGTCCCGAGCTCGAAATTATTCTAGTTTGCCGAATTCGTTCGCCAAGCGCTCTGAAATGGCTCTGCGATGTATCAGCTTCCTAATGCGACTTCCCACTTGATACACGGTGTAGAATTAAAGCGAGCGGCGCGACTCCAACTCGTACTTCTGTGTATCCAAATCGCGAACGCAGTTTTGCCGCCAATAAAAATGTTAGCTCGATTGAACTCGAAAGCAAGTTCGATTTCAGCTGCCTACAATCGATTTCAATTTTCTTCTGACCATCGCCCAGAAGGAGATTGACCTTACATTTGGGAAACAGTACAACACTGTTATAAATGTGTTGAACAGAACTTTAGACCTTACCCTGTCGCGTTTCGGGACCGCGGAGGCCAGCGAAACGCGCTTTCCGGGGGAGTGCGAACACTGGAGTCGCGAGGATAGGTGGCCTCACGGGGCACATTGCGGGAGCGTAAGCTCCAAAACGGCACTAATAACAACGCAGCGGGTTGATTGGGGATAGTTTCATTTTACGCGCTAATATTTATACAGAGGGGTTTGACTTAAACTGTTTTACTACGCACTGATACTTACACGAAAGGGGGTTCGACTTAAACTGGGGAACAGGGACGGCAAATATTTACATTAATGGTACAGACGCTCATGTAGCAGACGACAGACAGCGAAACTAGTTAGCGTTTAAACGACGGAAATGTTCCCACAAGGGGGGGGATGCTCCCTGATAACACACAATTACACAGCGCGAAACAGCGTCGAAGCGTGGTAACTACCTACTGCGGATTGCGACAAGGGGATGAGACGGTTGAAGGAGTCGGGGTGTGCTGGGTTTCAGGCAGCCGGCCGAAGAGGGGGAGTCGGGGTGCTCTGGTTTCCAGACAGCCAGCCGAAAAGAGGAAGGTGCTCTGGTTTCCAGGCAGCCAGCCGAAATGAGGAGGCAGAATTAGCGGGAAAAGCATGAAGGCGAAAAAAGCAAAGGCATCTTGTCGCAGTACTTAGCTTGCCCGAGTTGGTTCGACTAACCTTAATTTCCCCGGATAGTTAAGTATACAGGAGCTACCAACTTCGTCCGCGAGTAGCTAACGAACCACCCTCGCACCACGAAATCACCCTCGCCGCACTAAGGTGGTTCCAAGGAGAGGTATAACGGACAGCCAGTTTGATTGCAAGAAAAGCATGTGTACAATTTCACATTCTCAACCCAAGGTTGGTTTATTTCTTGCAATCAAAATGGATGTCCGTTATACCTCCCCTTTGGGCCGCCTTAACGGCGCCAAGCTGTTTCTCGCGACACAAAAACGTTCTCTTAATAGCCGAAACGCGAGACCCGGTTTTGTGACGCAGCGCTCGACTCTGCTTCTATCGGTGGTGGAATCTTGAAGTATTTTTTACTCGTCCGAGTAGACAGAGTACGCGCGTACGTAACAATCCTTGCTAACTTTCCCATCTTGCTGTCTCCGGCAGTGACTCTTTGGTATACCTATCAAGATGAACATCACCCCCCCCCCTACTGATCAAGCTAAATTGCACCGAATTTCCTCGGCAGAGCAGCGGAACTACATCGCAAGATCTACCAAGGTATAATTTTTGCAAAGCTAATTTTTTATAAATGTACTACTTATTTAAACTAGAGGATTGGGGTGAGTTGTACAAATCTGAAGACAGTAACCTAGCAGCGGAGTATGCTCAAAACTCGCTCTCAGATATTTCAAATAGAACTGTGCCAAAAAAGGTCCAATGTGAAAGAAAATATCCTTCCTGGTTCACTTACGAAATAATTACAAAATTGAAAAGAAAAACTACTTTGCATAAAAGACTCAAAAAGAAACCTGGTGATCAGCAACTAAGACAAATATTTAGGGACATAACGAAAGAAATAAAGGTTCTGATGACAAGGGCCTGGAACCAATATAAAGCTACGTTGAAGAAAGAAATGAAAGTTCAGCCTACAGAATTTTGGCTGAACACAGCTGATAGGCGCAGCAATAGGATGCGGAGCTGTATACCTTAGGGGGCCAGATCTGCACAGGCTCTGACTGTATCGCGAATGCGTTTGTAAGCTACTCTGCGAGTGTACATAGCGACAAAAGTGTAATTTTGAATTCAATTAATAATGCGCATGGGGAGGCACCCGCAGGGGACGGTGGCGTAATCTCTGTACGTGCTATCACTACTGAGGATATGAACCGAGCTCTAAATGACCTTAAACCAAAATCTTCTTGTGGCCCAGACTGTATTCCCCCATATATTCTTCGAGCCTGTTCTCAGTTTTTGGTCGCTCCATTGGCCTATCTCTGCAATATTATTCTTAGGACAGGTGTACATTCAACGGGTTGGAAAATCTCTGTTAAATCAGGCAAAATTAATGAAATAAAAAGTTATCGCTCTATTTCTCTCATTCCACTGACTGCAAAAATTTCTGAAACAATTATACACAAATATCTGTACAATAAACCCAAGAATACGTTATATTCCAATCAGCACGGTTTTAAGAGAGGATATTCAGTGCAAATAAATCTGATGAAATACACAAATGATGTCCACACACAACCTTCTCCAATGAAGGGCAGTTAGATGCAATTTACACAGATTTTTCAAAGGCTTTTGATGTTTTGATACAGTTAATCATAAAATTTTATTTGCAAAGTTACATAATGTTGGTTTTTCAGAGGACTACTGGCGCTCATATGCAATAGGATTCTGAGTGAAGAATATATACCACAACAGTGAAGAATGGCCGGAACAATACTTTTGTATAAGAAGGGACCAAGAGATGAGATAGGAAACTACCGACCAATAAGTCTGACTTCGAGTGTAGGAAAAATTTTCATGAAAATTCTAGAAGAAAGGATGTACAATCAACTTGACCTGGCCCAAGATGAAGATCAGGCAAGATTTAGAAGAAACAGATCAACCATAGACCATATGTTTATTTTAAATCAAATAATTGAGAAAGCAAAAGAATATAATTTTACGGTATATATGTTATTTATGGATTTGCAGAAAGGTTTTGATTCGATAGGCCACACTTTCTTGTGGGACTCCCTAAGGGCGCAGGGAATTCCAGAGAAATATATCAGAGTAATAGAAAACACGTACACATAGACTCCAAAGCATACATAAAAATAGATCGATCAGGAGAAGAATTTCAAATAGAGAAAGGGGTACTGCAAGGAGATCCTCTTTCTCCCAATTTATTCAACAGCGCATTACAGGCGGTTTTTAACCAACTAAATTAGGGGGGGGGGAAGGAATAAACTAAATAATTTAAGATTTGCTGATGATGCGGTATTGAAAGCAGGAAGTAAGGAGGAGATAGAGGAAATGGGTAATGAATTCATAGAAGCCAGTAAGAAGGCGGGCCTAAAAGCTAATTATGCTCAAAACAAAAATCAAAAATGATATCAAATGCATCTGAAGAGCCCATCAGAATAGAAGGGGAGGGGACTGAATGGGAAAAGGAGGTAATATATTTGGGATAAAGGGTATCATTTGAGGACCGTAGGAGGAAAGAAATCTCTCTACAAGAATATAAAAAAGGTGGGGGAGTTTTTGGAAACTAAAGAGTATATACAAAGGTAAGATACCAGTATCAACGAAGAAGAAAATATGGAATTCCTGTACCCTACCATCAATCACATACGGTGCTCAGACATGGGTGCTGACCAAAACGGAAGTAAAGAGGCTTAAAAGCACCCAGACAGTAATGGAAAGATCAATTCTGGGAATTAGGAGGAAAGACAGGATAGGATAATAAAAGGAAAGACAGGTCTGAGGGACATAGGGTACGCGATAAAAAAATTGAAAATAAAATACGCCGGACACATGGGTAGATACGACGAGAAAAGGTGGGAGAGAAAAAAAGAGGAATGGATCCCCTATGAACAAAAGCGGAACCCCGGGAGACCGATAACCCGATGGAGGGATGAAATTGTAAAATAATTTGGTGTGGGATGGAAACAGAAAGCAAGAAACAAAAACGATTGGAAAAAAATGAGGGAGGCTTATGCCCAAAAATGGGCGCTGGGATGCAAAAACAAAACAAAACAACCTAATAAATACAACAACTAACTTCCAAAGTGAGAACTTCTTCCAACTAATAACATAACACCCACGGATTGGACAGACTGCACAACCACAGACAACCAATCAGAGCACACAACCAATAACAATAACCACTGATTGGACAGACTGCATATTCACCGACAACCAATAGGAACGCAAGACTAAACAGGCTCACTATACGGTACTACCCTCGACTATAACTACAGGACCACAAGAGACAAGTCTAATTTAGGGTACTCCACTGATGATGGCATAACAGCCGAAAGCGCTCTGGAATACAGCAGAAGGAAAAGTGAATTGGCACACCCTACAAAAGGAAATCGTGGAGTGGATTTATTGTGGCGTACTGTGCCACTAGATATACTGTATTGTATTTGTATCCCAGTTGGCTGTATAATAATAATGTCCAGACTTAGCCCAACATTTGTACAACTGATGTCAGCATTTGACAGAATTATACGCGTGAAAAGTGAACAAAGACTTTTCCATGAACTAGAACAACGTTAAATTCGCTATACCAAAGAATAAATCTACTCGACTGTTTCGTATTTCACGGATTAAAAAGCTCCCACGCTCGTCTTTGACGAAATAAACAACAGCGGGATGCGTATACACGTGGTATGGGTTCATTAAACAAAATAAATTAACTTCATTTTCATTCGTCATAATTGGAATCCGTTTACATCTCTATGTACAGAAGAGTCATTAACGAGTATTTGATACTTCATAACACCACCAGAGAGGTTTGCACAAAACTAAATTAATAGCTTCGGGTTGAGAATTCATAGCGCTAATAGATAGAGAATACAATAAGACTCGTGCACTTCATCATATAAGTATGAAACATGAAACATAGTATGTGTACGAGTTCTTAATATCAGAGATAGCGAGGTACGAAGATAAAATTTCAAACTGAAACCATAGGCTCCGTCCTCTAGTCACATGCCGGCTCATGCCTAGCTTCTGTTCCTTTCTCGCTCTCTATCTAACTATTCATCCACTTGCCTACGCACCTGTCTGCCTGTTAACTTTTCTAGCTTTATCTACTTTTCTCTCCATACCTCGAGATCCTTGAGGTTTCCTCAGCTTGGGCCGGGGCAACCTTTCAGAGCACATAAAAATATCTGCGCCCTATAACGGAAAAACACAACTCAACAGGTAACTCGTATCTTATTTTTTCCTTGCTCATTGGTCCACCCGCTCGAAATGGCTTTCCACATTTATCAAACCGAGGCGGACTTCGTCATTATATCGAAAAAATATTACAATGAAGCTTCAGCCTGTGGTACATCAACACAGGCCTGCTGGATAGAAAAGGAAGATTTTCGAAAAATTGTATTGAGCTGCTGTCAACTCTTTTCTCTTTTAGTTGCAGTAGGAAATTGACTTACCTATGATGCCAGAAAGTTTCTTGGTGAGCCCTGAGTAGTTCCAATTTAAAAAATCGGAGCCGGTAGGTTAGAAAGTTTCAAACCGGTATAACTGTTAAAGAAAAGAGGAGAAAATATGGTGAAAGGGTATAGAAAATGAGTCGGGCCAATGCAGTGAAATTTTCCCGGTAACTTTCCACGTTTCGCTCCAGATAGCAGCTGAATACATTGTTTATTTTTCAAATAAAGAGCTTTTTCAGCGCGCAAATTCTGTTACAGAAACCACTAAAGCTCTAAGCACACTTTAAATAATCTTAGTAAGTATTCATAATAGCTTCACCGCACTCCGATTGATATTGAACTGCGGTAGAGTTCATCGAATCGGCTAATTACTCATTCAATGTGTATTTTTAGACGTCATCGACATCAATACCTGGCACGGGCAGAAGCAGCAGAAACTGCTGGGACAGGAGCTGCGTGGCAGTTTTTCAATGGTATTTATGCAACCCCTTTTATAGCCTTGTTTCGAATGAATAGATTTAATAGGTCACGTCTTGTATACTATTCCCAGTATTTATGCAAATTTAAAAACCACTCTTGTAATATTGAAAGAGGAAATGTTCATATCTGTTTTCTCTGTCTTGTTTTTTTCCCTCTGTTTGTTGGAAGCTTTTTATAAAGCTGTATTAATTAGCCGATACATAGACTGAATCATTTTACCCTTATATTTTCTTTCTTTCAAAAACCGATCAGCTTTTGCAGAGAAATAAATTCAAAAGGAGGAATTATACGGGCTCGTATAATAGACGTTCTTACGTTTAAAAAAAATCTTTGGAAGTATCAAGTTAATTGAATTGAATAACCAATTAATTTCGTATTTACTATGAAATCAGAATGATTCTTTTAGAAAGGTTTACTAATAGGGTGTTTTGGGAATATCGTCCCACAGAGTACGTCTTAGAAGTAAAACATATTCTACATTCAAGAATGACGGGTTGCGTAGCCTGTGCCTTGCAAGGATCAAGATACAAAACAACGAAAACGAGTTACGGGGTTAAGGAAATAGTTTACTGCTTTCGAATAAGAATTGACAGAATAATGCTACGGCAATTGTGTCAACCTAAACTGGATTGATTTACATTAGCTGGAAAGGTAAAACCGAACATTCTCGTCTTTATTAAAAATATTTTCAATTTCTGAAAAGCAGATTCTTAAACCTACTGCTCTGCATTTTAGCGGTAGTCGTCGTAAGCATTCTAGTTTTCAAGTTTCAACAGCGAGAAATGTACGGCCCACTTGTGCGTCAAAAAAAATAATATAAAGTCATTTTTTCGCGTTGAAATCCTGGCACGAAGTATCAGTCACTCAAGTGTACTTCCACTTTGGGAATTGACTACGGTAAATGAAGAAAACTGATGTCGATGAAACAGTTATTTGTTACTCTTGGCAAGTGAACATGTCGGCTGTAGACTCATTTACTTTTGTTGCATTTTTAGAGGTAATAAAACAGAAGTTCGAGGACGCTGTTATAGATTGGGGCTCGTTAAAAGTTATCAGACTATTACTGCTGGATTAAGACTCTTCAAGACTTCGTGAAGACTTATTAAGATGCACTGAGACCTCAAACACTTTAGAGCGTACTTCGAGATCCATTAAACCGGTTAGTATTCAAAATTAAATGAGGTGGTAAGTAATAACTAGAGCTCGGATTTTTATGATTTGTCATGTTTTCCTACATTGGAGAAGATCGCGCATATTGTGTAGATCTTTGCAAATCATAACATTCTGAGTAAAATGAGCCCAATTTGATGGTGCATATTTTGCATATTTTGGAGATAAATGCATGTTTTTGCATATTTTTGACGTTTTAAGCGCATATTTGTCATATTTTAACTTTTTTTCTCCATTTTTCAATCATATTTTGGAAATTTTGGCCAACATTTTTTTCACTATTTTTTTCATTTATTTTTTCACTGAAAATAACAAACCTGCAAAAACCAAAAAATTTTGAAAAAAAAATTTTCGTGCTGATACATCGAAAGTACTACAATTTAAATCTGAAAATCAATACGAAAGTAACTGATTTGCTGATACATCGAAAGTACTACAATTTAAATCTGAAAATCAATACGAAAGTAACTGATTCCAGAACGTCTTCTGTTTTAAAAAATGACCTTCAAATTAAAAAATCCTTTCAAAAGCTACCCACATCGATGTTGCCTAAAAGTGCATATTTTATCATATTTTGACGAAAATAAATGCATGTTTTATGCGCATAAGACAATTTCTTAAGCGCATGAAAATCCGAACTCTAGTAATAACGTACCACGGAGCAACGCAGCCGCAGCTTACAGCATGCTTCAAAGGTGACTGATGAGGGCAGCAGATATTTTCCCGCTGAATGTTGGTCAACCCTGTTTGCACCCATTTCACATCGTTTAACTAGAGAGTAGTTCTCCCACTGAACCTCTTGTCAGCTGGTAGGAGAGATATCTCCTATATAAGACGATGAATGCAGGAGAGGATTCATTCTCTCGCTCAGTGTTGTAATCACTTCTAGAATTTCGTGAAATCTCACGAATTTTTGAAAAATCTCCGAATTTTCCATTAACACATACGTCGTGAAGAGTTTTCTTCGGAGGGAAAAAAATTGTTAAATTCTTAACTAACAACTCAAAATTTTCCCTCCCCCAAAAAACAAACCTTTTTGACTAGTTGGATTTTTCCAACTTTTGATCCATCTAATAAGAGTTCCCAACTCCATCAGAGGCATGGAGGGACGAACTGCTCCCGTGCCCCCTTATTTTCGTCCCTGTCCACGAACCTACGAATTTTCATAGAATTCCCACGAATTCTTTTTATATTATGTATCTTACTTAGGTAAGGGGAATATATGCAGTCGCCCATCAGGAAAAAAGAATTTGCACATCCAATTATCAGCGAATATATAAATAATCCCGGAAAATATCAAATAAAATAAATTTGCACGTTAATATGCGTACATCTGTTTTATCAATGTACACGTCATAATATGTTCATCAGTCCGTCATTTTGAGCGTATGGACAATCCAGTTGTTCGATCCCATTCTTTGGCCATTAATTGGAGTTCCTCTCTGTCCTGTGCTCTTAAGGCGACGTCATCCGCGAACCTTAAGTTATTGAGCCAAACTCCGTCTATTTTCAACCTCTTCCTCTCCAAGTTTAGGTTATGGAGGATTTCCTCCAATAGGCAGTTGAGAATATTTTGGGATAGGGGGTCTCCCTGTTTCATACCTCTTTTGAATTCGAAGTATTGTCCCATTTTATCCAGACGTGCCCTCCCCTTTGAATTTCTATACATTTCTTCTATTATTCTTATCAACTTCCTCGGAACACCTCCTTCCCAGAGAACCTCCTATAGTGTGCTGGGCACGAGATCGAATCAAAAGCTTTTTGAAAGTCAAACAGCAGTATATTCTGGTTTTAATTAAATTCGGGCACCAGGTTTATCATTTTTAGGTTCATTTATCATGATGTGCAAAAAACTATTTCATGCCGTGACAATTCAATTATGCCGTGAATTTATTATTTCAGCCGTGCAATTTTTAATGGGATGTGATTTTTTTAAATTTATGTGCAAAATATTCTTCATGCATGCTGATGAACTACCGTGAATTAGTCTTATTCCTGATGGGCGATTAAATGGTACCCCTTCGGTAATTCTGTTCAAGTAATCTCGACAAACCTTAGTTTTTTCATAAGTTATCTTAAAGTAGAAAATTCTTAATCTTCTTCTTCAATGATTGTATTATATTCAGGATGTCTACAAAAATTGAAAAGTAAAAACTGTTCAGGGCCCTTTGCAGAACGGTAGCTGGCATATTTTCCATATTTTCCTCAGTATGCAAATCTTTTTTTAAAAATATTGTTTTATCCCCTTTACCCCGCCCTCCTTTTTGCTCCCCCATTTCCCCCCTCCTTGTGATTTATATAGATCCTGCGCTACACTTTTTAAAGACCAATCATAGGAATAATATTGCAAAAAATTTATTTTCTGTAATCATTATTATTGAAAATTCTGATCTTTTACAACGAACACTGATTTTTGAGGGGTGTGGTTTTAAAAATATGTATTAACAAAAATGAAGAATTTTTCAATTTTTTTTTTAAATTTCAAGCATTTTTTACGACTTTTAGGACTTGCATTCAAAATTCAGGACTTGAAGGACTTGAAGGACTTTTCAGCACCTGAAGACATTTTGCTAGTGTTTTGACACTGCGCTAATTTCTAATGATATTACTGCGGTAAAAATGCCGAAAATAATTTTCACTTTGAATTTCTGGAAAATCGAAAGTGGGCCGAAGCTAAAAATACAAAATATAACTATAGCCACTGCGATGGAAGGGGATCGTTAGAGTTTTACGTGCAAGTATCCAACATATAATCCTTTTACTGAAGAATTAGATTGGAAAAACAACTAATCAAAATCGAAATTTCTTCAAGTATTTGAAAAGACTGAAACTGGCACGGAAACAAGTGTAAGTTCCGATGTATATCAATCTCTGTGACACAAACCAATATCATTATGCCTTCCACCCATTGAAGAAAGGAAACGTTTTTAATTTCATGACCTCCGACCCCACGAATTTTCTTCGCGAGACTTCAAGAATTTTCATGAAAAGGATCTGGTAATACTGCTTTCACTGGCGGTTCACAGAAGTAATACCTTTTCGTTACCAAAAGGTTGTATTATTTAATTAAATTGTACATATGTTCTGATCAGCTGTGATTTTAATAAAACTGATTGTACTTCTATTCCAGTTATAGATTAATTTACTATGTTCTAGGGTTTTGTAAAGCTCATTTAGTTTCATTAGGACTAGTTCCGACATAGTAAGACTGCATATTTATCAGACTGACAAAGGCCCTGTCTAGACTAGTTAATTTTCATTTCAATTATTTTAATTTTATTAATTATTAATTTAAACTATTATTCTATAATTAAAATCAATCTAAACAAATTCTTTATTATATTTATTTTATGAATTAAATTAAGATTATTTCCATTTTTTTTTTTGAATAAAATCTTTAAATAAAAATATTAATTGAATAAATTTATTTTTATTAAATTTTATCCTAAAAATTCCTTCTTTAATACAGGCAAGGCTCGGTTTACACTCGTTAAGTTACAGAAAAATACTATATTCCACAACAAGAGGAGAAAGAAAGCGCTTTCAGGAGTGCAGAGTCTTCAAGGTGAGCCGAAGGCGAATCTTGTCCTCCAACCAGGGACATCGCGATCTTCACGACTTGGTCCTGCACATCCCCCCCCCTCCCCAGTGTTGACAATTTCTAACTGGAAATATCGCTTATCACTATTACTTCCTTTTGAATAGATCGTTAAAAAAGTAATCATTTTCTTCTCGAGGAAAGAAAGTAGCTATTTCCCTCCCTATATCATCGTATAAAGAATATCGTTTAGATGCAGCTAAAAACGTTACTTTCTAAGTTGAACGGGTGGAAATTTGAAACCCTTAACTCAGCATTGTTAACTGTATTTAATGTGCAACTCTAAATTTCGTCAAAAATCGCTAAATGGAAAAATATTTTGGTGAACATGGATTTCAGACCAGGAAACAAAGCCTGAAACTAAACGGAAATAGAAAAATTGGTCGAAAGCTGGAAAGTTGTAAATATCAACTACATGCGATTGTCATCATGGCCTGAAAACCGACCGTCGAACGGAGTGGAGCGTCGCCCCCTATTGTGATTTCAAGGGGCAAAAAACTAGTTTTTGGTCTATAACTCGTGAAATATTGAGTTGAATGAAATTTGTCAAGAATAAAAAATTAAAGCTAATCAAATTTTCTATAAATAACATACCTACATTTTCCTTCCATCTCTCATACAAGCTCCACAAAATTATGTGAAAGTTTCCCCCACTTCGGAAATCATCTTATTGCACAAAAAGGGGACAACAGAGGAAATTTGAATAGTTACAGACCGGTTAGCCTGACTTCAACCCCCCCCCCCCATGTTAACAATTTCTAACTGGAAATATCGTTTATCACTATCACTGTTACTTCCTTTTGGAAAGATCGTTAAAAAAGTAATCATTTTCTTCCCGAGGAAAGAAAGTAGCTATTTCCCTCCCTATATCATCGTATAAAGAATATCGTTTAGATGCAGCTAAAAACGTTACTTTCTAAGTTAAACGGGTGGAAATCTGAAACCCTTAACTCGGCATTATTAACTTTATTGAATGTGCAACTTAAAATTTCGTCAAAAATCGCTAAATGGAAAAATATTTTGGCGAACATGGCTTTTAGACCAGGAAACAAAGCCTGAAAATAAGCGAAAATAGAAAAATTGGTGGAAAGCTGAAAGTTGTAAATATCATTTACATGTGATTGTTATCATGTCCTGGAAACCGACCGTCGAACGGAGTGGAGCGTCGCCCCTATTGTGGTTTCAAGGGGCAAAAAACCAGTTTTTGGTCGATAACTCGTTAAATATTGAGTTGAATTAAATTTGTCAAGAATAAAGAATTAAAGCTCATCAAATTTCTTATAAATAACATACCAACACTTTCCTCTTATCTCCCATACGAGCTCCACAAAATTACGTCAAAGTTTCCCCTAATTCGGAAATGATCTTATTGCACAAAAAGGGGACAGAGGAAATTTGAATAGTTACAGACCGGTTAGCTTGACTTCAAATTTTAGTAAGGTATTTTTTTTAATTTTAAATTTTAAAGTAGGGTCTATGAGGTTTTGGATTTTAAACAACCAACTGAACAGGCTGGGTTTCATCGGGGACTCTCCCTCGCCGAGACCACATTCTGGCGCTGAGCTCGTTAATCGAGAAAGCAAGAGAGTATAATTTTGAAGCACATTTTATGTTTATAGACTACCAAAAGGCGTTCGACTCGGTGTACCACTCGGCAGTGTGGAAAGCACTTCAACAGCAAGGTGTGGGTGAGGAAGTGTTAAGAACCCTCAGGTATCTGTACAACAATTCTGAAGCCTAAAAGTAATTGTACATTGAAGGTGAAAAGTTTAAATTAGGAAGAGGCATGAAACAGAGATATCACCTCTCTACCAGCTTATTTAATTGTGTTCTCGAATCAGTATTCAGAGAATTAGAGTGAAAAGGAGAATCAGAGTTACCGGTTGTTACATCAACAACTTCCGTTTCGTGGATGATGTTGTGCTAAGTGGCAAAAACATCGGTGAATTGAAAGAAATAGCGCTTGAACTATGCGAGGCTAGTAAAAAAGTTGGTTGACCCATGAACTTGCCAAAACAAAGTTATTGTCAGAAAAAAAGGGAAATGATCGTTTTGGGTGGTCACGAAGTGGAACTGGTAGACGAATACAAATATTTGGGCCGAATTATATCCCTGAAAAATAAGCCGGGAAAAGAATTTAGCGGCCGCATAGCAAATGCTTAGAAAATTTTGGTTGCACAAGCATATTTTAGAAAATAAAATGTTGGTATCAATAAAAAACAGAATTCTGGAATCTTGTGTCGTACCCACGCTGTTATATGGAGCACAGACTTGGGCCTTAACCAGTCGACAGATAAAAAGACTCGAGACGACATTCAACAGAATGTTGAGGAGTATTCTGAATATTAGAATACGTGACAAAATTAGTTTAGTTGAAATATGGGAGAGAAGAAGAGCCAAGAAAATTGGCCTGTCGGTGGTCAACTTAAGCTCGGGTACGCAGGGTACTTGGTGAGGGTTTATGACACCTAGACCAAGAGGCTAATTAACTGGACTCCTTGGATCCTGAAAAGAAGAGGCGTCTGCCTGTTAGATGGAGGGATCTGATGGGTAAAGACTTTGGATCCTTCTGGTCTAGAACCGCAGAGTCCAGATTTCGTTGGAGGCGTGCGGTGGAGGCCTATGCCCGTTGATAGGCGGACAGTGAGGGTTGGCGGCTTATCTGGCTAAGCACAGTTCAGTTCAAATATAAAATTCTTATTTTTCTTCCTTTTGTAATGTCTTATCTTGTTTTGTTTCAATTACATGATTTTTCTTTTCTTCATTGTAAACGTATCCAAATTTGATGTTGGTACTTCCTTCTCTGCCGCGCCTCACTGTCAGGCGAAAGTAAAATAAAATATTAAAAAAAAAAAAAAAAAAATGCCTTCGCCGAAAAAAGAACTTTGTGAAATATACACGTATTATTGTTGATCCGCTAATTTAATAATGTACTCACGGACGTAAAAAGTCACAGCTGCTAAACTACGTCGATAAATAAAACATTTCAGTTGTTTAATAATTATTATTTTTAGGTTCTAAAAAAAAAGATCTAGAGGGATCATCAATCAAACTTCAAAATTTTTTTACGGAAGAGCCCACACTATCCTGCATGTAGTAGCTCGATCGATGAAATCTACCGAATTTTTTATTATAACGCCAAATAGATTCGTATATCGAAGTTCAGCAGCAGTGAAAAGTGTAACACAATCCACTGGAAAAATAAACTTTTCTTCCAGCGGGGTTCGCTTATGCGGTGGATGTTGTAATCTGTGTCATTTCTTTTCATTTCTAGTTTACATAATCTGCGTTAATGCGGTCGCTTTTTCCACGGATAATACCAAGCTCGACAAAGGGTAAATGAAACAACGAGCAAACTGCCTCAGAAGTTGAGATTGAGTTGGAGTTAAATAGGTTGTATATGCTGTAAGCTGTATGGAAGACGTAATCTACATTACTGACATTCGTTCGCAGACGAACACACTGTTATTTCTTGTTTTCGTTCGGAGTTAAAGTTCGGGATAAATCCGAATCACGTTCGAAATTCAAATTTTGTTTCGCCGAAAGTTGATATTCGCTCGCGGCTGTAATTAAAGCTGTCGAAAAACACTCCGCAACTTGCTTACTTATACGAGATTCACCTAAATTTAATAATTTATTTACTACCCACTACATTCGTTAGAAATTAGTTGCACTTCAATGGCGCAAAACTTACAGTTTTATAGGCAAATGAAATTACTTTTTTACGCTTAATACAAATTGATTGATTTTGTTTGCGACGAGAGCAGTGAAATCGATTATGGTTTCTAATTTAGATATTGAAAAGCCCAGCTCCTTCATGAAAATCTCTTTCAATCAGTATAAAAATAATTCGCGGTAAATGGACTTGCTTTGACACAGAGAGTTTTATTTAATAATTATACGAAAATACCGAACGTACGAGTATACTCGTACAGTTTAACTTATTTCGCTAGTAACTGATACACTTTGTTATTTCAATGGAATTAAAATTTATCTTCTAAAAACTTCTTCAGTGCCCTACTTCTGGATCGCTGACCTTTGAAAGTTCGTTATCGAGTGTGCAATTCGTATCTTCGAAGAAGTGATTATTTAAATAAAAATTTGAATTCACGGATCCATGTTCTGGTACTTTATAGACCCTGATTTAATAAAAGTACACTCTCGAGGACGAAAATGGTTTTGATCAATCGCTGACTTCTTGATCAATGTTCCGGAAGAACTGAACGAGATCAAAATCAGATCATCATATCGTTATTATTCCTTTTATACCCTACAATCATGTGGTCTTCGAACATCTTAATATGTATTTTACCCAGTCAGAAATGAAAAATTAGGGTACTCGCTTTTCACCACATTCCACGTAGCACTAAAGGGAAACTTCGGTTACCATTTGGAGGTTATGCGGACAAATAAATTTGAGAAAAAGCAATTACAAGTCAGCAGTATAAGCTATCTAGAATTCCATGTGCTTGGTCAACAGTATAATATATTTATTGCTACCTGACCGATTAGGTAAGATCTGGTAGAGTTATTTTTATTACTCCGGATTTTTTACTGCACTTGCAACGCTTCTGCCTCTCGTTATATTAAATTTATTGAGGATTTAATATTTTTGGTTATTCATGAATCGTGTTTATTGGTAATTAGATATTAATTATGCTTACGGTCAGAGTGAAAAAGAATTCCTCCCTCACACAGAAAGATTTCTCATAAATGAGTACGAAAAAGTGTCCGATACTAAAATTTTCTCGCTACAGCAAAATTCCAATTTTTTCTGAGAAGGATATTATGCGAAAGAAATGAGGTATCAATTTCAAGCAAATACTGAAAAAAATAAATAAACACATTCTACATGGACACAAGGTCAGCCGGGAGGGGAGAAGTAAACCTCGGAGTAATAAGAGAACTAGATTCATCTCTCTTTCTAATGACTCGTCGCCCAGCAAAAAAAAAAAAAAAAAAAACACACTGGGTAATATGTGTATTGTTTTAGTGAACTAATTTCACTTCTGTTCCTTCCCCGGAAAATTTATTAGAAACAGAGATGGACCTAATGAATTTATCACCCCGAGATTCACTTTTTGCCCCCCCCTCCTGATCCTGGCTTTTCCTACGCTGAAAGTTTATGATGCAAATAATGCAGAGAAACTCTCCAAAATGGTTGCCTTCAACAATGGGGGGGGGGGGGACGCCAGCCAGCGACTCAAGATATCGCCATTTTGAGATTTTGTTCGAAATTTTCACGAGAAAAGTTAATTTTATCGGTTCGAATGATGAAAATTGTACTCGAGGTTTCCTTCGGGGCCTGCGAAGGCACTCACTCTTCTTTTCTCGTTCCGAAAACAGACCATTACGAGACTATAAGTTCAAGTCCTCAAGAAATATCATCTGCGCACAACTGAACGACGAAAATTTAAATTTAACGTCCAAATTGTGGGGGAATCAAAAATTTGGTGCAATATTTAAGATTATACGTCCCAAAAAATCCCAGTTCTGATACTTGTTCCATTTTTCAAGACAAATCACTTCGAACCATTAGAGAGGTGAAATTTTGATTACGAAGCACAAATTGAGATTAATAAGAATTCTTTCAAATCCACCAACCCAAAACATCCAAATCCGGATATTTTTTTCAACTTTTCAGAACAACATCATCCTGGCCCATTGAAATGGTGGAATTTGTATTTTGAAACCAAATCCGGACTAAATTAAAAATTCAAAGTAATTTTTAAAAACGGCAATCCAAAGAAAACGTCTTTTTTCGATGATTTGCTCGACTTCAATAGTCATGACACGATTGAGTTTTTGAAGGGTTAGCTGTGCAAGATTAAAATTTGATAAAATGTTTGAAATCAACAACAAGAACTGGCGTAAAGAACATGATCAGGCGGGGGGATACACGAAAAATACTGACTAAAAATTACAATTCCACGTAACAAACCAAAATAAAACTCAATACAAAATCAATTTTTTCAACTGGATCCGAAGATTTTTTGATTTACCGACGTACCCGAACTTCTGAGCTTTTTGATATAAGTAATTAATAAATACAATGTTACTATAACAAGTACGAAGAAAAAAGGAAGAAAAAAAAACTCAACAATTAGGTAACCAATTCAATTTTTTCGACCGAGTACCAAAATTTAACATTTTCTGACTGAGAGCCGGAATTTTTCCAATCGGAGGACGTGAGAATAAACCAACCTCTCCCTAGCAAAAGATATGCCCGTAATTACTCTCCCACCTCCCCCCACCTCAAAAAATCCCGAGACTTTGTTCAAATTTTCTAAACAGATCAATCTTTAAAATTTAGAGGGTTAAAAGAGCCAAATATAAAATCCAAATCGGGACAAAAAATTTTTTGTGAAATACTCGAAATCAGTCACCTAAGATAAGAATTCCATTATCATACAATGATCAGTTCGTAAATACAAGTCAGTTTCAACCATATGAATCTAAAATTTGATTTCTGAGCTCAAATCGCAACTAAATGAAAAACCGCCCTCACCTTTGCAAGAGATATGTCCGTAATCCCCCCCCCCCAAAAAAAAAAAAATCCCGACACTTCGTTCAAATTTTTGAAACAAATAAATCTTTACAATTTCGAGGGCCAAAAAAGTCATATATAAAATGCAAATCGGACAAAAAAATTTGTGAAATACTCGAAATAAGCCACCCAAGATAAGAATCCCTATTTTCATACATTGGCCAGTTCGTAAATACAAGTCAGTTTCAACCACACGAATCTAAGATTTGATTTTTGAACTCAAATCGTGACTAAATGGAAAACCACTCCCCACCCTAACAAACAAAAGATACGTCCGTACACCCCCCCCCCCAAAAAAAAAAAATCCCGAGACTTCGTTCAAATTTTTAAAACAAATCAATCTTTACAACATTTAGAAGGTCAAAATAGTCAGATATAAAATCCAAATCAGGATAAGAAATATTTGTGAAATACTCAAAATCAGCCACCCAAGGCAAGAATCCCTATTTTCATACATAGGTCAGTTCGTAAATACAAATCAGTTTCAACCATATGAATCTAAAATTTGATTTTTGAGAGAATTTCATAATCAGCAGCACAGAAAATCTCTATTTCGGTAGTTGGCTTGATTTTTGAAACCAAGTCATTTTGGCCCTTCAAGGACGAAATCTCAAATTCGGAGCCCAAATCAGGATTAGATCAAAAATCTGATGATATATTCAAAATCACTAACCTCCTTCCCACAGAAAACAAACATGAGGGGACTTTATTCCAATTTATTTGGCAAGTTAATTGGGCCCTTGTTTGATGGACGAAACCCATTGAATGTGAAGTCTAAATAGGGACCGAATCAAAAATTTGATAGCATAGGCATTTGAAATCAGCGATCCCAAAACCCATATTTTCATACTTAGTTTAATTTTTCGGAACGAGTTGACGCCAACCATTTGAATGGTGAAATTTGGATTCTGAAACCGAAATCAGGAATGAAAGAATGGGAAGATGTAATACAATTTTCGAAATCAACGACACAGAAAAATCACTATTACGAAGTTTTGCTCGATTGTTGAAGCAAAATCAATTTCATTCCTGCGAGGGAAAATAAGCGGCCCAAGGGGTGTGTGTTGGTCGCAGGAAATCGTTGTGGGAATCGAATTTTCGAGAAGATGGTTCAAATGCTCCCCAAAGGAGCCATTCAGAGCGGCCTTGGATAAGATTAAGTTGGCCATGTTGATCACCTAACTTCGGACGGAGTAGGTGTAATCAAGAAGAAACAGAAGAAGAAGAAGAAGAGCAAAATGTCTATTGAACCAGATCCAAATTCTAACGAAATATTCGGAACCAGCAACCGAAAGTGTTATCTGCAAATTCCATACCTTCCATTTAAAATTTCATAGTTGCTCTTGAAACATAGCCAGCCGCTACAAAAATCGACTCTTGTATCGACAATATAAATCCGTCACTCATTAAACACAACATTTTGATCGAAGTTTATACGAAATTCGATGTAGAAGTCGAGTTACTAAGTCAACATCTACTTGTAGATGGAATCCTGCATCGAATCCGATATAAAATGTGATCCAGAAATCGATGTTGCTGAGGTAACTCGACATTTGTATCAAATTCTATACCAAATTCAACCACAGTATTGTGTGAAGAAAGTGAAGGATTCAGTTGTTCACATTGGTTCTAAAGGCAGGTGTATGCCCCCTTTGAGTAATGAAAAATTTTAATTAACTCAAACATCGACGTTACAAATTCGTTCATCTTTCAACACAACACTGTGGTCGAAGTTAAATGAGAATTCGATGCAAAAGTTGACTTGCCAAGTCAACATCGACTATTGGATAGAATTCTACATCGAATCCGATGTAAAATTTGATCTATAAATCGAAGTCGCCGTGTGGCAACTCGACTTCTACATTGAATTCTACGTCAAATTCAACCACAAAATTGTGTTGAAAAAAATAAAAATTCTAGTAGTCCACATTTGTTTTAATGGTAGGTTTAAGCCCCTTTCAAGTAATAAAAAATTTTAATCAACTCTTGAATCGACATTCAACATTGATAACTTTTTCAACACAATACTGTGATGGAAGTGGATATAGAATTCAATAAAAAAGTCAAGTTACAAAGTCAACACTGATTTTCAGATAGAATTCTACATGAAATCCGACGTAAAATTTGATTTATAAATCCTAGTTGCTGTGTTACTTCGACTTGTACACTGAATTCTGTACCAAATTCACACACAAATACCGTGTCGAAAACGTTATGGATTCAAGTTGTCCACATTTGTTTTAGGGGTAGGGTTAAGCCTCTTTTGAGTAATGAAAAATTTTAATCAACTTTTGCAACAACATTAAGAATTTCTCACACTTTTGACAGCATTGTGTGAAGGAAGTTGATACAGAATTCAGTGCCAAAGCCAAGTTACCAAGTCAATATCGACTTGTGGATAGAATTCTACATTGAATCTGACATAAAATTGGATCCAAATCGATGTTGTTGTGGTGACTCGACTTCTGTACTAAATTCTATACTAAAATCAACTACAATATTATGTTGAAAAAAAGGATTCTATAGTAGTTATAGGTTTAAGCCTCTTTTGAGTGATGGAAAATTTTAAACAACTCTTGTATCGACATTCAAAATCCATAACTTTTTTCCACAACATTTTGATGGAAGTTGATACAGAATTTAGTGCAGAAGTCAAGTTACCAAGCCAACACTGACTTTTGGATAGAATTCTACATCAAATCCGACGTACAATTTAATCTATAAATCAAAGTTGCTGGGGTACCTTGACTTCTGTATGGAATTCTATACCAAATTCGATCACAAAATATCGTGTTTAAAAAGTGATGGATTCTAGTTGGCCACATTTGTTTTAGGGGTAGGTGTAAGCCCTTTTTGAGTAATGGAAAATTTTAGTCAACTCTTGCGCATCAACTTAGTGTCCATTTCCCAGAGTGAGTGAACTTAGTAATATTCCATTTGTAAGGTGTGCCAATTCACTTTTTCTTCTTCTGTAGTCCAGAGCACTTTTGGCTGTTATGCCATCATTCCTGCATCAACATTCAAAATCTGTCATTTTTTTGTTTTTGACACAGCATTGTGTGAAGGAAGTTGATACAGAATTCAATGCAAAAGTCGAGTTACCAAATCAATATTGACTTTTGGATAGAATTCTATATCGAACCTGACATAGAATTTGATCCAAATTGATGTTGTTGTGGTCACTCGACTTTTGTACTAAAATCTATACCTCGTTACACCACAATATTGTGTCGAAAAAAGAAGGATTCTAGTTGACCACATTTGTTTTAGTGGTAGGTTTAAGACCTTTTTGAGGGATGGAAAATTTAAATCAACTCTTGTATCGACATTCAAAATCCATAACTCTTTTGACACAACGTTGTGATGGAAGTTTATTCAAAATTGAATGCAAAAGTCAATTTACTAAGTAAAACATAGACTTTTGGATAGAATTCTACATAGAATCCGACATACAATTTGATACAAAAATCGATGTTGCTGAGGCAACTTGATATCTGTACTGAATTCTACACCAAATTCAACACAATAATTATCGTATCGAAAAAGTGACCGATTCTAGTCGTCGACATTTTTCTCATATGGTAGGTCTAAGCCCCCCTTCGAGTAACAGAAAATTTTTCTCCCAAGAAAACACTGTACCTCACCACTTGAAGACTTCTAACTTCGCAATCGAACAAAAATGCCGAGGTGACTAATTTGAGAAATACCCTTTATAAGAGCGTACGCTGGTAAATCTTGCGCGCCATTATTATAACAAATATTGGCAGTTTCGCGCCGATCCCTGCTTTTAACGAATGAAGAGCCAATTTATACCAAGATACATGATGTAATTGCCTTTCACGAGGACAGTGAGGAAAACAGACGCTGTATAGAATTAAAGGTAATTAATCTCGCATTAAAAAGTTCGGCGGAAAGCTTGTTTTCGACGCTGATAAGCACTTTTGAAAATGAAGCTCTAAAATACGACACTGGCTCGACTCGACTTCGATTTGCGGTCATTAAACGAGGTTCTGCGTGTCCTCGTTACGTCTTATCTCCTAAAACGTAAATGACAACGTATTGGAAGCAGTAAACGCCTTCGTCGACTTTAATCTCAAACTTAATTATACCGTTTGTCGGTCATATTCCGGAGGTAGAAACTGGCCAAGGACTCGAACTTCACGATAATTATAAACGGATGTGCAGCTCGTCTGCCGAGCCAGGCCAAACGAAGTGTACTCGGCAAACGATAAAATTCATCGGGCAGTTTTCGACGAGAGCTGAAATTAGCGGCTTGTATAAAAAAATCGAGTTGCAATGGTTTCAAAATGATGTTATCACGTTTTATGTCCCGTTTCTGTGGCGGGGAAAAAGAGAGAAAGAACGACGTTTTTAGGCTTACAATTTCGACTATACAGTTTACACAGAAGCTTGTCTAGAAAAACAAAAATGTAAAGACGTCGTCAATGTGCCATTTACACAAAGTTCACGGTGGAATACGTTTTGAAAAATTATCACGGTTTTTCTTTTCTTTAGTTTTTCTATTTTAAAAACAAAAGCGTTTAAATATTTCCGAGAGCGAAAAGAGTAGGCGTTTTTACGCTGCAAGGATGAACACTGGGAGTTAGAGAAATTTTTCAGCAGTTTATTCTTGGTTTTTTTTTCTCTCTTTATTTTTTTCTTTCTGCCTTTCTAGAATTTTCGTTTATTTCACAAAAAAAAAAAAAAAAAAATTAAACTAAAAGAATAGCGCGGGTTTTTGTACACAGGTTTTTTTTTTCAAACCTTTCTCTCTTCAGTGGATATAGGAAGTATGAAATCCGTTTGAAACTCTCAGATTGGGATGTGACGCGGGCGTGTAGAAAAAGCGCATTTCATTTTCGTAAAGTGGTCGCAAGTGTGCGCAAGACATCGATGATCGCAACGAGGTTTATGAAGAATGATTACACAGGATCAGAGGTTCGCATTTCTTACATGCGTTCGTAATATATAATAAGAACTCGACGAGAAAAATTACCCGAGTACAACACGAGTATAATATAAGCATCGAACAGCGTACGAGTAATTTGAAATTTTTTCTGCCGTGAAATTCGTATATACGTTCATTTATGAAATGTTTCGCAACAAAGCGGGGCTGTGAGACAAAAGGGAATTTCGGAGCACTGGAATTTTTATCTTCATAATGGAACGTCCTCTAGCTCTATATAGAAAAGAATTACAATGGAGAACGATTTCACAAAATTTTGCAGGCGTTATGAAGCATTCCTCAATTTCTGTAATTAGCATACTCGGCTCAGAATGTGTTCTAATAGATATAAACATGAATCGAGAATCTTACCTGGCATTCGTAGGTACCGTTATCACGTTTTGTGGCGTATTTTATCTGCAAGTCCCAGTTGTCTGAGTCTTCTTTATGAATAACTTGATATCGATCGTCGGTGGTGTACGTCAAGATTCCAGACGTTATGATATGCCAATCACGCCGCCGCACCCACGTAACCTGAAATACAGAATAAGAGTTCAAATCTATCATTTATTTATCTCGGCTAGCACAGTTACCCGCCAAACGGTTTTGAAGCATAAAATCGATGCCAAGTGATGTCAAACTGACGTCGATTTGATATCGGTAGTTCGAAATTCCGCCACATTCATAATAACTTGACTCTTCTACGACATAGAGTTTATATTAAATTGTCAATTCGACGTCGTTTTTCCATACAGATAAATGACAAATACAGTGAGTGTAATTTATGACTTTTCGCTTTTAGACCAAAATGAAATCAATTTTATTTAATAAAATTGACGCAGTTTTTATTTATGAATTCGAAGTCTTGAGAAGTCAATTTTGATGTCAATTTGAATTATCAATTTCAATGTTGGTTTAAAATATCAATTTTGATGTTGCTTTGAAACATCAATTTCAACGATGGATTTAAAACATAAATTTTTACATAAATTTGGATTATAAGTTACATTTCAATTTTGATTTAAAATATTCATGTAATAATGTTGACACCAGTTTAAAAAATTGATTTCAATGTCGAATCTGAAATTTGATTTTGACATTGATTTGAAATATTAATTTCAACTTCAATCTGAAGAACTGATTTCAATGACAAATCAACAAATCAATTTTGACATTTGAATCATTGATTTCAACGTTAATTTGATATATCACTTTGACACTGACTTGAAACATCAACTTCAATATCAGTTTAATATATCAATTTCAACGTTGATATGAAACAACAATTTTAAAAACAAATTAAAACCTCAATTCTGATAACAAATGTTGACATCAATTTCAATGTTGAGATAAAACCTTAATTTTTTGTTAATTTAAAATACCTGTAAATTTCAATTCTGATTTGAAACATTAGTTTGAACGTCAATTTGAAAAAATGATTTCAATCTTGAATTTAAGATTCAAATTTTACATTGATTTGAAACATTAATATTTCGACATCAATGTATATAGCATCAGTTTTGACATTGACTTGGAATGTCACTTCCAGTGTCAGATTGAAATAGGAATTTCAACGTTAATTTGAAACATAAATTTTAATAACAGATTGAAACATCAATTTTAACAACACATTAAAACATCATTTTTGACATCAACTTTTGAAACATGAATTTTGACGCTGGTATGGAATATCAATTTTGACATTAATTTGAAATATAATTTCTAATTTTGATTTAAAACATTGGTTTTAAAGTGGAATCCAGAATATTCTATGTTGACATTGATTCAGAACATTATGATTTCAACGCAAATTTGAAACATAAATTTTGACAAACTTGGAACACATCAATTTTACATGAATATCAATAATTGTGATAGTAAATTGAACTATCAATTTTAATCTATTTTGATATTGATTAGAAATATCAATTTTGACAACAAATTAAAGCATCAACTGCATGTATTGTTAATTTAAAATCTCAATATTGATGCCAATTTGAAATATCACTTATCCCAATCTACAAAATCAGCGTCAAAAGACACTCTTGACACTCTTTTTGAGTCAGAATAGTGTTGGTCCTTGACAATCATGTAGGCTCCACCCACTTGTATAGCAGAGTTGATCAGTCAAAAGTGTGACAAGAAGTCAAAAATGTGTCCGAGTGCTACAATTGGTTGAAATATTGTCAAAATGTCAAAATACTGTGTCAAAATTCGCAAAATTGACGCAGGTAGAAATTGTGTCAATCCTTGTAGTTGGGTTGACTTTCTCTTTTGAAACATGAATTTCAGTGTTGATATAAAATATACATTTTCACATTGATTTGAAATATCATTTTCAATTTTGATGTGTAAAACATTAGTTTTAAAAAGTTGAATCAAGAATTTTATGTTGACATGGATTTAGAACGTTACAAATTTTGACATTGAACTGGAACATCAATTTTACATACTCGTACCAATTTTAACGTTGATTTGAAACATTAATCTTGACATCAAAACTTGAAATTACCTATATCAATCTTGACATTTAGGTATTAAAAAAATCTCAAATCTAACAGTGAAACATGAATGTTGATTTAATTTAGGACATCAATTTCAAGAGATTTTAAATATTGATTTCCACTGAATCTAGATTTGAATTTGACATTTATTTGAAACATTCATTTCAACATCAGTTTGAAGCATCAATTTCAACATAGGTTTGAAACATCAAATTCAGTGTCAGTCTCAAATATCAATTTCAATGTCAGTCTGAAATATCAATTTTAAAGTTTACTTGGAACATCATTTTTGATGACAAATTCAAACATCCATTTCATCATTAGTTTTAAACATCACTTTTGATGTCAATTTAGAAAAATATCAAATTTGACATCAACTTTTGAAACGTCAATTCCAAGGCTGATATGCAACATCAATATCAACATTGATTTGAAACATATTGGTTTCAACATTGAAACTAGAATTCCATGTTGAAGTTGACTGGAGAAACATTCAGTTTCAACATCAATTTGAAACATAAACTTCAGCATCATCTTAAAACGTCAATTGAAAATATCAAATTTAACATTGATTTGATACATCAGTTCTGATCAAACTGAAACATCAATTTAAATCAATTTTCTATGGATTTGGAACATTAATTTTAATGTCAACTTTTGTAACATTAACTGTGATGTTTATTTGGATTATCGCAAGCCCAATGCTGATTTGAAACGTTAATTGCGATATTCAGACATCAATTTTTTACAGCGATTTGAAACACTGATTTCAACGCCCAACCTAAAATTTGAGTTTGACATTGATTTAAAATATTTATTTCAATATCAATTTAAAAATTTACAACATCGACTTGAAACATTAATGTCAATGTCAGTTTAGAAAATCAATTTCAACCCCGATTTAAAACATCAAGTTTTACAACAGATCAAAACATTAGTTTCCCCGTTAATTTGAAACATCAATTTTGAAATAATATTCTTCAAGCATCAGTTTTAACACTGGTATAGACATATAAAATATCAATTTTAATGTTGACTTGAAACATTAATTTTCAAATATGATTTAAAACACCGGTTTCACCGTTGAATCCAGAATAGGCTTCTGAGAAAATAATGTAATTATATACTCAAAAGCCTCTACCAAAACAAAGTTCAAAATTCTGAACATAAGCAAAGAAAAATGGAATTGCTTGTAAACTAAAAATTTACCTATTAATATAATTTTAGAGATGAGATATGAAGGCCTCAAATTTGGAGACAGTTTCTATTTTAAAATATGCCCACTACTTAAGGTAGGTGTAGTTCTCGACCCTGCAGCTAGATCTGCAATATACTTTCCCTCTTCTCTCCCTACACCACACTTCTGAATAAATCACCTCTGAAATAAAGGTAATAAATACTTTTTTAAGCATGACAAAAAATGTGTAAAAAATGTTACAAGAATTCCATTTTCTAGGGTGAACATACTGGCATCCAACTACACAGGTCAATTAATCTTTATAGGCATTTGTCTTCTTTTTGAGTGCACAAAAGTTAGACTTGTGATTTGTTAGCTATTTAATAACCTACAGAATAAACCAGTTTTATATCCAATATTATTTTCAGGTGAGATTTAAAATTAGTGCAAAAATATCGTTCCGAAATATAATGATTTTCTGAAATTAAAAGTGTCAAGTTAGACTTCCTAGATATTCAAACGCTGAGAAAAAAAAAACTTTCTCTCTGAATTTCATGACCGAAAATTAGAATTCCACTTCCAAAACATATTGAAGAGAATAAAAACAAAACTGAAGGACATTAAAAAAACAGATAGCGGGAAAAATTTGAAGGGGATTTACACGCAAACAAAAACTTTTCGGTGCATGAGAAAAGACCCAATCTAAGTTCGAATGAATGTGGAAAAAGAAGAAAAAAAGTTTATTAAATTTGAACTCCATTAGATATTGGGTATCAAACTAACACACATAGAACCGTGTTTGAAGGGCCCTTTTCCTTCACTCAGTTCAACAGAACGATGAAAAACGTTCAATATTTTAAATTACTAATGTCAATTACAGTGGAAAAGGTCATGCGATCCCTCCTTTTATGAGTTTTCTGGGACAGTTATTAGATGAATGTACGGTATCATTTTGAGTAATTGCACCCAACATATTTCTTTTTTAGTATTTTTCCCGCTGGTTTTTGAGAAATGTAAAAAACGTTGACTTTATGACACCATTTCGGCCCCGGGCAGAGGTTGGGCAACACGAATTTCAGCAAACATTTCACATGTTGATTAGTATTGCCATCCAACGATCTGTGCTCGTATTCTGCTCGGCCTTGTGTTGCATAATTGCACTGAATTCACCACTGGTTTATAACTAACACAACAGTTTAAATCGCATTTAAAATACATATAACTACAGCTTTTTCAGGTTACATTCTGATGCTCGAAGTATTGTTAACCATAAATTTGGCAACCAAAACGGGAATTGGCAGGGGTGAAATTTTATCATTGTTTGAGAGCTTGCGAGTAGACATTCCTTTAAAAACAAATCGATAGTTTGAACTGAAAAATTTAATGACTACAAAGGGAAACTCACTTCGACTAACTTCAGCAGCACGGTATTTTCCCCTCAGGTGCTATCAATAAGGTAAGCAAAATTTATGGCATAGGATAACCCAATCGACCAACGGACCTTTTTACGATTACCGTTGATATGAAATTCGGGAGAACAAGAGAGAGAGAGAGGAAAAAAAAGGAACTTGCATTATAACGCTACTGTAAATTCAGCCATTGGCACGAGGCCTGTAGGAATTAACATTTGCCGAGAAAAGGTAGGTAAGTTAATTTTTATCCGAAGTCGAAACGGAAACTATGTCGATTTTTATACAGTTTTTGCATTCAATTCCGAAACCACTCAAAATTTTGGCGCCTGGAGTCAATTATTCATGTTGGAGAAAGAAGGGACGGAAGTTTTAGAGGTGACTCACAAAACTAACGACAAAAAGCTGCGACCACAAAACATTTATTTCAGTAGCTTGTTTAATTTTCTAAAATTTTGTTCATTCTGCTTATTTCAAGAGGGAAATTTAAACATTGGGAGCCGTTGGAGTGTAACGTTTATACCTGACACTTCTCGCGCAATTTTTATGTCTGAGAGCAAAATGGCAAATGTAAACATGGAAGAACAGCTGTGTCGAGATTTATCGCAAGGAGTTGCGAGAAGTAGCGATAGTGAAAATCGCACAAGTGTAAACCTGAGAACTAGATGATGTCAAGATTGTAAGACATTTCTCGCAAAAGTTGACGAACGCTCAACTTTTCTCTCAGACAGTTCACTCTCTTCAATATTCTTCTGTCTACTTGTGTCTCTTTCTCTTCTTGTTTTCCCTAATTTTTCAACTGTTTTTGAGTTTTGTGGTTTGTTAACATTTTTTGAATTAAATGAAATGAATAACATTAAAAAAACGTGGTCGAGAAACGAAATAGACGATCCAATTCCACGTTGTAAAGATTTTGAGAAATTGTGGAACGTGCGGTGTGTATCGCATTAAAAAAAAGTGACGCTCTGGAGAGCCTTGCAAGGCACCTTATCACCACTGTTGATGAAGGGACCCAGAAGATACATAATCTGCGGAATCAATTTCAATCAAAAATTTTAAAAATGAGAACAAAGAGTGGTCAAGATACAGAAGATGATGTAGAATACAAGGAAAAATGGGAATATTTTTACGCTCTCAAAACTGTTTGTGAACTGCACAACATATTCCACTTTCAGTTCTTGTAGTAGTTGATGATACATGATATGCCCCAAACTGCATACTGCGTGAAATCCACTTTTCCACCCAAACTGATCGTTTCTCTCTTTTTTGGGGAACTCAGGGACGTACCGATAGGGGAGGCAACCCCCTAGGAATTTTTCACTCAGCAGTTGGAAAAATTTACCATTTCAGTCAGGCAAGTTGGAAAAATCCAAGTTAATTTTTTTTTTCTTTGAAACTTAGGAACTGAGTTGAGAAGTTGGGAAAACTCAACAAGTCAAAAGGTTTTTTTTTTCTTTTGCTTTGATACTTGGGAATTTTGAGTTGAGTCAGTCGGAAAAATCCAACTGGTCAAAAGGTTTTTTGGCTTTGATACATGGGAATTTTGAGTTAGAGAGAAAATGTCAAATTCCGGCACCAAATTGGAGTAGGATCGAAAATCTGATGCAATATTCGAAATTAGCAACCCTAAGTACCTTTTATTCGATACTTGGTTCGAAATGTTTTCATTTAAGATTCCAAAATTAGGGGGAAACCTCAGCCTCCCTCACGGGGGAAATTTTTTTCATGATAAGAAATATCGGACCTCATCAAACAAAGAACCATTTTTCCGCGCATCGACCCAACACTTTGTTCCAAAGATATTCAAAAGGGGGACATTTCTGGACACTTATTACAATCAGTGAAAGGAAATGCAGAAAATGTTTGTCTTAGAAATCCGTCTGAAAGTTTTCTTCTCCTTTTGCCTTCGACATCATGAAAACGAGTACTTAATGTTATGTAAATCTTACCAGTATATGTGACCTGGAATCATGAAATGTGCCTCTGGTGTCAAAAAATCATTTTTCACTTTCTTAACAATTCCTATTAAAAAAATCGCGCTCTTTCGAATGAAACCAATCGCAGCTTCCTATCTTTATTAGTTTTTCCCCAAATTGCGTTTAAAAATTACGTCAAAAGTTTAAAAACATCCGTTTGAAACAGCCTATGGTAATGATAGAGACGCGGTTGTCATAGCAACGCGTGAAAGCACCACCACAGACATACACGCTATGTACATACATCTGTGGGCACCATACTACCACAATCCCAACTTTACACTCATGTATCTCGTAAACCTGTTTTCGCACGAGAGGCACATTTCATGATTCCAGAACACGTATTATGAGTACATTCTTCTTCAGGCGCCGTATCCGATGCCAGACATTGGCGGTCGCGGTTTTTGACGTGCGACTCCCCTGGACAGGATAGTAGAGGAAGTTTGCTTTCATTGCGTTACAGTTTTCCTTTTCTGTGCAGAAGAGTGTGCGGCCGTAGTTCGCTACCGGTTTCACGATTTTGAGTAAGCTGCCTATAACACGCAGACGCACAGTACCAATTTTTCCGATCTGGTGGCAACACGCTCTGCGATTGTAATGCCTTGTTCGTGTGGACTGGCGGGAGTCACAGGACGCGTTATGTTTCCACCTCGATTGATACTGCAGTCGCTACGTTCGCTAGGATGTTACGATTACCAGCTTTCCGGCGTTGGTGGGACTCGAACCACAGACGCAAGGATTGCGCAGTGGGCACATTACCTCATTTGGCCACACAGCGACTTATGAGTGAGTACATTATAGAATACGAAAGAGAGAAAGGCGAAATGAATAATTGATGGGGTTCTCACTCATTGATGACTGACACGCGACGTATACCTGAAGCAAATTCCTTTGAAATTTTCAACGATTGTATTGATAGACCTACTAAGAATATAATTGTTTACTTACTGATCTGTCACCCAGATTGCGAACGTGGCAAGGTAAGATGGCGATGCTTCCTTGCTGCGTCGTGATGTTGGTTATCAAGTTATTTTCGAAAGACGGTAACGGTTGACTGTCAGCCAGATTTGCCTCTGAATCTTTGTATCTGGTACGCGATGTTGGTATTTTATTTCGGCTGGCGCCAGCCGTCGACTGTTTCCTGCTAACTGTCGTCGGCATCACTAACATGGGCTGGTGAATATTTAATTCTGTCTCTGTAACACGTTAAATAAAATTTTCTTAGTCTCAGATTATGGACAGTCAACGAAGATACAATGAAATCTTTTCAATCAACCTAATCTCACACACGCATAACTATTTTCAGGGACACGAGAGTCCCACCGGAAAATGTAACAAAATTTCGCGACCAAGTTGAGTCCCGAGAATTGCGGAGGTAGAGTTACCAACAGTTTCCCTTTTGGCAAACTGATTTGCTTTTTGGAGGCCAAGTTTGCGATTTGCCACGGTGAAACGGGAGTTTGCTATTTTCCAAATTTCATTTAAGTTATAAAAAAGTTGGCACTACTGTACGAATATATTTGAAGAATAAAACTGACATCGGTCAGCAAATAATTATTATATTTAATTATAGAAAAAGCGAGTATTCTTCATTCAAAATATATGATAGTGAAGAACGAACAAAGCGAGTTCCGAGTCCGCTTGCTCGAGTTTGTTTTCTCAAGAAAAAAATTGCTATTTTCCTAAGAGAAGTTTGGTTTTTTGATAAACAAAGGTGCACAGCCGGGGATAGTTTAGCATTTTGCGGTGGTAAATAAAATGAATGTCTGAATTGAGTCCTGCGGCATGCGGCAATCGTGTAGGGGCAAATGGTGTTAAGTGATACAGTTGAAATATCTCACGCGCTAGTAGCGCTATCTCGCTGAAACTCGTATGTAGCACGTATGAACTTCATCTACGTCTATCCAACTACTTAAAGCCTAATTTGAAATGTTCATTTTCGCCTTATCGCGAGAACTATATTTTCGAACCCTGAAAAAATAGTTTTCAAGATAGACAAAAACGCTTTCACGCAGTCCTATGAAGAAAAGTAAGTAACATTGTACATCAATCAAAAGCTTATATATTAGGGAATCGAAAGTTGTCAGTTTTTAAATGAATTTGTACATTATTTCATGGAATACAAGTTCTCGAAAGTTTGGATTGAGGGTGATGTAAAGTGATACACATGGAACTGCTGCAAAAAGTTGCCAAAAACTATTCATAATTACTGTCTGTGCGTCGCGATAGGTGAAAATGGCATCAAATCGAGCCAAATTGAAGAACCGGGTAAGAGGGAAAAAAGGCAAGATAGGTCTATTTACGGAAGACGACATAAAAGCAGCCATGGACTTGGCACGCCAAAATTGGCTTTTATACGCTGATGTATACGTCCGGGGTGAATTTCTTGACTTATATTCATTTACTAACTAACTGCGAAATTTGAATAAAAATTCGTTCTGTGATAGTAGACTTTTTGTAAGTTTTTCTGCGATGTATCACTTAACACCATACCATGTATCACTTTACACCACCCTGCTGTTAAGTGATACAACGGCTTCCCTTTTCTCTTTTGAATATATCTCAACGATTTTATGAAGAAAGTAGATGGCGAAAACAGAAGAACGGACTCCCACAGGGCAGCGTGCACTCGCCCATCCTATTCAACGTGTACACCAACGACTAACCTATCGGCAGGAACACTTATCACTTCCTATATGCCGATGACCTCGCACTGACTGCCCAACATGAAAGTTCCGAGGGTGCAGAAAGAGCTCTAAACAGGATGATGCAGAAATTAGATGAGTATTACATAGAAAACGAACTAAAGCCGAAGCCGCAAAAAACACAGGTAGCTGCTTTCCATCTCCATAACAGGGAAACTAAACGGGAACTGAAAGTTTACTAGAGAGGCATTAGGCTCCAACACACAGAATACCCGAAGTATCTCGGAGTCACATTAGACAGATCACTGATATATAAAAAACACTGCGAGAATAAGTACCAATATGAAGATCTTCAGCAGAACAAACATTATCAGAAAGCCTAGTGGCAGTACCTGGGGAGCAAAACCTAATATACTGCGAACCTCGTCCCTTGCGCTTTGCTATTCGGTGGGAGAGTACGCATGCCCGGTCTGGAGCCGCTCAGCACACGCACCTAAAATAGACGTAGCGCTCAACGATGCTTGCAGAATAATAACCGGCTGCCTGAAACCAACACCCTTAGAGAAGCTCCACGAACTCACCGGTATTGCGCCCCCAAAAATACGGCGAGAAATTTTGGCCAAGAAAGAGAGAACCAAGGTGGATGAGGACGCCAGGCACCCCTGAACGACAGTAAAAATCTTGCTGAATCCCACCTGAAGTCAAGAAACAGTTTTTTTCGAACGGTCAAACCCCTGGAAAACCGGGAGGATACCGAAATACTGACGAAGCAGGCACCAACTGCGATTTCCGCTATGGAGGACCTTGAACCGAATAATAGGCGGAACCGTGCGCACGAGAATTAATCTACTTACATGGAGCAAAGCGGATGACAACCTGCGTGATTGCGGCCAGTTACAGGACTATGGACACCTTTTCGAGTGCCCAATATTTGGAAAATTCGACGCGGCGAAAATAGCCCACGATATAGTTGGAGAAACTATCAAGTATTTACAGCACTGGACAGAGGCTGGAATCAGAATGTCGACCGGATACGATATAATAAAAGGTACCCGTAAACCCTCAGGACTTAACTCGGACATGTATATTAATTACCCTCTGCAAAATAAGGACTCAATGAGGTGAAAAAACATGATTTGGGACTCAACTCAGAGCCGCCGATTCTCGGGTCTGACATCAGTGGTCAATCACAAAAGCAGGGGCGGGCTGCGGATTTAGAATTCCGGAATTTTCGGAGGGACCCCGCATGACGCAGAGCCTCTCTCAGATCTTAGGGCCAAAATTTGAAATACTGGAGGCAGAAAAGCTGATAAATGAGATAATTTGGTAGTTGTGAAATAATCTCTTGTAAGCAGAGTAATATTACAACCAAAAAATTCATATTTTATGATTTATACAAATTTATGGAAGGGTGGGAATATAGATTATTTCAGCCAATTAATGAATTATGAAAGCTCAACCAGAGTTGGGCAGAATAATATTCGAATAATGAATAACGCAACCGTTATTTGTTATTCATGAATAATGAATAATTTATTCGTTATTCATACGCGCATGAATAACGAATATAACAAATAATTTATTCGTTAGTCCTAAGTATGAATAACGAGTAGTCATTCATTAATCAGTAATCAGTATTCAATAGCATTAATCAAGCGAATAATGAAATCATACTCGCAGCCAAAGTGGGGCCAGGGTGGCGTTGCCCTCCCCTAGCGCAGTCATTTGCCCTCCACTCCGAGAAAATCGGAAAAACTTTATTTACTTATAATTACCTTAGTAAGATTGGGGGGGGGGGATATCACCAAAAATATTTTTACCCCCTTCCCCAAAAAATCCCAAAAAATATTTTTACACCTCCTCCCCTCCTAACAAAAATATTTTACCCCTCCCCCTAAAAAAAACTTCCAAAAATATCCCCACCCCCAAAAAAGGAAGAATATTCTTCTATCAAGGAAAATATTCCCTCCCCTCCTTAAAAATATTTTTACCCTTCTACGCACAAAATCCCCACCCAATATTTTTACATAGTCTTCTAGTATTGGTGATTTAGAAAAAATACTTCAATTTGCGACTTTTTCTCCCTTGAAAATCTTATTTTGCCCCCCGGTCCTCTTTCGATAAATCCTGGCTACGCCACTGATCCTCGTTAAGTTTTATCCACAATGAATAACAAATAACGATGATTGACGAACATTATTCACATCTCAATTTTACTGAATAATGATTGATGAATAATTTTACGTGTTGATGAATAATGAATAACGAATAATGATTGAGCTGTTATTCATGATTATTATTCGAATAACGTCTTATTCGAATAATGCCCAACTCTGAGCTCAACTTGATGCAGTGGAAGGCTTTTGATGAGCTCTTATTGCCAGCTCAAAGACGGGGCAATATTGTTTATGCACTGGGAGTCACTACTACAGGAATGAAAACCTCCTTGGGAACTTATAGGTGGATTTAATGTCAAGGATTGCTTGAACATTAAGTGCGCCACAATTTAAGGTAGAGTCGGGAGTCAAGGATATCTCGAACACCAAGTACTACTTGAAAGGTTCATTTAATGTTGGTCGACACGAGGAGTCGTTAGATACGTTGCAGGGTCCGTTAAAGTTGACATTTGCCTAACTTGTAACAGTGCCTGTCAATGTTTGCCAGTAGATGGCTAGTAAGAGGGCGAGCGTTAGTGAGAGGGCAAGAGTGAGATCAACTTTAAGGTAAACTGTAATTAATGCAACTGTTATCTGACCTGTAAATCTATGAGCTTGCTTCACACTAACACAGTATATAGCACACGAGCTTGCTTTATTGCGCGAACCGAAACACTAACGCGGACAAAATTACTATAGGAACACGAAAGTATCACACGAGAGCGTATCACGAGCTTACTTAGCCTTTGCAGAAACCGTTTACTTCTCAACTGCATGAGGTTCAACACAGCGATGAGACACGGGTCTCTTATCGGCTACCAGGTACTGCAGTAGCTGGTATGAGCAAGACCATGACTCACTGGTTTATCGTTAGTTTTGGAGTAACCGGCTCGAGCGATTTGGCTTTGTTGAAATATCTGAGGCTGTCGGTACGAGGAATTACAATAGGGACTGAACCTTTTTTTATCTTACTTCTTACAGTATCATCCGCTATCAACGATAACGAAACACTAATGCTGGTAGTCGAAGTTGAAATTCCATGTGATAGGCTCATATGCTTCGCCTTTGTTAAGCATCCGAGACTATCGCATGTTCAAGATATATCACGTTCGAGATATTGATTGACCACATGAATATAATATTTCGACTATTAATTATAGTGGGACACTAGAAATGAAAGTCGAAGTCGAATTTTTTCGACAGTAGTGAAATTAGCAACAGCAAATACCATACGAAAAGGATACCTATTGAGGGCCTTTTCTGGGCAGTTACCGGACGCGTCAAGTTGCCCCAGTTCATCCCTGCATGGAAATGGAAACAATTCTGGAGGCGGTGAGTATGAGAATTATCCGAGTGGGCGGGGTAGGACACAAACAATTTCAAAAATATCACCGACTCGAGAGACCCCATCATAGAAATCTTCTCTTCTCCGTTTAATTGCCTCCAGCGACCAAATGTCCATCTTGCACACACTTTTTCTTTATTCCTTTCTTCCGTTTTATGCACCAGCGAAGATGAACGAAAACCCAGAGTGTCTTTTTATATCAAAGAACAAACTCGTCATTCGCGTAATACGAATAAGATTCCAATTAAACCGCGTAAGTAGCGTAATTTAATACGAAAAAGCACTTCTGTATTCAGTCACCTAGTTGAATCGTTTCGGTTCAAGGGTGGTTTTAGAAAAACCAAAAGAATTTTCGTCATTTTCAGAGAAATCTGCTCGCTTTTTTCAAATATTATAACGATTCAGAGGTCGGTGAAATGTAAAGAGAAGAATGTACTTGAAAAAATTCGCCAATGTATCCGATTACACATTTTCTGTCAAATGACTTCTGTGTACTCATTTCACGACGGGAACAAATTAATGAGCGCTATTCACGACCACTGAGGTCAGGAGTAGACTTTTTTTTAAATGAATATCACTGGAAACACGTCAATAAAAATATCATTAACTCGGTATCAGAGTTTCGTTTTTTCGTTTACTTTGAAACATTGCTGAAATAATCCTATTCGCACAGGCGAGTACAAGACCTACATGTGTCGTCAGAGTGAGAGATCATTATAATTATTACACACGCCTCGGTCATTTATTCCGACGATCTCGAACGTTCAAACTAAAAATGGGATTATACGCCACTGAACATATCAAAAGAACCTAAGCGTACCTTTTCATTAGGTCCTTTTCCTTAGACATCGAGCAGATATTCAGCGGTGGATTCAGGTAGCAGTTCTAGATGTGGTTATTCAACATAGGTGAGGATTAAACTTTACCATCCCCTTATTATCTGGATCAGTTTTTCCGACTTCGCGATAGCTAACTGAGTAGCTAAGAGATGTGGTCTAAAAATTCGAGACTTGATTGAGTTGAAATAAATTCGAATCACGTTGACTTCAAAAGAGATTTCATTTTCAACGTTAGTGATATTTATCGCTGGCTATCACTGACGTTGAAAATGAAATGCCTTTCGAAGTTAATGTGATTCAAATTTTTTCAATTCAATCAAGTCTCGACTGGACGAATTTTTAGACCATCCAATTAGGTATTATTATTATTTTTTTCATCGAGTAGAAATTAAGGAGTAATTTTTAAGACTAGTCAAGACTTGCGGATTTTTCGGGATTTGTACAGGGTGCCCACTTTTTTCCGAGGATAATCTTCCCTGATTTTTATTTTTTCCGATTTTTCCAGTCCATTTTTCAACTTTTTCGTAACAAACAAATTATTAAAAAGAAAACATGTTCAACTGAGTCTGACAGAGAAAATTGTACAATACTTTCACATTATAATTTTTTTTCCAAAATTGCCTGACTTTTCCCTGCATTTCAGGATTTCCAGAAAAGTAGCTACCTTGTTGTGTGAGAGGGAAGTGTTTAGTTCGGACTGATGAAGCGAAAGCATTCGAAATCACAGAAAGGAGAGGGTGCATAAAGCGCATAGTATTGATTGACCGACAGAATAATTAAGGCTAACGGAGAGCGCTAAAACATAAACTTGCAGCCGAACTAAACGGATGTCCTGCCTGATCGATCGAGGGAGAAAATAGGAGAATGAGTCATAAGAATAACTCCCCTTCAATATTATTTCTCTTCTGCGATTTACAAAGTTCTTTTTCTATTTCTTTTTTATATTCTTCTCTTCTGTTTGCCTCTTCCAATAGGGTTGGGCTGAAAAATGGTCTTTCTGACCATTTAACGAAAAATGAAATTTTCCTAATTTTAACATTTTCTAGCGCCTTCAATTTTGAGAATAGGCAATACATCGTACTAAGATTTTTTTTCGTCCAAGCCAGTACTGCCAGTCCCAGTAGTCAGATTATTTATGTCAATTATAATGCCTCGTATGTCTTGAAAATTGTGTATGTTGGTAATCTTTGAAACGGCATAGCCCCTTCAATTTGCTCGTAAGCAACATTTCGTACTTGACTTTTTCCCCGTTTTATCGAGTATCGCATCAGCGGACGAAAGGACGCTTTGAGGCCCACCCGAGCCCTCATTTCGCCGTGGCGCTTCCGGTGCGCACGTCCTGCGAGAGCCACCATGGGGTTCCCTACTGACCGCGGTTCGCGCTCCCCAAGCACTAGCCTAGATTTCAGGTCCCCACAGCCAGACGCGCTTCCTCTTCACTCACCCCTCACCTCTACGTCCTGGTACGTGTGGCAACGCAGGCAGGTGCTGACGGCGGGGGAGCCCTACCGGGGGGTCCGCAGCGCAGCTGCAGCAGCTCTCCTAGGATGGTACAGACTACATAGTTGTCCTGTTCGATGGAGTGGTCCGAGCTTGGTTCGTTGGCCTTCTGCTTCGATCACTCCGTCTGCATCTTCCTCTTCATGATGCCCGAGACAAAGGCCGACACACCCGGTTCCATCCGCTTTCGTTCTTCAGGCCGTCCAGCGCAAGACGGCTAATCACGACGTCGCCTTCGTCGCTTCTGCCGCCGGGATCGATCGCTGTTGCTGTCCCGCGCCTCTCCTGCTTCCAAGCCTCACACTCGAAAAGAGTGTGCCAAGGTGAGTCCTCTGTCCCTCGATCACAGTGCGTACACACGGGGGTAGTAACAAGAGTGTATCATACCCTAATTCAAAAATTTCCCATGGATATTTTCATTAAAACAAGATGGCTGCAGACTACAGTCCAGCAGCAATTTATGTCTTTACTTTGGCACACAACGGAAACAAGATACCTCGATATTCGAGGTATGAAGAGGGTCGGCATTTAAAATAATGGAATTGTACGTTCATCGCACGCATGCGGATGAACAAAAGCATGTACACATACAGTACTAACAGTACATAGTAAGTTGAACGATTCAAGTTGCGATTCGCAAGATTATTCAGGTTCAAAGATTCAATTTGAACATATGTGGCTGAATGACAGAATACTGAAACAGGGAAACCAAAACTTCATGCACACGTGAAGTTTCGTACTCAGAAGTGGAAATTTGAAGTTTGACACTCGAAAATCAATATCTGAAGTTCGATACTTGAAATTTGAAGTTTGATACTCGAAAGTCAAAATCTGAAGTTCAATACTTACAAGTTGAAGTTTGAAGTTTGATACTCGAAAGTCAAAATTTGAATTTGGATACTTGTGACTTGACTTATGATACATGAACGAAGCTTGAAACTGAATTTTCTTCTGATTCCTAGTATAATTCAATTAATTTTCTACATAAATAGGCTGAACTAAATTGCTACATGGTTTATTAACAGAGCTATTAAAGTTTATTGTTAAGTTGTATTGTTATCGCTTAGTTGTTCAATCGTGACACTGCAGACTAGCGATCGCGAGCTTATGCAGTACCAGTTAAAAATTACACGTCACGTTCTCAGGCAGTCACGGAATAAAAAGACTGATGAAAACAACATCAAAAAATCAACAGGTAAAATATAAGGAAGTAGACGATGGAAATTTATATTAACAACACGCGGCTGCAGACTCCAATTACACAACAAAGCTCTGAGCAAACTTACTAACACAAATACACACACACCACTTTCTTCGGATCAGCGCTGCGATTACGCTTATGATGAACTAACGTCTGACGACTGAAAAACATGAAGAAAATAATAACAAGCCAGGTCTCTTTCCGACCTAATAATTGGGTCGGCCTTTCAGCTGAAGTCTGGGCTGCTATTCCACTAACCAACTTTGAACGAAAAGTACAATCGCACTTGGACACTGTTAAGAGTAAAATCTGTTTTTTGAGAACACGTGATTCTAAGTTCAAGAGCCATGTAGAAACTATATGACATAGTGTTTACTGATAAGCTTTGATCAATGTGAGTAGACATTTTTAAATCGGGGGCCCAATTCTGAAAAATTCTACTTTTCACGCTCTTTTCAACGATATTAATAAATCATTTTGTTCAGAAAAATGTCAGTTAGTTCATGCCAACTCTAATTTCAGCAAGAATCATACACAATATTACAAACTCACAAAACAAATTCCTGCCATTGATTCCCTATGTTGATACCTCGAGTCACTTTTGCTGAGACAGTAAGCACGATGTAAATCTTCCTATCTGTTTCTTTTACACACGATTATGTTCACTTTTACATTTAAAACCACAAGCGCCACTGCCGAAAGCAACGCGATTCATACTCGTGTATCTCGAACATCAATTGATAAGAAAAAGATCCAATAGAAGACAAACACAAACCACTGACATCAAGCATCGCGTAGAACTATTTTTCCATTGGCTGCGCAAACCGTAAACCACTGACGTCACGCGTCCCGTGGAACTATTTTTCGATTGTGTAAGGCTCGCCTTTTGTGCCGACACTAAAAAGCGATTGCAATAGGGTCGCGCCGACCCTAAAAATGTTACTTTGGAGCGTGACGAAAAATAATAATAATGATAATAAAACTACTGACTGACTGACTCAACATTTAATTCGCCTGCGAGTACCACACTCCTTGTATCAACCTTTCTTCTCATACGAGCATCACGTTCCTTGTATCAGCCTGCGAGCACTACACTCTGCTAGTGCATCATCTTTCAGATGAGTCTGCAACCACGGGAGAGCATTTTCATGTCTGCTTCGCGGACTGCGCCGACATGAGAATGTTCCGCTTCGTGGACTGCGCCGACATGAGAATGTCATCGTCCAGCGAACGTAGCGTCCAACAAATTAGTTCGCCAAAAAATATATGGAGCGCAACGTGCTCTGCGGAGTAGCGGACAACGACATTCTCATGTCGACGCAGTCCGCGAAGCAGACATGAAAATGCTCTCCCGTGGTTGCAGATTCGTCTGCAAGATGATGCATATTTTTGCATTGCCTCTATAACTAAGAAGAAAGGGACCCACGATCATTTAACCTTTTGTTCAGACTCGTGGTAGAAAGGTACACTGAGTACGATTAGCTAACGATCCAGTTTCTCGATAATTCATAATTCTCAATTAGTTGAATAGAGTCACTTACTACGGCAGATCCAGCGAGGAGCCGCCCCCGTTCTCTTTCCGTTCCTTCCACCTCTGCGGGATCTTCCTTTACAAAAAACTAATTAGTTTTCGATTCGGGAGAATAAAACTGGGACTATTTCCGTGACATGTGTAACTTACAGAAGGAGGGGGATAAATCGCATATGAGAGACCTAATATTGAGAACTTCGCCAAACAAAAACTTCCAGATATGCCATTTTCAATGCGTACACGGAAGGAAGGGGGAAACTGTAAGGGAGACCAAATATTGAGGGCCTCTCCCTGAAAAGGGTTAGAATCTGGATTCTGAGATATTTTGCCCCCTTCGTTCCGGAAGAAATTAATGAATTATAAACTATTACGTTCCGCAATTTATCCCTCCTTCGTTGTTAAATTTTTGGTCGGGTAAAAAATTACCAACAAGTGAGAGCATTTGTCTCCACTTTACTTCCAAGAACTTTGGATTAGTTTTTATTATACGTACAGCAATGTAGAAGAATCTGCGTTTCAGATAAGACGCAAATAAAAGCACTGATTTTTCGAAGTAGTATAAATTGATTCGCAATCATTTTCTCCTACTTCCTCGTAATCCTAGATGTAATGTGAAAACTTTTGCACGTGATACGAAAAGTTGAAAGCGAGTTATTAAAATAACAAGAATGATGGCATGTTTAAATTAGGGCGAGTGCCGCGAATTGTGCGAGGCGATGCCTGCAGCGCGTGTAGGTTGTGTACCTGTTTACCTTCTTTGAAAGTGCTCGCGACAGATCCACAAGGTTAAGTTACATGGTACCTCTGCCGCATCAATTTCTGGCGAAATGTAATTTACAATAAACAGTCATTAAAATGTTGGGAATTCAAATCAACAGCCTTCACTTCTGAATGCTAGTTTATTGACTTTGATGTCCGACAGGCACGAATACGTTGTGAGGAATGATAAAATATAAAATATTCAAGTGTACGTACACATTTTCGCTTCAGCAACATCAAACCAAGATATTTCTTAGAAGTAGATTTGACTTTTGAGGTAGTTTTGGGGTCCTACCCCTTCATCCATACTGGTTCACAGAGGGACTGGATTATGAAAGATTTAAATTAACAGCATTTTTGTAAACATCGAAGATTCGAGACCAAACGAATACTTTGCCGAACGGTTTTCACAGGCATACTAGTACTACCATGACGGAAAATGGGGCACAAGGGATTCTTTCTGATCAATTTGCTAAATCAAATGGGTCAAGAGCGACGACTGATTGAACTGATTCCAGATATGATCCGGGTAGAGAGCCAGCCATAGTTACACGCTGATGGGCAGCTGACTAGCAACCCATCCGGCCAATCAGTCAGCACCAGACACAGCTAGACAAAAAACAGTCAGTCAGCCAGAAAAACACAAATTTCAAAGTGTGGTACCAGAAGACAAGCGGAGAAGGGAAATGGAACCACTTTAGGGATAAGTGAAAAAGCGGGTGGCTGAAGTTGGCGAGACCGAAAATTTGATGAAAACTGTACACTCCCTCTCCTTATAAAACCGGTATCATTGCACGTTATACTGAACTTCTATTTCTAGCATTTTGGGAACTGTTACAAAGAGATTATTAGAAATAATCTTTTACGTAGAATGTAATGAGGAGCTGTTTTGTTTTAAATTTTTTTCCTATAACTGATACTTTTCTTAGTGTCCACGTAGGAGCGTGAGTGAACTTGGTAACATTATGTTTTTAAGGTATGTCAATTCACTTTTTTACTGAAGATGGCGTAACAGCCGAAAACGCTATATAGACAACAGAAACCAAAAAAAAAAAAGAATTAGCACACCCACTTCCCGGTATTCTCGAGAAAAAATGATTTTGGAGGGTCTTAATTATTTTTAGTAAGTTAATTAGTACTATCATCCAAAGCTCTGTACCACAATTCTACTTTCCAGGAATTTTGTCCTCTGTTTATTGCCTTTTATTCTTATGGTACTGATCTATACGAAAAGGCTTCAGCTGATAGAGAATTTATAATTTCCTAAATCAAAACCAATTCCAATAAGAACCTCGACCCCGCTTCCGGCATGTATATCAGTGTTGCTAAGGAGGAAAGACATATCTTCCATATTCAGAAATGTATTTCCCTGAGATACGTCGTTTTTGCTTCGTAATGTCGTAAGATACATCTAATTTTTTTAGTGAAATGAGGTTGGTAACCATGAGGAACATGAATCACAATGCCATTAATAAAGTCAAAATGTAGGTAACCAAAACAGAAAGTGCAAAACAAGAATCAAAATTAATTTATAGCATCTCCTCTAATGAAAATGAATTTTAATCGAGATAAGTGCTTTTTGCTTAATTATATGACGCATCCTATCGTATAATCACTAAGGTAAGTAGACGTATCTCATGTTCTACTTCAACGAAAATGAATCAACGATCAGAATATCCTGCAAATGATTTTTATTCCCTTTAATAATTGTATCAGCAGAAGAAAAAAAAACTGTATTTGTGCGCAAGCGTGATTTTCGAAAAACTTCTCTGCTGAAAAATCATTCATATATGAGATACTTAGGTACGTCTTTTTGATTTTTAGCAGGGCAGGATAAGGGAAAGGGGTAGAGGGTAGGATAGAAAGAAGGAAAGGAGTAAGGTACTCCAGAGACGTAACTAGACCAATCTCGAGAAGAAGAAATCTGGTCTTCAGATGTTTTTTGTGAATGTTAATGTGCATTTTTGGAGAACCCCTTGGGAAGATGAAAGTGGTTCATTCATCCCCTTCATGGCTCTCATTTATGTCACAATCAAACAAAATTCAAGTTCAGATATACTTTTACAGTTCACGAAATATTTTATGGCTAAAAATAGCGCATTTTACATGCATTTTCCCATAAAAGACGTTCAGGCCCCGAGACCACCGTCAAGCTTTAACAGTTTTTTCTCCCCTTTTTTTTTCCTTCAAACTCCTTTAAAACGTATTAATTTTATCCGACAGAGCACCAATTTCGGAAGTAAGACTTCTTTTTTATTTTTATTATTTTTTTTTTTTTAGGAATACCCTAAAGTAAATACCTATACACAAATATGAACTTGCCACGACGATAGAGACGTAACGGTCCACTTGCGACCGGGGTTCGGTTAGAAATTAGTTCAAAGAAAATTTTCGTCGGCTTGCGGGTGACTTTTGGTTTCCAAACATAGTTTCTGTTTCGATGTCCAAGCCATCAGCGGCTAGAAGGTTGCGGTTCTTTTCGAAAGTTCCGCGTTCCTTGTTCTCGAATATATCTACAACATTATTCAATAAAGGAACGTAAGTTCCGCTCGTTGATGAACGAGAGGGAAGGGGGAGGGAGGGTATTCTTTTCTTAGTAAAAAACAGCGCGGCGTATTGGGTCGAAGCAGGATGTAATTTTTGGGGCTTTGCAAAGCAAATACCCTATTGCGTTCACTTTTTTTTTCCCTTTTTTTTAACGCATATGTTTACATAGTTTTGCTATTTGTTTACTTTTCATTACTTTAGCCCGACGAAAGTTTGCTCACATCCTTACATCCGAGAAAACGATCATCTATCAATGTTACTTGAAGCACATTCTTCTTTTAAGAAGAGCGTGCGTGCATCGCCATACGTCCCACCACACACCATAGTGAAGTGTAATATTGGTTACCCTTAGAAGATTATAATGACTCATCTTTCAGATTTCGTCACGTTTATCAACATTCTCGTTTGTATAATTGTTTCGATGTTCGAAGCGTTAATTGACCGATTTATCGACATAATTTAAGTTTTAAGTCCCTTCTTGTTTTATCGTCTATACTACGAGTATTATCGCCTTAATATTATATTACGACCCGCCGGTTCCACCTAGTACGTTATGACCTTAAATAATGTTTCCTGATATTTTTAAATTACAAAATATGTACAATACTAACACCGATCGTTTGATTTGTTTCGAAGTGCGAAGCAGGCTCGTAACTTGGGGTGGAGCCTCTCCCTTTCCGACGATTTTTTTTTGTACGTCAAAATAAAATGTTGAAAAACCTGAGGGAAAATTTGAGAGAAAAATAAAAATTGGAAAAAACAGTAGGTATCCCATCTTGCATCGTGATATTGTTTGTTTCTTTAACTTGAATCTGAGTTCCAATAGATGAAGTAAAACAGAGTTGGAGGTTAATTTTTACAGACACATACGAATATATTATACTTGAGTCAGTGGGACACTTTTAAGAAAGGATGGATTTCAGAGTAGAAAGCTTCAATAAGAGTTTTAGATACCTAAAAACTCCGAATAAAAAGTTCTAATCAAACGAAGTTCACTGCTCCTCTCTCCTTGTTAGAAAAAATTCAGAGATTGGGTGTCCTTGGCGAGACCCTAGTTATCCCTCTTTTAAAGAATTCTAGCTATGGGCCTGGTTCGAAGTGTTAATTGATCAATGTATCGATATGATTCATGTACCTTTGAACTCGTTTGTTGTGCAGAAACCCTTTTGCAATGAGCTAGTAGCCCAGAGCTTGTATTTTCGTTCAAGAATAATAATTGAATCTACAGGAGAAGTTGATTTTTGAAAAAAGTTTTGTAATCTGTAGAAACTGCGGCGAATAAGGACAACATAATATTATGATTTTCACCGATTCGAGTTTCGCAAAATCTATAACCAGTCGATCAATCAAGTTCAGTCGTTGTGAAAGTTGAAACAAAGAAAATTGATATTTTCACCATGAAATTTGCATTTTATGTTTCTAACTAGAAGGCAAAAGTATAGCTAAAATTTGGACGATTTCCACAGTGCATCTTGTTCTACCGATTGAGGGTTAGGATTGATAGTACTCCGCAAAGTAGATCAAATTGTAAACTTGGACGAAGCACCGAAATAAATGTTATTTTGGTAGTTAATTTCGAATACATATTGCATTACTTTTGCCATCTGGTCCCGTTTGGGGTCTCAAAACCTAAATTTTAGCGTACTATTGTCTTCAGATCTAATTAGTCGAAATACGATTCAAATTTTACGCTGAAATTTTCAATTTTCTTCATTTCAATTGACTGAACATACATTGATCGACAGGTTGGGTCTCGCCAAAGTCGAAGCAGTGAAGAAAATTGAAAACTCATTTGCCGCAGTTCCAACAGACTACATGAAATTCTTTCCAAAAATCGACTAAGCTATCGAAATGAAGCATTTTTGAAGGTCTCTTGATTTGGAATACAGAACCGAATTTTCGATACGACCTCCATTTAGAACCCGAAATTTAAATTTTATCCTTGAAGGAGGCCGAATTCACTTCAATCTCACAAAATATACCGTACCATCAATAAGGGTTTTTAAATTCGATGTCGAAAGTTACCAACAAAATTCATATAAGAAAATTTAGTCTGTCGTAGAAAATGTTCACATTCGGGAAAAAAAAATCAAACACTCGAGAAAAAAATCTTCAAGATTATCTCAAAATTCAAAAAAGATAATAAAATTCAAAACTGAGCCTAATTTGATATCATAAGCCTTCAAAAAAGTCGTATATACAATAAGAGCATGATTAGTTAACAAATGTAGTCACATTAGAAAAAATAATCAGGTGTTATGATAACTATTTCACGAAAAAAAAAAAAAATTGAAAATTGAACATGATCTCATAGCATGCGTTTTCAAATAACCCGCGTACTAAAATTCAGTAGGTTTCGTGGAAATTGTGGTTATAATAGAAAAATAATCGAAGAGTTACGAGAAAAATTTTGAAGATATTTCAGGATCCGGAAAACCAGACGAAAGGGAAAACTGAACTTGATTTAATATGATGAGTCTTTAAACAATTCATGCATGAAAATACCGAAAGATTCGAAGACAACTGTAGTCATCTTAATAACATAATTAGCCATGGCAATTTTAAAAAAATAAAAAATTTGATACTTAACACTCAACATTGAATTCAATTTGATAACATATCGTTTTAAATTACACGAAAATTCAGTCCAATTTGTGGAAAACTGTGATTAGGTACCTAGAAAGACGATCCAACACTCACGACAAAAATCTAGAGGAGAATCTCAAAATTTGAAAAATTTGACAATATTGAAAACTGAGCCAGATTTTATGTCATGAGTCCTCGCGTCCCTCCGGCCACTAATGCGATACTTGAAAGGGTAGTTTCCGAGGCCGGGGGTGCGGTGTCTTACGGACCACTTTGATATGCGTGCATCGCCATACGTCCCACCAAACCATCATGAGTCCTCGAACACTGCGTATACGAAAATGAAATATGTTCCCTGCAAGATGATAATCACCTTAGAAAAATGAAGAAAGATTTATGACAACAGTTTCGAAAAACAATCTCAAAATTCAAAACGTCCTACATCATTTGAAAACTGAAATTATTTTCCGTCATGTGTTTCTAAATTACTGGGATACGAGAATCCAGTCTAAATCGTGGAAAACTGTGGTCACGTTTTAAAAAAATTAAAGAGATATGACAAAAATCTTGAAAAAAATCTCAAATTTCGATAAATCTGACAAAACTAAAACTCGTGACCAATTTGATATCACAAGTCGTCAAAAAACTTCTATACGAAAACTAAGAATGATTCATGAAGAATTGTACTCACTGTAGGAGAATTATCGAGGACATATATGCATACAATTTTTTTTTTTTTTGGGGGGGGAGGGGAGAGAATTTAAAAAATCTGAAAAACTTGAAAATTGAATCTAATTCAATACTATGAGTCTTCAAACAACTTATATAAAAACTTATGAAGTAAGATTTGGATAAAATTTAAGTAATCTTAGAACAATGATCGAAGAATTATGCCAAAAATTCTGAAAAGAAAGGGAAAAAAAAGTCTTAAAATTCGAAAAACTAAACGATACTGGAATTCGAATTAAACTGAACTCAGAGTTTTTAAATAACTTGCGTTGGACAATTTAGCTTAGTTTCTATAAAATTATAGTCACCTTAGAAAAAAAGATCAAAGACATAAAAATGTTAAGAAAAATCTCAGAACTCGAAAATTTGACTGTGAAAATTGAACCTCGTTCGATATCACAAGTTTTCAAATCACTCGTACAAAAACAGGCGGCATGAATTGTGAAAAAATGTAGTCATCTTGAAAAATGATGAAAGAGGAGATAAATTACAAAATTTGACAACATTTGCGGAAAACCACGGTCATCTCATAAACGCGTTTGAAAAATTCTCAAATTTAAGAAATTTGAAAACCTTGAAAATTGAACTCAATTTGATGTCATGAATATTCAAATAACTCGTAAATAAAAATTCGGACTCAGTCCTGGAAAATCTTAATGTCAGGTCTCAAATATTGAAAAAAGTTGAGAAATAAACAAAATAAGAGAAATTTGAAAATCAGGCTCAATTCGGTATCATGACTCTCTAAACAATTCGCGTTTGAAAATATGAAAAAATCTGTGCAAATTTTAGATAGGTATATTAACGTAATTTGACCCAAATTTTAAAAAGAATATTGGAAACTGAGATAAATTTGAAATACACAATATATCCACAGAATATTGATGTAGATACAATATTTCAGGATAAATTCCTAGTAAATAAGCGTCAAGACCGAATTTAGATATTAATCCCTCAAATTGAGCTTAAATGCAAAATCTGATGCAGTATTCTGAATCCGTGACCATGAAACTTCTACTCTGATATTGCACATGATTTTACAAGTTCATCCCATTTTGTCAATCCTGATTCATCATCTAGCCTTCGGTCAGAGGAAGCGAGAGAGAAATTCCGAATTTTTACAGAAATTGAGTCCCTGGCGACATAAGCTTCCTAAAGCTGCGTATGAAGATAATGTTCGATGTCAAGGAAATTCTATCTGGTTCAAAATCCGTTATTATACTGAAACCAGAAACACTGAAAACATTTGATCGGGTTTCTTAGATCAAGTTGATTATGATCTTTATAAAGAGTCAACTTTGAATTTTGGGGCCCAAATTGAAGTCAGATCCTAAATCTAATTTGATATTCGGAATTAGCAACCGAAAGTTACGTGATTTCAGTAGTTTGTTCAATTTTCAAAATCGAATTGGTTTTGCCATTTTTCGGGATAATATTCGAATTTTCAAAAATCAGCGGCTTTGTTCGATACTTCGTTTGATTTTTCAAGCAAAAGTTAATTTTCACAATTTGGTTCTAAAATTTAATTTGATGAATGGGATAAAAAATCGCATGCAAGATCTTTAGTCAGCGATCTAAAATACTCTCTTATTTTGATAGGTCGTTTGGTACATTCCACTTCAAATTTCTAAGTTGGTAGTACGTGTGAGCTTTCTGATAGGGGGGGGGGGATTCTGCTCCTGGCAAAGAAAGCAAATCTTACAACTTGCAGATCCTCGACTGTCCCGCATCGATCCGACTTTTCAATCAATTCAATTAAATAGATAAAGAAAAAGGATGGACATTTTTTGAGACTCTGTACGCGACTGTGAATTGGATTTAGGGGCCACACACATGGAGGCCGATGTAAACGATAGCACAAAATTTACAATTAATGACCGAAAAAAAAATGAATTCAGGAACCCCAAGATAGGCCCGATGCAAAATATAATGCGAAATTTGAAATCAAAGACGAAGGAAACCCCTATCCAGATAGTCTTTCGTTTTTGCCTCCCTCAGCCGGTGTTTTAATCTATTTCGCGGCGGCGAAGGCGAGGACCTCGAGTTTTTCCAATTAAGTCGAATTTTAATATAACATCTACGATGTAACACTGTTTGCATTATTAATTCCTCATGATCGGCTTAATTTTTCGTTTTTCATTATCATTTTCACGCTACGAAACTCTGCTCACTCTCTACTACGCACTGGTACGGTCTCACCTTGAGTTCGCTTCACCCATTTGGCATCCCGCTCAACAAGACATAAGTCGATCCTTGGAACAGATACAAAAACGATTCCTTCGATACCTTTATTTTAAAATGTTTCAGTACTGCCTACACGACATAACTTATAACGAAATTCTCTCTGGATTCCAGATTTAATCTTTAGCGATTCGTAGAGATATATAGCATCAATCCGATATGTCTATGATTTTATAGTTAACAAAATTTCTGACCCATATCAGCTATCAAAACTTAACATTACGGTGCCGCGTCCTTCGCACAGGAATTCGAAAATTTTTAAAATACCTTTTTGTCGGACCGAAACATTCAAAAATTCGCCAACAGTGAGGGGCATGAGATTATCCAGTGACTTACTACAGATAGACCCTACTATCGACTTTCTCGACCCTGCACATAAACCCCGACTTATCCGGATTCTGAAATCTCTTCGTTGACTCGCACGGCTTGGAGCAGTAGGGACAGGGGCGATGAGGACCCGAGATGTGAATAAGGCAAAACAGCATGAGACGGAGTATAATCAAGCGAGTGTGGGGGGGGGGTTGCGTGTGCGTGTGTATGTCTTTAGATTTTTCGAGAAAAGTTCGAGCATTAATTTCGCGAAAAATTGAGACTTTATGGAAAGCTAATAAGTTTTATTTTCCGTAAATTCACCGCGAATCTCAGCTCAGTTTTTTCGTTTTGTTTAATTGTTTAAATGACCGCGAGTTTCGTGTGTTCCAGTTCATAACTAAGCTACATTGGGACATGTTTGGTTTCATTTTAAAATTGCAGCTACAGAGTTCGCATACCAGAGTGTACGCTTGCCCCGACATAATTCAAATTTCGAAAGCCACACGATGCATCTTCTCGATTCAAATTTACAATGTATGTCCGCATAAGGTGTACCTAATATTTGATACCCGATAATATTCAATAACGAGCGTACCGCCGTCGGCAACTGTTAGTACATATTAAACCATATAGTCAAATGAATTGGAACTGCATACGCTACATTCCATCTCAGTGCGAAAATCTGTTTACATTCACATATTTCCAGGAGGCAAAAAGAGGCTACGACAAATGCGAACATACACGAGTCCACGAGTACAGGGATCATAAACCTGACGAGGTACGTGAGAATGAACCTTATTACTTGTAAAGTGAAGCATTCGTTCGATAAAACGAGATAGAAAAAAAAAGAGAAAAAAAAGGGTTCGACCATCCTTTTTATTGTCGTTAATGTAATACGAAAATGCACGAAACCGTACACCAGCCACGCATTCAATTTTCGCATCCGATGAAAACAAATTTGCCGAGGGTGCAGACAAATATTCGCCACGTACATTTGATACTCGTTGCTGTCGGTTGATTCGCGTCGAATGCTCTACACTGACACATCCAATACAGTAAGTCCAACACTGAAATTTCGAGGCTGCTCGATGTTCGATCGTGCTCTGTGCTCCCGGTAACATACTGCTCGTTGAACATTAACAAATGGAAATTGAAAGAAAATTTTGTACACCGGGCGAATACCCAGGTACATCCACATCAACAGCCCCCTCTGCACTAGGGACCACGTAAATTTACTTGTCAAGGATGGGACCCTGTCGGGGTGGGAATAGGTCGAAAAATGTACAGAATGTTTGTGCCAAAAAAAGTTTATTATCGCACTTCGTCAAATGACGTTGAAATGACAGAAATATTTCAAGTTTTCATATAAAGTAAATAGAAAATATGTAAATCGGTCACTAACAAAACCACTCGAGTCACATATTTTTAATCGTTTTCCTACACAAATCAATTCTACGTACAAAGACGCATCTGTCGTGTTATTCTTATAGGGGAATATTATAGGACACGACGGGACTTTTGCATACTAAATAATGATAATATTTTCGAAGGACTTTTACTTTAAACGACAATTCATTACATTCCCCACCAATTATACTTTTTCTCGTGTGCACGCACATACCATGCCATCTACAGAAATTTTTCATCACTAGTATGTTTTTATACGATACGGCTTTATTACCCACATGGCGTTCATAGCGCAGGCATCGTATTTTTAAAAAAAAATCTGCGAAGTTTGAGCAAAATCGGAAAAGGTTAACCCGTAGGAATTACCACTGATTTACGGAATTTGAGCTTCCATCGCTCTGAGTACCTGCCGATATGAGCTTAAAAACTTAAACGATGTGTGGAAGAAGGGCTTTCATAAGAAATACTCTGATCAAAGGTCCTTTTCCACGTAGCGCTTCAATTATTTTCTATTCCAAATAAAGGTTTAAGGAGTCGTTGACTTCATTTCCGGGATTATTCCCTTCCTCCTCTCCATTCAGGCATCCATTGGGATTAATTTTCAATTACTACAATTTTCCTCAATTTTCAAAGTTCTTTACATCACTAGTAGGGTTTTTCAAGTCGCTGAATCCATTTCAGTCTTTTCCGTCTCTCCCCTCAACCCTTCAGGTTTCACATTGGGCCAATCTCCAATTACTCCAGTATTCCCGATTTCAAAATTCTGTAAGTCAATAGTACGGTTTTTGGGGTCGCTGAATCCGTTTCTGGAGTCCTGCGAGCACTACACTCGGCTAGTGTATCATCTTGCAGACGAGAGAATACAACTGTTAGCAAAAAATTGTGAAATTCAGACATTTTATGCAGTGACTAGGCATGTAATAAAATGCGTAGTCATTTCAGGCAAATTACAGAAGCATTCACTATCGGCCTAGAAAATATTTAAAATTGCTAGGTATTGTATAAAATGACGAATAGGTGTCCGGCGAACAGTATAATATGTGGCAGTTTCTATAAAAAGGGGTAACTTTGACGATCCGACGAATTTTGAGTTACGGACAGTACGTAATAGAGGAATGAATGCCCATTCCAACGAGCTATCGGCGAGATCTGTAGCGTTTTTTGTTCCGGAGGAGATACAAGCGGTCAAAGATGAGTGTTACGAGAACGCGCTAAAACACTTTTTTTTTGGGAAAAAACGCGTTTAAAGTTAGACACGCCTTTTTCTCCCACTCCAGTCAAGCGGCCCGAACTCACCGCGGAATCACGTTACCAGCCTCGACGTGGGCTTGTTGGAAAGGTAATTTTTCGCTCTTCTGCGTGGTAACAATTCAGAACATCGGATTTATTCGTGAGCTCCGAAAAACCACGAAGAAGCGAACGCAGACATTGTATTATTTTCTCATTCTCTTTCATAATTCTCTTTCTCTCTCTCCCTCTTCTCTCTCATGCGCGTAAATTTTCTCTCTTCGTTATTGCGATGTTTTTTCTATAGAAATCAACCAAAATCTCAAAACTGATTTTTTCGACCAAACAATTTTGTTATTCTTTTTTCGCGTTTTCTGAGACTTCAATCGATCGACAAAGTTACCTCTTTTTATAAAAACTGCCACATATAATAAAATTTCGGTAAAATAGACAATTTAAAATTAGAGTCAGAACATAAAACGAAATGAGAGGTGCACGAGTCAGAAAAGTAGGTGCGAGTATTAAAAAAAGACGTCGAAATGTCCTCATTGCTTGGTTCGGGGAATAAGGCCAAAATGTTACCAAAACCGAATTTAGCAACAAACTTCACAAAATACTAGAACCCCCTCCCTCTCCCCATTGCATGGGCCTCAATTTCAAATGTGGGGTAAATAGATAAAAGAAGAGAGATGAATAAGCCCCATAAACGATGTAACACTGTGAAGTAGTAAAGTAACTGAAGAAGATGATTAGTATCTTCATAAGGTCTGTGCATCTGTGTTAAAAAGTAATAATTCTTAACGGGGATATCTTGAACTCCATTTTGAGCAGTCCCAATCCAGATATAAGAAAATTGCTAATGACCGTTTTTATGGGAAATTTGGCGTACAATCTAAGCTTGAAAAAATGGAGCAATACAGCAGGCGCAACAACTTGCTAATCAGTGGAGTCCCCACGATGGCCAATGAAGACGTAAGGGACTTAATCAGGAAGCTGGGGGAAGGACTGAAGGTAGAAGTCGGCAAGCACGACATAGTTGCAGCACATCGACTACCAGCAAATCCACGCACGCAAACACCAGCAATAATCGTCAAATTCGCGGACAGGGAAACGAAGGTGAATTTCATTAAAGCCTCCCGCAGACTCAAACCGAACGGTGGCAACTTTGGGTTCTCGCCTGCATTACCAATTTCTTGCGACGAGCACCTCACAAAATACACCCAGAGTATCTGGATGGCAGCCAGAAAGCTCAGAGAGGAAGGTATCGTCAAATACGCGTGAACATAATTACATGCTCAAGGCCTTGGCCAGCCATGGAGCTCACCCCTCCATGATCGGAATCATAAAAGAAATGTACACCAATCTGAAAGCACAGATTATCACTGATGTCGAAGGCGAGGAGTTCGACATCAAAAGAGGGGTGAGGCAAGGCGACCCGGTTTCACCACTGCTGTTCAATTGTGCACTAAACGAAATATTCAAAAACTTAAATTGGGGGAAAAGGAGTTAATATTAACGGCGACTTTCTAAGTAATTTGAGATTTGCTGACGACTTGACAGTGATGGCTGGGACCTGGGAAGACTTGCAAGAGATTCTGGAGGAACTCAACTGCCAAAATAAATTAGCAGGTATGGAAATCAACCTATCTAAAACTAAAATCCTCACAAATTCAGGACTTTTGGAAGATATCAACATTGAAAACAAAAAAATTGAAATCGTCGATAGTATTATATATCTAGGGCAAACAGTTTCATTTCAAAATCAAATGGAAAAGGAAATCAATAGGAGGATCGCAATGGCTTGGAAAAAATTCTGGAGTTTAAAACTCATTCTGAAAAATAGTTACCCACTAAGATATAAGAGCCATCTTTTTAACAACTGCGTTCTTCCAGCACTCACCTATGGCTGCCAAACATGGACATTGTCCAAACAGCTAGAAAGAAAACTTCAAACTACCCAGAACTCAATGGAGAGAGCCATGCTCGGAATACAATTGAAAGACAAAGTAAGGTTAGGAAAAATCAAAAAAAAATTCAAGCGAAACAAAAACATCATACACTTTGTCAGAAGGTTGAAATGGGATTAGGCAGGTCATCTGGGTAGACTGAAGGACGATCGCTGGACTCAAAAAATTACACTTTGGCAACCTATGAAAGTAAGAAGGCGGGGCAAGCAGAAGGCCAGGTGGTCAGACGATTTCTATAACTTCATAAAGGCAATTTACCCTTCGGGGAGAATCTTGAAAACAAGACTGTTCCACCGCATAGCCAATGACGGGCCGAATGGGAGAGGTTGAGGGAGGCATTCGCCCAAAATAGGGCTTTACCTAAGTTACGTATAGCTTAAGAATGAAAATGGCGATGTAACAAAACAAAATAAAAAATGCTATTAATAATAAAAAAACAGTAATTTAAGAGGGAAAATTTCACGGGGAAATTGAAAAAATGTGAAAATTTTCTGTTATAATTTGTACTAAAATTGATTTTATGAACACCCTGTTGAACCGATTCAGACCATTTTTTTCTGAGGTTACCACAACTGTCCTCTACAATTACCTACTGGTACCATGTTGTGAGAAGGAAAATATTTCAAAGCTAGAACACTTTTGATTTGACGATAACTCTGCCCCTTAAAAAGTAAGAGTATGCAAACATACCTACATATAGTCGGGGTAGGTTGCCTACTTACCAGGTGGAAGGGGGTATATTGCAGAAGAGACAACGTGCATTACCGAAGTGGGTTTACTCACCTAAATAAAATTACTCGCCTTTCGTGAGTCATTTTATTGACGGTTTTCACGCTGCGTATCCGACAATTAACGTAATGCTTCGGCATTTCATTAACTAATGACGGATTTCACAATTTGCCGCTAACAAAACCACGGGAGAGCATTTTCATGTCTGCTTCACGGACTGCGTCGACATGAGAATGTCATTGTCCAGCGAACGTAGCGTCCAAAACATGAGCTCGCCAATAAATATGGAGCGCAACGTGCACTGCGGAATGTAGCGGACGACGACATTCTCATGTCGGCGCAGTCAGCGAAGCAGACATGAAAATGCTCTCCCGTGATGACAAACTCGTCTGCAAGATGATGCACTAGCAGAGCGTAGTGCTCGCAGGCTTGGTACAAGGAACAAGGAACGTCACGCTCGCATAGGAATACGGGCTGATACAAGAAAGGTGGTACTCATAGGCGAATTAAGTGTCAGTCGTTTCTTCAGAGTTTTCTGTACTATATCTTTTCAAAAGAAAGCCTTTTTTGTGTCTAGATGTAAATTTTTTCATTTATTTATAGTTTTCACCTAAATTGGCGTCCACACAAAAATTCGCTTATAACATTTAATTTGTCGCCACCCAGGTTACTGTGGTAATTAATGTACTCCTTCTGTCCTATAATATGGTATACATTTGATTTTTTTTCTTGTCCCAAAATATGGTATACATTTTGCGTTGTTTGAATAAGCATTGTGCGGAAAGAGGTAAACATGTCAGGAAAACTGGTGTAAAGCTACCAATCACGACAGACACGTGTTGGTATACGTATTTATTACAAATAAAATAAAAAGAAATGCAGGACGCAAGTACAAAAGGTGAAAATCAAACGAAATACTCGAAATTTGTACTCTACGTACAAGTTCTCTGAAATTTGAACGCGGCAATTTTTTTCACGTCTTCTACGTGATTTTTCAGTCCTCACTCAGCCCGCAACACACCATAGTTTTAAAACCCTTACTTTTGTTTCAGCCCAGCGGGTGGTCCCCTTCGTTTTCCTCCAAAATACGATTTTTCGAACCCCTTCCCACATGCCATTTCTGACCCCTGATACTTCATTCTTGGTTGTTGGTGTATTTTAGATAGTAATGACCCCATTGCCTTTTTCTTGCTACCTGGTGCAGCCTTATTTCCTCGATTTTTCCGAAATGTATACCATATTATGGGACAGAGGGAGTAATCAATTTTCAGCAGTGCATTGCATATTATTGTGGTGCATAATATTTCGTGTAGTTTGATTTATTTTTTACGTCGCGCCACTCATTATTTTATTTTAATCAAGCATTTATTTTTTTATTGTTTACTACGGAAATTGTCGTATTTGCATTTGTTCCTGTCGGCGTATCCCTTTGTTTTGTCGGATCATTAAATCAGACCCATTCTTATAGTCCTCAGTCCCTGGACTACAGGGTATCTATCAGAATTAAAAAATAAAAATAGTTGACTTTAGTTGACCTTTTCTAATTTTTTCTGACAAAGCAGTCTCCATGCATCGGAGAAACAGTCCGAACTTTGGGGGGGGGGGGAAATTGTGTCCAACATTTCTAAAAAATTCTGAAACCTTAGGCAATAGTTAAGTAAATTTCGGGACTTTCCCGGTTAACCGGAACTTTCGGGACCGGTAGACACCCTGAACTTGGAAATTTACCAAAAATTGGAAGTGTACCATGAATGTAAGACTCATATGAAGTTCAAATTTATGCATAAATATATATCGTTGGGTTAGTGTGAAAAGGTGCTATCTGCAATATTTTTCACAATGAGCCTTTTTTGGTACCGTCGAATAGGGAATTTTATTATCTACAAGATACCATACGGTAAATGATTAGATATTGCCTCAGTTCAACAGGAAACGCAAAAAACAAAATGGGTTATAAATACACTACTAACAAAATTAATCATAATATGAAAAGATGTGAGCAAAGAAAGGTGGAATGTTTTCATCTCTGAGATGTATTCCTAGTTGAATGTTGAAGCATTGTTGTACTATTTCTAGTTAAACCCATTTTAACAGATTCGCCGTGGTTGCTTCAAACCCTTTAAATCCCTCTGCTGTGAAATTTGTTTTTTTGCAGATAGCATCTGTTCATACGAACCCAACGATATCTGAAATTCTCCATGCAAACTGTTTTCAAAAATGTCTCAAAAATTAAGAAATTCTAATATTTCCATATAGTTTAAAAATAAACTGAAAAACTTTCCGGGATTAGCTATTTGAATTTTTAAAGAAATTCAAAATCCAAACATTACAGTGCAATTACAAAATACCTGAATTTCGAATCAATAACTTAGAAAATGGAAATTAGGTAGTATCAATTTCAGAAATTGAAAGATTGTTACAGCCACAGATATACGTTTCTAGGTTTCTACCCAAATACCATTTTACCGGCGAAGAGACGACATTATTAATTAAACCAGAAGCCGGATAGGCTAGGATCAATACTGAATAACGTACCTGTTTTGCTCGACTCCAGATTCCACTCGATCATAAATTAACCCAGCCGGCTGCACATACTTTATAGCGTCCCACACTGACGATTGAACCCGAGTTGCGCAACATAACATATTATGTATTTCCGAAATAATAAATTATACAAAGAAACGCGAACCGAACTAATTACTACATTGATTTTCACACACACACCATAGAGACGGACAAACATATTATATTCGTTTTGGATCGAATAATTTCAAGATCAAGAACGCCATTCGCCGAGAAAGCGTAGAGGATGACTAAGGAGTCCTTGTTGTTGACCTGGCATTGTACCTTTGACCCGTCATCGCCAACAATCTTATCTCATTGGGTACGTTTTTACTTGCTCTGTTCCTCAAGATGCCTACCTGGCTTGCAAGATCTAACATGCGGGCTCTAATTTAAAACACGCGCGTGAACGAATCATTTTGACGTCCGATATTCTGACGCGTGATTTTCAATCATTTTCATTTTTTCTTCTTCTTTTTTTTTTTTTTTTTTTTTTTTTTGTATTAGCGGACCCTGGACCAGACTGAGTTTTGTTCCATACTGACTACATAATATGTACAGTGATTCGAAAAGGAATTCGGATACCGCTGCAGGTTGACACATTCCCGTGTAAGAAGAGGAGAACAATGAATGACTGGACTTCAAAACAATTGTATTACCTATTACAGAAATAATATAGACATGCATAACGGAAGGTAACTTCGGAACCACAATGAAAAGATCGAAAGGAAAATGATTTTTTTTTAAATTAACGAGACATTTATGTAATGCCTAACGGCTATAGTCTCGGGATGGAATTACAATAGTTACAGAGTTTGGATTTTAAGGTTCTAGGCAAGCGGTGTGCATCTCAGAGTTGAGCGTTGTTCGAATAAGACGTTATTAGAATAATAATCATGAATAACAGTTCAATCATTATTCGTTATTCATTATTTGTAAACACGTAAAATTATTCATCAATCATTATTCAGTAAAATGAATATGTGAATAATATTTGTCAATCATCGTCATTGTTATTCGTTATTCATTGCGGACGCAGTAACAGAACAAAAAATTTAACCAGGATCAGTGGTATAGCCAGGATTTTTCCAAAGGGGGCCAGGGGGCAAAATAAGATTTTCAAGTGAGAAAACGTCTAAAATTGAAGCATTTTTTTAAAATCGCCAATATTGGAGGACTACGTAAAAATATTGAGAGGGGGATTCTTTGTGTGCATGGGGGTTAAAATATTTTTGGGGGAGGGGGTGTAAGAATATATATTTTTTTGAATTTTTGGGGGTAAAAATATTTTTTGATGGGGAGGAATAATTTTTCTCCCCAATCTTACTGGGGTAATTAGAAAGTAAATGAAGTTATTCCAATTTTATCGGAGGGGGAGGGGGAAATGACCGCGCCAGGGGAGGGCAACGGCCCCTGGCCCCACTTTGGCTACGAGTCTGATTTCATTATTCGCGTGATTGATGTTACTGAATACTGATTACTGAATAATATTCGTTATTCATACTTACGACTAACGAATGAATTATTCGTCATTCGTTATTCGTGCGCTTATGAATAACAAATAAATGATTCATTATTCATGAATAACAAATAACGGTTGCGTTATTCATTATTCAATATTCGAATATTATTCTGCCCAACTCTGGTGCATCTTAAGATTTAAATTAAGTGTTGTATACAGTTCTGAACTAGGAAATCGATTAGTTAGTGGTAAATTCTGTAGCTTAAGTAGGTTGTCCGGATTGGTGTTTCGGTGGTATTTGTTGCAGCTATAGATGATGTGTTGGATGGTGAGTTGGGAGTGACAGGTATCGCAAGTGGGTGGAGGTTCGCGTAGGTATATGTGATTAAAAAGACAGATACGAAAAAGAAATAACTGGACGTGGACACGAAAAAAAGTACTTGAACATTACAAAAATCGAGAAATTCTTGCAAGGGAAAAAGAGAAAATTTCCGAAGTTAATATTTGAAGATTAACTTTCCAAAGTGCGTTCAGTCTAAAAATCTAAATTTTCAGGAAGAACAAAAAACGTTCGCCAAATTACAGGATTCAAGGCAGACGGTTCATATTTCGGTATTAGTCTAAGTAGGACTTTAGTAATTAAGGTGGGTTCACATAAATGGCGTAACACTATTCGATGGTCAGTTAAAAGGTGTCCAATTGGACCACCTCCGGCATTTAATAGCCTGGGAGATAGAGATACTCGAGATACATACTATGTATTATGTACATACGTCGAAAAAGAACATTTATTCGGACTACTTCTTATAGAAGGGTTTTTTGTCAGATTCTACAGTGAAAGCGGTTCTTATCAACATATTAAGAGCCTCACCCCGTACCCCACGAATGTACATCACGTACTATAGCGTGAAATCGTTTTCTAATTATCTCGACAAATATTGCGTTCTCCCGGAAAGTAGTTATTACAAAAAATGATCCTCATACAATTCCCTATCGAAAAGGTCATTATAATTTTTTCCAAAAAACTTGTTGTAACCCCATGCAGCAATACTTCACAGTCAGCTACAGTGTCTCACAAAAGTTATCGCCCATCTATCTTTTTCGTGGTAACTTCCATGAGTTGAAAGAAGAAGTAGCAAAAATAGGAAAAAGAAAAGTGTACATATTATTCTCAGAGAAATGTCATGAGTAAGTAAGTATATAATAAAAAATTAAAACTAAAAAACGAAAACAGAAAATGCTCCGGGCAAACTTGGAAAAACTGAAGGAAAAATATCAGTCGTCTATCTACAAAAATTGATAACAAGTAACTATTTTCTTCTATCAAAAAGTCAAAAAAAAATTTCGTAGGATAGCCATGTTAGTCTAATATACGTTGCAGTTCTCAAGAAAAGGCATATTGGATGGAAATAATTTTTTTTAAATAATCAACTGAAATTTGGGATCATTTTTCTTTTAAACGCAACCGCTGCTCATTTTTCGACGTGATAGGAGTTTGTCCGATCTTTCGGTCTAATTCATTCCATAGATCCTCAATGGGATTAAGGTCGGGAGACTGCGGGGGTGTTTCGATAACTTTTGGGCAGTTATATGCACAATAGCCGTTCTTTCACGAGATATGGTTTGTGCTTCGGGTCACTCTCCTGGTACAACTTGAAGGAAGTTAAAATACCCATCTTTTCAGTCAGCACTCTTCTTCAAATTTTCACGTAAAATGTCACGAACTCACGATGTATGTATTTTCGTATTCTTTGTTGTTTAAATAAAAACTAATTCACCTACCCCTGCAGCCGAAATACACTCCCAAACCATAAACTCCTAAGCCTTGGTCCTTTTTTATTGACCACGACCCAAAAAATTGCTAGACCATGGACATCACATTTTGAAATTTGAAAACACTATGCCCTCTCCTGTATTTATTTATTACAATTTTTTTTTTAATAATTTGACGACCTATGTACTGATCTTACGAACTTCGGCAGAATCACTAACTGTTCCAACTCCAAAGACGTTTATTTTCCTGTTTTCTCGTTAACAGCGTGTAGCGTGAAATTAAATTTTCAACTGCATTAGTGGAACTTGTATGAACACGAACGTGTTGCAGTGACAGTGACTCATCAACACCGGCCTGAATACTGAATAGGCATTAGGCACGCAACGCATTGTTGCCATTGGGTTTTGCTCTTATCTCAGATCTCAGAGTGTCCGAATACTTTTTCGTATTGGTTTCTCATTTCCCTTTAAATCTTTTCATTGTAATTCTGAAGTTACCGACTATTATGCGTATTTATTCTATGTACATACATATGACATAAATGGACGTTGTTAAGCGTAGGGGAACCAACCAGCAAAATCTGTTTTTTGAGAACACGTGATTCGAAGTTCAAGAGCTATGTGGAAACTACATACATATGAATATGACATAGCGTTTACTAATGAGCCTTTTTCAACGTGAGTACACATTTTTGAATTGGGGTCTCAATTTTGAAAAATTCTACTTTTTACGCTCTTTCTAACGATACTAATAACTAGGGCGATTTCCTTGAAATATTCACTTTTATGCATTTATTATGTTTTTATACCAAATTTGCTTAAAATGGTTTTTTTCGTGTACTTTCATATGAGCGCTGCATTCAAAATATTTTAAATTTAAAAAAAAACTGAAAAAAATGTGAAAAACAGTATATTTGCCCAATTTGAGTAATTACATGCAACAATTACGTAGTGCTTCAAATTTTACAAGAGGAAGCCTGTGCGATTTGGCCTCAAAATATTTTTGTATAGGCTGAACGATCTTTCTATATCGCATGATTGGAGAAGACAGTATTTAAAACAGGGCACTTCTGACGGGAAGAAATTATAGACGTTGGCTGGAAAAGGAGCATCTTTATTATCTGTAACGCTCCGCGTTCGAATGTTTTAGTACAGTAATTCAACTGTACGCAGCGCTAGTCCAGATCTATGGCCGACGGTATATAAAAGAAATTATTTATTCTCACCTTTAGTGAAGAATTTCTACAAAAATTTCATTTTTACCAAAAAATGCACAAAAAGATGTATTATTTCGAAAATATGAGTGGAAACATGCATTTATTTGGGAAAATGCACAAGAGTACCCATTTATTCCAAAATATGCAAAATAAGAGTGGTATTTTTGGAATCAGGAAGTTATGAAACGTAAAGAAATGAGATCACTAGGTGTGTAAGAGGTGGCAAACAAAATATGCTATTGCATAATTTTACTCGCCCTACTAATAACTCATTTGGTTTACAAAAAATGTCAGTTTGTTCACTTATGTAAAATCTATGTAAAATGCGAAAAAAATTTGACGATTGATAGATGATAATGATAATATGATAACAAATGAGAATGAAAAATTGAAAAGGAATAATGAAATAAATAATTGAGATGAAATGATTTAAATTTTAACAGTAAAATAAAACAAATAGAGCAGTTCATAAGAATAAACTTCAAATACTCTTCCTCAGCATTGGCTTTTTCGAATGTATTTAAATTCCTTCATTCAAAGAGAATACTACAAGAGCCTATTTCTGACGTCAGTCTACAAAGTTCGTGGGTCGATTATACAGAAACAAATTTTTATTCAGTATTGTATTCCATTTCCGCTGTATGATTTATAAAATAGACATTTTTTTTCATTTCGTTATGTTTATTATACTTTCCAAAGAGAATGATTAAAGTCACTTTTCACGATACATATGCTCGTAAGAATACTTAAATAAAAAATATAAAACGTGATTGATACGAAATGTCTGCACTGTTGGCTGTAAGTACAAGAAAATCTGAGCTTACGAGCGTGTATCTATCTTTGTTTTTTTTTTCCCTCGCAAAATGTATTTCCAGACATTGTAATACTTTCATTGTGCTTCTATACTCCCAGCAGTCAAAATTTTTACTCATCCTTTTTCCACACACGAGTTGAGTATATTACTACATAAAAAGGAAAAATACGAGTATATATACACGAAATCTGCATAAAATAAAAATAAAATGGACGGCGGGAATCAAATAAAAATTAATTAATTTTATTAAAACGGGAAGTTATTAGAGAATTCATGAATAAAATGGCAGATTGGTGGAAATATTCTTTAACGGGTATGAGTGCAACATACACATAGACCAAAGACATATTTCAGAAAATCAGAAGGATTACACGGAACTTTGAAGCGAAAGCTCTATCTCTGAAAAATCGCGACAGAAAAATGCTGACAAGCTCAGAGGAAATCAAAACGAGATGGCGCGAATTGAATGGGACAAGTTAGGAGAGGCCTTCAATTGTATGCGCTCAATGTAATAATAGATAATATGTGGCGAATAATCCCAAACATTCGAGATAAGCGAAGAAAGATCGACACGTTTCAAGCAGCAGAATAGAAGTTTGATAACAAAAGCGATAAGAAGTTTTGCCGATAAGCCGGGATATACATAAAGGCCGCTGGCCGTCGCCGTACAGTCTAGTTTTATATGCGATAAATTGTGCATTTTTCAAGCGATCTAGCAACTGTTTTCGTGCGTTTGTACTAGTGTGACATTAAAAGTTCTTAGTATGTGTTTTCATGCGTTTTTCGGTGCGAATTCCGTTACAATATTTATTAATATACGATGGTCAATGGTATATACAACAATAAATGGCCTATAATTGAACAATTAATTAATTAACTACTTGTTTCAGATTACTGGAGACGCTTCATAGTTCTTGCAAGGTCCTTTTAAACTCGGCGATGAGACAGAAAAAAAGAATAATGTACCACAAACAAAATTTTTATTAAGATTATCAACGTTTTAGCTATCTGGTCATCTTTAAATTTTGCCTTGAAAATAGTCAAATGATAGAAACGTTCGTAATTTTAAATGAAGTTTTGCCACTTGTACCTTCTCCTTTTCTTTTCTTCTGATAGCCTCTGTCCAAGAATCCTATCAACTACTATAAGACGTTCCTATGGGTCGACTCTTGTTCAAGTATTTTCAATCAAACATTTTCTCACTAGAGATAATTATTCCCCTAGCCCTTCCCATATATTCGCACTGGCGTGTATGAATGTGAAAGAAGATAATTTAGATTTTGATGCAATCATCTGTAACGGGCCTATTCCCATTGGTGTTGTGAGTAGGATTAAACGAATAAACTGCACGTAAGCTGAATAAGAATTAGATAATCAGAATTGTATCCTAGTACGAGATAGAAGCAATGCAAATGAAGTGCAGTTCAATTAACCGCCAGCCTTTTCTGGATAATATTTCGAAGTTCACTAGTCCGCGGATCCCCTCTTTGTTTCCTTCGTTCCCTTTTTTAGGTCGGTCAGTTATTTCTCACATGCGATGATGAAAAAAGATGTTTCTTTTACCGATTTCAACTCCGCATATACACTCGTTATTTACGAGTTTCCGATCTGACTTGTTTCGAAAGATAGTTCGAGAAACACAAACGTCGCTTCTTGAAAGGATTACCGAAGTCCAGACCGGACTTCAACACGGATAAGAAAAAGGAAAAGGGGAAAAAACTTTATCTAGACCGACGCATCCACGGCGAGAAATAAGAAGTTCAAGAATCGACACATAACTGTTCTAGTGACTTTTCAGACCCTCATGCATGATTCTACCACACCACAGGATCACGGTAGTAAAAGCCCTTTTTGAGCGGTATCAATCTTTGTCATCTGTGACGTGTGTACACGAAAACTCATCGTCGTAGCCAGAAGTACATTTTTAAACTTCTGCAAACTAAATTTTCCACTATTTCCAAAATTAAATACCACTCTGGTCCACTTTAGTTCAAATACGTCGGCGTCTCTTTTAGTTTCCCCCCATCAATAAAGTTTTCATTCCCTGTTGCTCTCTCCGATTCTATATCTATATTTATTTTTCGCTCGTATTCGGATTTCGTTCGATGTTCCTCCTTCACCTGTGTTTGCTTTAGAGTCGCGCCGACAAATTTAATATTCAACGTCGAGGGAGAACATCAGCTTAGTCACTTTTCTGTGATGCACGTCGATTTGTAAGGAGTCGTGACGACGCATGTTCAACTGTGGTTCAAGATGATGACTGGAAAATAGTGGCGGGTCCAGGGAGCAATCCTGGGAAGAGGACGCCGTTTAGTAGGGGCAGAGTGAGACCAGACAGGCCACCACCGTAACAGCTGGAAGTCACTATCCCTTCCCACTCCATAGAAGGAAACTGAAAAAATTACATTCCTCATCATGATTGTCATTCTCCTCACTTCTCCTTTTCTTTATCCCTCTCCCATACAAACGTTTAAACTAAAATAATATGTTTTTTGACATTTTCTACAATTTTTTATTTTCTTCTGAAAAGTAATAACAGTCCGCAAAATTTTATTGACTTAGCATAAAAGCTGGATGTTCTTGAAGAAATAATTTTTGCGTTTGCTGGATGAGAGTTAGGATGCGGAGGTAATAAATTTTCTTGTAATTTTATTTTTATGTCATTTACGAATGATTAGGAGTCGTGAGTCAAATTATGTTCTCAGTGTCGAATTAAGGGGCTTAGCCGACCTAGGGCAAAAATTTTTTGCGACCCCTATGTATAGCAATAAGAAGTAGTAGTATTATTATTATTAACATTTTCGGAAAATTTGCCGCCCTGGAAAATTTGCCGCTCCAAAGCACAGCCCAACTGGCCTTATGGATAATCTCCTACTGTATGTTCTCAGAAACTGAGAGATTTTTTAACAAATCGAGCTCAAATTTTCGGCGTATTATCTGTCTATCAAGTGGAATAGTAATTAGTAGTATAGGTACTTCGACTTCAAAAGCTCAAAACCTAGGTGGCTCTGGGCAGTAACGTAAACAGAAAAAAATAATTTTTTTCCAACAAAATTAGTAAGATTCAACTTTTTCTTCTGCTGGGAGGAAGAGCGGGAGATTTCTTTCCATACTTCTTTAAAATTCTTTCAGATGTATTTTACTCGACAAGAGTCCTTCAGAATAAACTTTTTTAAATTTGTTTAGGATTATTATTTTTGATTCTACACAGAGTTTTCTGAAACTCTTCTAGATTTTTATGAGACCCCTGCGATAGGAATTCGTAATTTTTTCAAGACACTTCTACAATTCTTCGAAGCCATCTCTAAAACTGTTTCATTCTTGTTCAAGATTATTATTCCAGACTTTCATAAGACCTCTCACGAATCGTTAAAGAGTAAGCCGTACAAGAGGCATTTTTAACTTTTCTCCGGAGGAGAGGGAGAAAGGAGGGAATATATCCTCACAGGTCCTTTAAATTCTTTCAGACTGGTTCACTCTTCAAGGTCCTTTCAGAATGGTTCAAGGCCATTTCTAAAACTTTTTAGGATTTAGGATTTTCTCAGACTCGTCCAGATTTTCATAAAATCCCTTTTAGAACTCGCTGAAATGAGTCGTAAAATGGGTATTTTCAACTTCTTTTTCCAGTTCGGAGAGGGGCATATGGCTTTAAACATTTTTAAAATTATGTCAGATGTACTTTGTTTTCCAAGACTAGTTCAGAATTGGCCCAGATTGTTTCTACTGCTTTTCCGGACTCGTTTCAAATCATTATGTTACGCTTTACAGAGACTTTTTTAGACCCTTTGAGACTTTTCTGAGGTTCTTATAGATCTACGACTTCTTAAGACTCAACTAGACACTAAAATAAACAAGTCTAGAAGAACTTAATAGAATTTCAAAAAAATTAAACCAACCTCTATAAGCATTTAACTAGGCTAGACGAGTTTCAAAGGTTTCAATGAAGCATAGAATAATTTCAGAAAGTCTTAGTTATGTTTGTAAGGGCCCTACAGATATTTTCAGAAATCTAAAGCAGGACTGAGAGAATCTTAATGAATCGTGAAGAATCATACACTCACCCGGATGATTTTCAAAGATCTTGAATAAGTAGTAAGAAAAGTTCCAATTAGTCCTAGTAATGTCGGAAATACTCTTCAAACAGCTAAATCAAGCCAGGAATAGTCTCAACACAAATCTCGAAAATCTGTAGAAATGATAAAACATGTTCAGAAATCTTGAAATTTTTTAAACAAGATTTAAGAAGCTTGAAAGAGTCTCAAAGAGTCTAAACTAGATTGATGTCAAAAAAGGCTGGAACAAATTGAAAAGAGTTTGAAGCAGGTAACGCAGTTATGAAAAAACATCTTAGTGATTCTGAAAGAGGTATATAGAAAATATTTCATTTTATTTTATTTATTTAAGGTCCCCTCAACAGCCATTGGACAATTATAGAGGAGACCGTTCTTAGTTATTAATATTTCAACTCTGAATAAGAAAAAAACAAAAAAGAAAATACAGACTTGTTAAAATAAAAAATGAAAATAAAACAAAGTGAAACAAAAAGAAACAAAAGAAAGGGGGAAAATTGGTACAGGTGCATCAGCCCTCCCCCACCCCCAAGGTTCCCACAAACGCCGCTTGAACTTTACCCTGTCGGTATCAAATATGTCAACCTCCACGCATAGTCCAAGGAATTTTTCAGCAATTCTCATTATGTTATTCATAGGAGAAAATTCCATTTTGGCTGTTCGATATCGATGTAGTGGAAAAATTATTTTTTGCCTAGAATTAATTTTTGGAACCCCAAAGTTGATTTTTTCTGACAATTTTTCATCCTGAATATTTCCATGAATCCGGTCATATACGAACATTCCAGCTGTTATTCCTCTTCTTTTTTCTAATGCGTGAAGCTCATAACCTGTTAAGATTTCATCTTGCGATAAATTCTCTGGGTAATACTCAAAGTCTTTCAAAAAGAGATATTTCAGAAATCTGAATCGTATTTTTTCGATTTTACTTATCAATTTTTTTGTATGTGGAAACCAAACCAGTACCCCATATTCCAAAATGGACCGAACAAATGAGAAATAAAGTATTTTTTTATACTACTTGATCAGAAAGGCAATGTTTACGTTGGTGTTTTACAGACGACAAGAAGCACCTATCATTCATGCATCGAGTGCTCACGAAACCTGCATGTAAAGTAAACGTCCCTCAATGTAAAGCGTTTCTACATGAAAAAATTGCTGGCCAGTAATTTTGTATCGGGGAATAGAACCGCCGGCCATTGAAACATTTGACAAAAATGTAGCGATCGTCTCTAACCACTCGGCCATGGAGTGAATTACAAAATCGCCACTTAAGAACGCATTTAAATATTCACGAGGTAGTACAGCTTTTACCATTCGTTGTTAACCGTCGTTACGTTTTTGCTGGCCACTGCCTGTGTATGCTGTTTGTGCACGTGAACAAACTGAAGATAAGACTGTGATACTGTATTTCGTAGTAATTAACTGAGCAAATTAAATTTTTGAATTAATTACGCACACAAAAATCACCTGTCTATAATTTAAATAAATAAATAAATAAATCAAAATACAGACCATGTCAGCAAAAAACATTGCCGCTTCTGATCAAGTAGTATAAAAAATATCTTCCACAACAAGAGTCAAAAGTGAGTTTACATGGCTCGGGAATTGCTCACGAGCTACGCTCGTTCGCAAACTTTCCCTCGCCATATAGTACTGATTTTTCCGAAATATGCTGTGTTTCTTACAATGAAATATGCTTTATTTAGAGTCTCTTCAACGTGCTCATTGAAGATGAGCTCTTTATCTAAAAGGACCCCCAAGTCCCTAACTCTATCAAGTCGAGTCAGAGCTACCCCATTGATGGTATATATATGCATGGGACATGCCCTTTTCCTCGTAACGTTATACAGACACAGTTCCCAATATTTGAAAGAATTTAAAAAGTCTTTAAAAAATCCCGATACTAGGGATAATGTTGACGGAACTCGTCAAATCAGTGAAGAGTCTTAAACATATCCTGAAGAATTAAAAAAAAAAAATTCTAAAACATAGCAAGATGTTTCAAGAAATCTTGATGAATCATAAACAAAAATTGTGATGATATGAGGGAAAACGAATTTGTCACCATTAGACATTGACAAGTTAGGAATTTTATCATTCGATTTAAAAAGAAAGAAACGAAAAGGGAAAAAAATAAAATTGACTGGCAGCATTTTAGAAATAAACTTCTCAATTTAATCTCCCATTATACCTACTCTACAAAACTCGCACCGCATTTCATGAATCTCAGTTAAAATTTGAATCAACTGAAAAGCGAATTTCCACCAGGGACCAGGTAAAAATTAAATTTCCATCGCAGATGATAAAAGAGACTTGATCTAAATAATACATATGAATAACTTACATAGAAATATAAATTTTTCATCAGAAATTAACGAAAATCTGAATTTCTATTTGGATTTATAAGAATGTGAATTTGTACCGGACTGTATAGAAATGAAAATGTTTATCAAACCTAATGAAAATATGAATGTCCATTAGAGATTCGATATTAGCTAATGTGATGTATATTCTATGAAAAACTTGATACAAATGTAAATCACTCTCAAAGATGATAGACGCGCGAATTCTTCATCAAGAGTTTGATAGAAGTAATTTTTCATCAGAAATGATAAAAATCATAACATGAATTATTAGATGTTTGATAAATGTAAATTGTAAATTTCGATCAGAGATATATAGTAATGTCATTTTTAATCTGAGACATTGAAGTTTAAATTTCCACCAGGGATGACAGTACTGTTAATTTCTATCAATAATTTTACATTAAATGCGCATTTTCTATCAGAAAATTCATGAAATCTGAATTTCTAACAGAATTTTGTAAAAATGTAAATTTCTATCGAACTTTATAACCGAAGTCAGGATTCATATCAAATTGTATAGAAAAGTGAATTTCCATCAAACACTTGATAGAACTGAGAATCTTCGAAATAGTCTGTGGTCAGTCCCAGCAACTGACGTTAGAAATGCTTAAATAAATAACGAATAACGCTCCGAGCTTGAGCTTTGCGCTCATCTCAAAACTTCAATCATTTAGAATTTCTCTTCAACATCCTACGAATAACCTTTATTGCCTTTTTACCCTTCCTCTTCCCTATTTCGAATTCGTTTGTAGGAAAAAACTAATAACAACGTAGAGATGAGTAGTTGAATTTTTTTTTGAGCCTTTGAAGAATTAAGGTCGAAAAATTAAACTCGAATGAATCCATATTAGCCGGAGTCGAGCAGCACTAGAAATTTGAAAACTTTTTCCATTTCTTGCTTGAAATGTGAACAATGATAAACTTTTCTCGAGAGTAAAATAAATAAATAATGTGAAAAGAGATACACCGGCATTTTTCGAACGAAATTTGAACGCTCGAATTCTATATAAAAATAAGTTCACGAGTTAACAGAAGCATAGAGCCTACATTAAGTCAGGTAATTCGCAAGAGGTTTACGGGGGATGAAAACACAAAACACGTATCTAATACGTCTTCCTTATTTTTTCCCCTGTTTTTTTAAGCAAATGGGGGAGCTGAGAAATAACACACGACCAGGTGAAATAATAATACGCAGAGTGAAAAGTTCATCCTAACTTAAGTATGTATTACCAGCTGCCAGTATTCGCAACGTGCATTGAGGGAATATACGCTATATAATATGTAAAAAGTCGTTTATGAAAATAAGTTTACCTATTTTTAAGCCAATATCGAACAAAAATGCGACCACGAACAACGAAGAATGTACCGACTGTTTACATACTGAAAACTTTTCATCAACTTCCGCTCGTAGGATATAAGATTTGATCGAGCACACGCGCTCAATGCAGTGCTACATATTTTTCAAGTTAATCACTAAATTTCACCACTGATTTGTGGAAGACAAATTTCATTGTTTGACACCGAAACCGAATTTATGCACTTTCTTGAACCAACATTACAACTCAGTCCAGCCAACAAAACGGAAATCGTGAAATTTCAGAGCACATAATTAAACTTTCAATACTGTTAGAGACAGAATAACTTCTTCATCAATGAATAATAAAATTTTCGAATTAAATTAGTACCTATAAGTATCGCTGATATATAATATTTATGTAGTTATCCATAATGGCAATATGCAAAAAGAAAAAAAATAAATAAAAGATATCAACTGGTTAAATTTTTTACATTCCTCCCACGTTATATGGTACCACATAGTGAGGGGTTAGAGGAGTCCACGTCATTCTCGATTTTTACTGAGGCGAACTGGAAGTTATTAAGTATATTTAATGTACAACTTTACACTTCTTACTGGCAGGTTCAAACTGTCAGTTAACTTTGAAACTTAGCACACAGCATTGTTACGGAGAGGCACAAAAATAACCAAGTCCGAATTTGTCAAAATAATAAAAAATTTGGTCAGCAGCCTCCAGAATGTGTCTTGTCCACTTCTGAATAAAAGCCTGACAGTGCCTATGGATAGATGCCTGTTTTCACACTACCATAAAACTGGCTAACTGCCTACCTTAGGAATAGGAGTTTTCTAAAGAAAGAAAAAGGAAATAACATACAGGATGTCTGTATTTTTTATGGACAACGTTGTACGGAGTTTTATGAGAAAAAATTACAGAGCTTCTTTTTTTTTTTTTTAAGCATGATATACTAGATTGGAATAAGATCAATGTAGATCTTCCAGCAGCAAGATCTAGTCCCCCGCCCCAGGAGAGTAGGATACAGCCCCAATTTTCAGAGAAGGTATCTCGGGAACTATTGAAATGGAAGTTTTTCGAGTCATCAATTTAGGTATCGTATCACAGAGGAAATTAATAAGCTCCTATTTGAACACAAAATCCAAATTTTACCCTTGAAAATGAAAAAATTTACTGGAATAAGAAAGATGATCAAACAGTCAAAATAGGAAGTTTTGGACTGTTCATTCTGAATATATTGTATCAGATTTCTAATCCGACCTCGATTTGCACTTTAAGATCAAAATTTTACTTTGGGGTAGAGGAAAAAGTACTCAAACTGGTTAATCGAACGAACCACAGAAATAAATATTTGGGTCGCTAATTTCATATATCACATCAAATTTCTCACTCTATTTTAATTTGAACCCCAACATCTAATTTTTGTCCTTGAAAAGAGGACAATCCGCTCGAATGAGAAAATCGACCGAATTGTCACAATAGAAGATTTTGGGTTACCGATTTTGAATGTAGTATCAGATTTTTGACCTGATTCTGATTTGTACTCCAAGATTGAAATTTTACTCTTGTAAACAGAAAAACTCACTTGAATTGGTTAATCGACCGAATTGTGGAAATAGGTGAATTCATTTTGGGTTGTTGATTCCGTATATCGCATCAGATCTTCGATTCAACTCCGATTTGAGCTCAGAATTTAAATTTTACCCTCGAAAATGAAATTGACTCGAGTAAGAAAATTAACCAACCCATCAAAATAAGGAATTCGCGATGCTAATTTCGAATACTGCATCAAATTTTTTATTTGACCCCATTTAAACTCCAAAATAGAATGGATTTACAAAAAATTTATAATTTAAAAGTGACCAGTACGGAAAAGTTACCGTCCTGGAACTTTTGAAATAAATGCAGTATTAATTTTTAGAAACGGCGTAAGTGAGAAAGAAATATCAGAATGTGTCCCCCCCCCCCCCCCCGCCAGAAAAATTGGAAATGACATTTTTATTGGTCAGCATTTTCTCGTCCGTTTCGGTCGCAGTTACTTTTCTCCGCTACAAGCTCTTTAGTCTCCTCCCCCAGCAAACTTTCTATTAACGCTACTGATATTTGAATATTCTGAATGATTCAGTTTGCTAGGCTATTTTGAAGTTCAGTATAGGATTTCCAACAAAACTAATTTTCAAATTTGCTCTTAAGAATTATAAGAACTGATTTTAGCCGAAAATATTGGTTCGAGTAGAAGAATTGGTTCCCATCAGCTAGCCAGTTTCATAAATTCTAAATAATTGATAAAATTAAAAAAAAAAAAAAAAAAAATCGAAAGAGCTATGCACCCAACCAAAAGGAACAAAATTTTTCTTGTTATTATTAGTTTTTTCATGTTCGGAAAGTGAAGGGCAGGTAGGTAACTGGATGGCTAGTGGAGAATCCATTCACTTACTCGAACCAATCAGGGACGTACCGATAGGGAGGCAGGGGGCATTTTCCCCCTCCCTCTTGTAGGAATTTTTTTCTCAGCAGTTGGGAAAATTTACCATTTCAGTCAGGCAAGTTAAAAAAGTCCAAGTTAAAAGTGTTTTTTGTTTTTTTTCCTTTGACACGTGGGAATTGAATCGAGAAGTCGGGAAAACCCATCAAGCCAAAAGGTTTTTCTTCTTTTGCTTCAATACTTCGGAATTTTGAGCTGAAAGGTCAAAAGTTTTTTGTTTTTTTACTTGCTTTGATAACTGGGAATTGTGATGAGTTAAGTCAGTTGGGACTTTCACAATTTTTACCCCCCTCCCCCCCCCAGGAAAACTTTTCGGTACCATTTTTTTGGCCAACTAAGTTTTTACTATTTTCAGAAATAAAATTGCATAGTTTCGTGGGAAACCCTGTATTGAACTTTAAAATAACTTAGAAAACTAAATCATTTAAAATTTCCAAAAATTAATGATAATTTTTTTTGGCAGTAGCCATTTTTGAATTTCTAAAAAAAAAATTTAACAAATTTCTTATAGAAATAAGCTTTTTGGATCGGTGATTCCGAGTGTCGTATTATGTTTTCGACTAAATGTCGATTCGGACCCTAAGATCCAAATTTTACTCCTGAACAGAGTAAATTCACGCAAACTAGTGAATTAAATGACCAGTAAAAATCAATCTTTTGGGCCGCTAATTTCGACTGCTGTATTAGATTTCAGTTGAATCCCGGTAATTAGTGAGTTGAACAAACAACAGAGATTTAGAGGGGCTCCGGGTTTCAAATATCGCATCTGATTTTTTGACCAACCTTTTGACTGTTAGTACATCAAACAATCTGTAGATACAGGAACTTTTTGGGTTACTGACCTCAAATACTATTTCAGATTTTAGGTGCAACGCCAAGTTGGGTCATAAATCTTTAAAAAGTGCAACACTGACTTCAAATAAGAGATTGACAGAACTGTTGATATAAGGTTTCCTGGGTCACTAACTCTGGATATCATACTTGCGGCCTACACAATTTTTTTTTGAGATGAAAATGGGAATGAAAATTCATAAAAACAGACGAGCAAAGAAATGTCAAATCTTACAGTTTTGCCAACAAACTCTTGGATTTCGTCAAAAATGCTGATTTGGAAAATTATTGCGAGAATGTCCTACCACCTTTTACCGTAGCGCAAATTTTTGATCTCGCCTCGATTTTGACCCTAAAATCCAAAATTTACTCTTGACAATGCTATAATTCAGTCGAACTGTTAAATATAAGTAGAGCTAGGACTTTTCGGCAATAAAAAAATGGAAATTCGGCAATAAAAACTTTAATTTCGGCAATTTTTGGCAAATTACTGCAACATGTTCTTTTCTAACCTTACGAAAGATCGTCCAAAGAAAAAAAAAAAACGAAAAAAAGGGGCGTTTTGAAACATTGTATTACAGAAATCGTTTATTGTAGAGTAAAATCAAATGTTTTTCGAGATTTTCTTGAGTGAAGCTGTGTCTACAATCGGTGAGGATGTACTGGTAGTCCGAAAAAGAACGTTCGATATCGACGGATGTCAGTGGAGCCCAGGTAAAAACGCTTAGCAATGCAGGGTTTTGGGCGAAGGTAGATGGAGGCGCAGTGCGCTCAATTAGAGAAACGTTCAATTCTTCTAAAGTACTCAGTCCAACCAACATGTTTCGCGAATACATTTTCTGCTTTCCTTCTCAAAATTAATCCAAGTGAACCTGGAATTTGATTGATTTTCGAATGAACTTCATGCACTATTTGAAGCTGCTCATGAAGGGGAAGACCCTCAGTTTCGAGTTTCTGGATAAGATATGGTAGAAATGTCACGATGGTGTGGATGAAAGCGAGATCCGAAGACAAACGACTAGAAGAACAGTGAAGCAGTGTTTTGAGCTTTTGTATCTGCTGACAGTTGTCCGGCAACTCACGTATTAGCTCAGAAAAATTTTCAAAATTACGGGCATAAAAATCAGCAGCTTGTATCCATGTCCCCCATCGTGTAACTACCACATCGGGTGGTAGGGAACAGTTCATCTTTTTCTTATACTTTTCTATTCGCGCTGAAGACTTCTAAAAAATTTTCCGAGCACAGCTCACGAGACAATTAACCTCTGGAAAACATATGCGCACCTGCTCGCATATGCGATGGATGCCATGTGCAATGCAAGGGAGAAGAGATTTGTTGCAAATTTCTGACGACGAGAACCATGTACGGCGCTGAATCTGGGACTAGTAGCAGGACTTTATCGGAAAACCTAGTGCCTTTGTAGAACTGTGTCAGGGAATCATTGACAAAGGTGCATATGGTAGCGGAATTTTTACATTTTCGGCATTTTTCGGCATAATAAAATTCATTTCCTGGGTCCCTACTACTCTGAAACGGATGTCTATTTCATTCCTATTCACCGGTGCCTCTGCAAACTCAACCGGCAAATACCAAGGAATCCTAGCTCTACAGAGTACAGATTATAGAAATTGTATTATTCGCCCCCTGCTTATTTCGAGTATCATCTTTGATTTTTAATGCCAAGCCAACGGTGAGAGTTAAGTGAAGGGCAGTGAAGTATATGTTCGACAGTGAGTTCCTTTGAGGAGCATTTAGGGCACTGCGGGAGGAATATGTATGGATTGAGGAGGTGCAGCTGAGTGAGGCGAGTATGTCCAATTTTAAGACGTTCGATTACTATTTCTTCGCGTCGTGATTTCCGGTTGGAGGTGACCCGGGATCGGTTTCTTTTTTACTGCACGGAGTTTATTGTTGGATTCTTTATGCCAAGATTGGTACCAAGAGGAAAGGATTTTTGATCGGTAGGTGATTGCAAGGTCTTCGGATGATTTAATTGTTAGTTTTTCTACTTTAGGGCGGGATGTTGCTGTTCGAATGGTTTTGTCGACTATGTCAGCTTGTGCGATGCCGACATGGCCTGGGATCCAGACGAATACTACCTGTTTTCCTAATGTGTTATGTACGTGGATTATGAGTTGTATGCGTTGTACTAATAAATGTGTAGGGAACATTGTGCTAATTGATTAGAGGGCCGATAAAGAGTCGGTAGCAATAATTGCTCAATTGGTTATATTAGGTAAATTTAGAATGCAGGAGAAAATTGCAGCGGGTTCGGCGGTGTCAATAGATGCTATCGGTATGGGAGTTTTTAGCGTCGCTGATTTCCAATATCTTTTAAAGCCAATCCCTGGGGACCGTAAAATTAATATTAAATTTATCCTCAGAAAGGGCTAAGTCGAATTGAATCATAAAATCTGCTAATTTCCTACAGAGAATTATACAATCGTATTCAAAACCAATGTGCGATTCTCAATTGAAATTCATCCTCTTGTCAAATTAAGAGAAAAAATAAATTTCCAGAACTATCGCTCTCGGCTGTCTTTTCCCCCCCAGAAATTTTCAAATTTACTGAGAATACACTGCCGCTTGGAACTGGAACTAGAAAGTGTAAGCCATTTACAAAATTCTTCGTCGCTTGTTCACTCTTGTTTTTACAGCGTATCAGTTCTCAAATTTGCTATAATTGAGCCTGGACCACACTGGGCATATTTCTCCTACACAGGGGAAAGAAATGTAAGTAAGAGGTTCGTCCGTTCCTCTCTTTATTACTAATGTCAGTAGTTGATGATATACGTGTATGAAAATACTGAATGGTCATAATTGACCTAATGGAAGTTCATTTATCGTATGATGATTGTCTTTTGATACAGTTCACTAACCTTCAAGATTTTCTTTCAACCCTTTGAATATAGGCTGTGGCGTAGAAACGTGCGATTACACGCATCAAAATTAACGTCACCGGCATTAGCACGTCCTCTCTTCTCTCCTTTCCCGTAACCGCTTTTCCACCTTCCCCCTCGGTCTATCCTAATCATCCTGCATGAAAATTCTTGCTGTTTTCCTCCCTCTACCCCTACCGCACCGCGGTCATCGCTGCTAATTGCACCGATGAGTGCGAGGCATATGTACTTTTTCCGATGGTCTGGTCCATACTTTTTGCTTCGTTCTTATGTTTTTTTTCGCTAATGGTTGGTACGCGTTACCGTGCTTTTACTTCGACTTTTTTCGAAATTTGACTGCCTTTTGCAGCTTTTTTTTTTTTTCTCATTGAGAACTTTAATCGTGGCCTTTTTCCACGCATAATACCGCGACAGCAGTGTACTTTTTGGAGTTTTCCGCGACCTGCTGGACGCCGTGACCGACGATATTTTTCTTTTCGACCGCGTGTTCGTGAACCTTCGTGTGGCCCTTTTGGCCAGCCGTCCACTTCGCGACCGTCACCGCCACCGGCCGAAATCGAGTTCCTTTTTTTTGTTTCTCTTTTTTATTTATTTATTTTTGTTTAATAAATTAATGTGTCTGCGTTGATGGGGAACATGCTTTTTTCTTTTTCGAGCACCGCATTGACCGCGACATGAGGTCGTAAGTACCCTTTTATGTAAGAGAGAATGTAAGGGACCGTGGCTTAGAGAGAGAGATGTCTTAGCTTTTATTTTTGCCTTTTCTTGCTTCTGGCCCCGGAACTATAGAATATTCAACATGTGATCTGGGTAACCGCCTTCCAAAGCCCTGGCACCTCCCGCTCCCTGGGCAAGTCTCGTATGAGCTAGTCGTGGCTTTTCCCAGGCCCTTTCGGATGCCTGCATTTTTTGAGCGTTGACGCCGATTTTCTGATTTAAGCACGTACCCGCTGATAAACGGAAGGTATCAGCAGTACAATGTGCACATGTTTGTGAGCGATCGAAATACCTAGGTTTTTCTTTGGTTGGTCGTTCATAAAAATGCCACAAGGCTCAGCAGGGGTTGGGGAATTGGCAGGTTACATCACAGGTCTACATTCAGGTTCAAAAAAACAGTCAGCTCATCAATAAGGGCAACGAACTCTGCACTAGAAGTCAATGAACTCTACTCAATGGACAATCGTTACAATTGAATGAACATTCATAAGGTCAATGACCTTGTGACTGATGTAGAACCCATATATTACACCTATTGATGCCCTACAGTCATTATTTCGTTATGCTCTGAAGACGTGTAATACGAGTAAGAGACTTAGATAAGCTGACCAGCAGCGTGCAGATTTCACGCGACTTTTTGAATACCTCACATCACTGGAAATATCTGCCTTTACTTCTTAACCGCTCGTATCATCATCATGGAACTTATTATTTATGCACGGCGAGTTAATGTTTCCGAGATTCAGTCGGCTACTCGGCGTAAATCTCTAGACATTAGCTAGAATGTGAGCTTCGTTTTTCATTTCCTCTTCCCTACAAAACTTTTATTATGAAAATGTAATTTAAACCGAACTGCCTGCACGGTTGGCTACAAAATGAAGAGTTTCACCTATTCTCCGGTTTCAGTTCCGAGTATACCCATTATGCCCAAATAAGGAATGCTAATTATTTATTGAACAAGTCTCGATGCCATTCTGACATTCTGAACGTATTTTGATTACAACATGAGTCGTGTGCGAAAATAACTGATAACAACGGACCAGTCTTCTTGAATTAGTTTTACAGAATGATATCATCCGGAAATAATACCTTATTATCGGCTGAAAAAATGATAGCTTTTAGGGCGTGACCATTTCATAGTTGCCATGAGAATATTACGCCAAAATGAACGGGACACCGACGAAGAAAAATAAACGAAAACTTCTCGAGTCGAATTTCAGTACACATAATTGGTCGCCACGTAAATTCGACCAAGTTCATTAACTGATCAACATTGTTAGTGAAAATTTTACGTGTCTTCTGGGATTCACAACAACGTAAGTACATAAATCCGAAGGCGTATATAATGTATTGCATTATCTGATTTCAGCAGAATGCCGAGTTATTGGAAGATTCTTATTCGTTTCGATTGCACTGGGAATCGGTAAATCGTAAAATAAGATCAAAAGGGCGGCAATAAATTTCGGCTGTGAATTAGACAAAGAAATTTAGACTCGAAAAACTGTATCTCCCCACCGATGATCTCATGAGCCGAAAAACTACGCTGCGACAATAGTCCAGCCGAATCACGTTTCCTACTCGAAGTGAAGGAAACGAGGTTTTCCACAAATTTAAAAATCCTTCTCTATCAGAGAGGTGCTTTGCATTTTTCTATTTCCAGCGAATATAAATCAGAGAGAATTTACAAGAACAACCTACTCTCTTGTCGGTCAAAATTCTAAGACTTTCCGACTTTACTTTCTTGTGACACTAAACGTTTAACAAAGTTCCTAGCCGCCTTTTTTTTTCTGAAGTAAGCGAAAATTGGAGAAGAATTCTGGCACTGGAAACTCAATTCTTCCTGTTCGATTTCGTTCGCATATCTGATTCAACTTTCATCAACCGGAATTGGAAGCAATTGGCCAAGAGAAACAATATTATTTCGAGCAAACCAGAGATGGAAAAATCGAAGTCTTTTCTCTTTTTCAATAATATGTTATTTTAACCGAACTTTAAAACAGATTTTTTCTCATAATCCAATCAAAACTGACGAGTAGTATTGCAAAAAAAGCCTACCCCCCACACATACACAAAAATACCGCAAACATAATAGCCAATAACTTCAGAACGATACTGTATTTTTTTGTGCAGTCATCTTAGGGTTAACTACACTCTCAATTTTGTTACCTCAAAGTAGCGCAGGAAAACATCAAACCATTATCCGATTATTGGTCCACAAAAAGTGGTGGACATTATTTTTGAAAGATGACTGACGCTTGTTTGAACAGACGCTCATCAGTTCGGATCTATTTGAAAGAAACGTTGCCCTTATATTGAACCGGAATGAGAAATTATCCAAAATAAATCTCGAATGGTTCTATAACGGTGGAGAATATTTTTGGCCAACCTCATCTCCAATGGAAGGCCGACAGAGGACCGATTACGAAACACCTCATGAATTTTATTCATCTCGGTAGAATCGAACAGGGGGATTAAAAACTCCAAAGTAAAAAAATTAGGTTCACGAAATATTTAAGAACAATGCATGATACATCTTTTCAAAGAGCAACAGCAACTGTTCCCTTTCATGAACACGTGCCAGAGAGCAGCTCCGTTACAAATCGAAAGAGTAAGAATTTCTACTCTTTGAGGAGCAAAAGGGGCTACGAAAATAAGATCTATTAAGAAAGATTTGGTCAAAATGCAGATCCGTTGGCATTTTCTCAAGATCTAGATTCGGTCTACTCGTATTCAGAAGGAATTCATTAGATCCGGGAAAGATGAGGATTCAAATACAAAGTCATGGACAGAGGCGAAACTTGACTTTCAATTGGGGGGGGGGGGGTGGAGAAGAAAATTTTATTTATTTATTTATTTCAGCCATGTTACAGCTTCGTTAGGGCTTAATTTACAGGTTTGCATCTTATTATCGTCGGTAGTATGTATATAAAAACGAGAAAGAAAAAAAAACAAAAAACTGAAAGAAAAAAAGAAAAATTGAAAAAAAACATAATATAATCGGAGAAAAAATACATAACTTAGTCCTAAACGACTTCGTGCGCCCAGCCTTGGGCATAGGCCTCCCCTACCCGTCTCCATGCCCCTCCAGAAGGAAAACTGGCCGACACATATTTCTTGAAAACTAAAAATTCGCCGACAAAACATTTTTAAAATTCGAAAATTTGCCGATTATTCAATCAAAATATTTCTTAATTGAAAAAAATAATAATAAAACAAAAGCAAAATATGGGCCCGGGGACTACTTTTTGAGAACTTCCTTGTACCCTCAAAAAAAGTCTGCCTTTTTTCTACTCTTTATTTTTCTTCCTTTTTTCGTTTCTCTTTTTACCTTATTTTAGAAGCGCCTTTTTTATAGTGAGCCGCTTGAAACTTTCTCCTTCTTCGGCCCTTGTGCAAACATACACCGTCCGAGAGGTTCCTTGGATTCATTTAATACTATGATCATAAGACTCTTTTGACCCATCAAGACCTCCTCCTCCAACTTATGTAAAACGTTTAGGACTCTTTCAAACCTCTCTGAGACTTCAAGGATCTTCTGAATTTGTTCAAGACTTTTTCAGGCTTCATTAAAACATTATACCTTAGAAAATGGAAAATTCCAATGAAAAGTTTCAAAATTTTCCGACTCTGTCAAATTATTGGGGTTATTTCACCCTCCCCCAGAGTTTCGTCCATTGGAACCTTATCCCTCAAGCACTCACATTTGCGCACATAAGCATACTCTAGTCTGGGAGGGTAAGCTGGAAGGACATGAAGAATACTTGAGAGGTACACCCAACTTCCTTCACACATTAAGGTGGTTGTTATTTACTCTTGGTGATTTTTTTTCCCGGATTTCCTCTGATTCGTCTCCTAAATTGGTTCCAATGAAATCAATAATTTAAAAAAAATATATAAGAAAACCAACAAAGTTTCAGGTCGATCGGATTTAGGGGAATCCGTGCCACAAGCTCCCTTTCGTTCTTATGGGGAAAACACATGAAGTTTTGACTTTTGTTCCAGACTAAATTTCCCTCCTATATTCACCAGGTCCAAAGCACGTAAATTAAATAATAGAACATTTGCTATCGGATTCAGCTTGTGACATTGGAAAATAAGTCTTTTGCTTTTAACTTTCAGACAGCCCCGTAGCCATGGGGGGCAAGCTGGGGCTGAGCCCCCTGTAAAGGTATCTTGGCCTCCTAGGTAGAGACACCACCATTCAAAAAATCATCATTACGCCGAACCCCTAGCCAGAGTGGTGCTAGTGGGTACTGAGCAGGATGATCAGAATAGCTTCGAAAATACGTCTAGCGACCTTTAAAACCTGCAAAATAATCGGCTCGCAAATAACATCAGCAGTAAATCCCTCCCCGTCACACCACGTACACAATTTCCAAGTATAAGAATTATAGACCTGTCAAAAATAAATTCAGCAACCTTTAAATTTCAGAAATTAAACCCATATTACGTTGACTGATGTCCTCAGTTTAGAGTCCCTCGTCCGCTCCATAAATAAATTTGCTAATTAGAGTCAAATGGTAATAAAAAATGAGTTGAGCAGTCCTTTATATATCACCTACACCATACTTCATGAACATTATGGAGCACTTTTCACTTCCACCAATCCAGCAACCATAATTTAACGTACAGCCCAACCGACATTAAAACTGAATTCTGCTTATTCTGCAGTCTTGAAATCCGGATAGATGATACTTGGATTCGATGATAAGGAGTAATGAAAGGTTCCACAGTTTTGCCAAAATCATAACAGGAATTGACAAAATACATAAAAAAAGAACACACAGTTTTAAGTGTGATTTCTCAGTATGGCGCGTATGAAAAAAAAGAGAAAAACGAGCCCGGGGGTGATCAGCAACCCTGCTGCTCACAGAACTTTATTACTTCGCGAAAATGTCAAATTTTAAGATTTCTTCTTTACTACTTAAGTGAATACATGATAGTACAAAGGGTCATTATCAATCCCTCGTAACGATGTTTCTGGGAGGATTATGAAAAAACTTTCAAAAATTCTTCTTTCAGCAAATTAAACGAGAATCAGTTAAGTTTAAAACATTTTTCGATAAAATCAATAATTTATGGACTTGCCCAGTAATTCTCTAATTTGGAGGGCTATTTCAAAACCTCGAGGAAAGGGGCGAAGCTCAACTCAAATTCTCCGAAAATTTCGGTGAATTAACTATTTCCAACGGGCCAACTATACTGAATTCAGTTTTACGAGAATTTTTGCTTTCATTTGTCGATTTCTCAGCTAATTATATAGGATTACGAGGAAGTGAGAAAACAATTTGAATGGTTATCTACTTCAGACTCTAGCATCCTTTACTTTCGACACAGAAATTTAATTGCTTTAGTTTTATATGCTGACTCGCAAAATTTCAAGCCTCCAGATCCACCCGTAGAAATAGATATATTGATATTTTACAAGTTACAGTCTTACAACTACAAGAACTTTTTAGACATCGTCGATGTCAAAAATCAGGAAATACATTTTTTTATTCTACGCTCTACTACGTAAGGTCACACCTAATGTCAAATGTACGACGGGGATGACGTCAGTGCTTATAGCATCTACCTCAGGGACTCCGAAAAAATATTAAAAAATGCAAGAATTCGAGCTCATATTTCACTTTAACCCAAACGTGAACTTGGCAGCTTCGTGCTTTTTAAATACACACAGGCCTCACTTCTCGGAATCTTTACACACGTTTTTGTAACCTATAAACTAAGAGGAACATCGCGTTAAATTCAAGTATATTCCGTTGTCTCGAATTTTCACATCATCTGGAAACGATTATTAGAAAGAAGTAACAAAACTGCTTCTCCAAATTCATCAACAATACTTTATTTACTTTTTGGTTACTTTTCTGTTGTGTTTAGAACAGATGGGAAGAAAGGGATTGCGAGTTACGAACCGAATAGTACAATTAAAATTTCAGAATAGTTCGAGATAAGCTCAGAAAGATCATGAAATTTTGAAATCCTGTTTCTTAGAAGATATCATAAAACCCGTTTTATCCCAAACAGACGGGGAGGTCCACCAAAGTTTCTGTTTCTAAAAAGAGAAGATATCGAACAATCCGCTGAAATTGTTTGTTTTCTACTTTGCTGAAATCGAACGTCCTATCGCGTGATATTTTATCCATCCTCGATTTAGGTCCCAAAATGAAAATCTTAGGCCTCAAATTGGCGACAGTGGCTTGTCTTCAAAATATTGAAATACAGGATTTTGGGTTGTTGACTTCGAAGATGACTACAAATTTTTGATCAGATCCGGATTTCAGCATGAAAAATTGAAATTTCACTTTTGAGGGGGGCGAAGCTGACTCGCCATGGAGAATTAGAGGGTCCAATTAGGAGCTATTTAGATTATTTCATTAGAATATCCCATTCAATTTTGTACTTCGAAGCTGGAAAATTATAATTCTTTTTGATTTTAAATTCAAAATTACTTTTATCCATTATCAGGAAACGAATGTCCAATGGAATACAGATCTGTGACAAGATTGAATTAAGGATTGAATCGCCTCCTCCATTACTCTATGACGGGTTCGAAGACGACACAAAATTTGCGAAACTGACTGGACCTGAGGAAGCGATGAAGAAATAAAATTTAGATCGAGATTTTAAGTCAGTGATTTCAATCATTGTGGCAGATTTTCATTACGTATTCTCAGCTGGATCCTTGAAATTGGGAATTCATTTGATGGTTTTCTCAAATTCGTAAAATGTAAATGGAAATATTTCTCTTAACATACGTACATTGTAAGAAATTCGTGGACACAGTGGTACTAAGTCGCTGAGAAAAACTGAAAATTTCGCTTCACTGTAAATCGAAGGATAAAACTGACTCGACCCCGAGAATCAAGGAAACAAGATATCAGAATCAGGGATCTTGGTGGCGGATTGCGAATGTTATAATATTCTTAATTAGTCTCAGATTGGAACCTCTATATCCAAATTTTACACCGAAAGAATTCTGGTTAATTTGCAACTATTCTACTTGTATATTTTATTTATTTATTGAGGAGAATACATCGTCTAGCGGGGGGAGGGGGGAGGGAAGTTCAGTTTTTCTCAAATTCTTTATGTTTCATTTGACACACATACTCCGATGATGTACACTGATACTTGGTTTGATTTTTCAAGTCAAGTCTACTTCGCCAGCATTTCCGAGTTTGAATTTTGTTCGGTTTCATAAATTGAGATGTGTTACATGAGTGAGAGATCCCAAGATGACAGGGGAGCATACGAAACATTTTCCTTCCTCCAGGGGTTCTCCTAAAATACGTATTTACAAAATACGTATCCGTACCTCAGAACCAGAAGGAAGTAAGTCAGTTTTTGGCCATTTGTGAATTACGTGCATAAATTACCCAAACAAGTAGTGCTGCAGAAATACACTCAAAACTTCCCTTCAAAAGACCCATTAAGGGGAAATTGTCACAATCAAAAAAAGGAAATCCATTGTACACACTGCCACAAAGAGGCAAAAAACACGTTTTTCCGACAGTTACGTCAGATGGACTTGCCTTCTACTGGCTTATGGAGACACGTTTTCTTCTTTTTGAAATGGGTCGTGCCTCCCTGGACATACCTTTTACGGCTTTCCTTTCTCTCAATTCTACCGACTTCCCCATGCTTCTATTGCTCACTATGTACGAGTAGAAAATGAGAATTTATATTTTGACCACCAAGTCGGAGCTGCACCGAAAGTTTGACATAAATTTCGCAGTCAATGATCCAAAAAACCTTTATTTTGATAGTTCGTCCCATGTATTTTCATTTATTTAAAATTCGCATGTTAATGGGATTTTTTTTTTAGACTCTCCGGTGGCGGGTTTGACTCCTTAAGAAATTAGACTTTAGGAACTCGAACTTTAAGACGTCATGGGTTAAAAATAAATTTCGACTTTCTAAAGGTCTCACCTTCGAAATCGGTATTCCGTTGGCTAAAAAAGAACACATTTTGAAGGATTTTGAAAAAAAAAAAAAATAATAATAATAATAATAATAATAATAATAATAAATGGAAGGTGCTCCAGAGGCATCAAAGTCTCTTACGGGAGAATGCGTGCAATAACTGGAATTGAAACGGTGAGTGCAGAAACAGCTTAAGTCAATTTTTCACAATTTTCTTTCTACTCCGAGAAAACGATTAAGTCATGACTTATGTTCTTTCTGCGCAGAACAGAGTATTACGTGTGTGAGAAAATGGTACTTCCCATCATCAGACTTGAGTGGTTTTTACACAGAAGCTGTATTTATATGTGAGAAGTGTATTGCGTCCAAAAAACAAAATTTGAAAAAAAGTGACTTAAGCTGTTTCTGCACTCACCGTTTCAATTATTCTTTGCCGTGAAATGTTTCGTGAAGTATAAAAATTTACCTAAAATATTTCAGAGTTTGAACTTTGTTTGATCTCATAAATGAGATGTGTCATATGAATAAGAGACGGCAAAAAGGGCGGGAAGTAAATGAGTCATTCTTCTCCTCCGGGGGTTTCCGAAAATCAATAATTACAGAAAACTTATGAAGATATTATTTCTTCTTTTTGAAATGGGTCCTGCTACCTCCTGAGCGTAATTTACTCATTTCAATCTTTCAACTCCACCTATACTCCTCTTTCGCTCATTTCCTCTTCATTGAACATTGAATAAATAAAAAATGAAAAAAGAAACATGTAAACGAGGAGGAAATGGTTGTTACTTCTTGAATATACCCACCCCTTTCCACTCCTCCCTACTATCATGAATTTTTGAAAACGCGTGCTGACAAAGAAAAAACGGGTTCAAAATCCGTGGGGAAGGGACAGTGAAAGCTGAAGAGAGGATGAAAAGGGTAAATTGAACGGGAGGAGAAAGGTGTTAAGTTCTTGTAGGAGGTAGAAGCACTTTTTTTGGTAAACGAGGGTTTTCAAAAATTCAAGATGAGGGAGAGGAGGTGAAAAAGGGATGGTACATCAAAAGGTAACAATTATTTTTTCGTCATACATATCGTTTTTTCCAATGCGTAAGAGAGACAAAGAGGCGGGGAGAATTAATGAGAACAGGCTGAAATAGAGGGGAGGAATGAAGTTAACTACGTCCAGGAAGTAGCACGATCTATTTCAAACAGAAGAAATCGTATTTTCGTAAGTTTCTTGTCAATATGAATTCTTGGAAGACCTTTGAACGGGAAGGGGGAGGAAATTGTTTATTTACACCCTCTCTCCGCCCTTCTCGCCGGCTCTCATTCATGTGACGCATCTCCTTGATTATTATCTCTCTATACATTAAGAACCAAAACTCCCCCCCCCCTTCGGGAAAAAAACTCCAAGGAGCCTGATATGTAAGTCCCGACCTTCGTCCATACCACTTCCGGCTACTTTCAAGGACATAAGTTTTAAGACATATAATGACATAATTACCCATACTCCCCTGGTCCTCCAACCAGGAGCTTCCACCACCATGATCAACCCTCCCCCACGAGAATCCTTCCCTTCAAGACCACCTGCCCGGGACCACAACCTTCCGCACCATGGCGTTCATTCGCCTTCCCGGCCGCCTCTCTCACCAAGGAATTCCTCCTCCACCAGGACCTCTTACTCACCGTTAGGCTCCACACCACCCAGGACCTTTATTTCCCTCCTGAGGCCACGCCACCCATGGATCTCCTTCCCATTCTGGAGCTCTCCTAGGGGTAGGCTACCCATGGAGAAATAAGTAATTAGTGGGGCAGGGTAGGCGGTCCGCGGTCTCTACTCCCTCCCAATGAAGGCCTTAGTCTTTCTCCACAGCGTTCCCTTCCGCGGCTCTATCACCCTTCGGCCTCCTCGTTCAACCACCTCGAAGATCCCCTAGTCCTCCAACCAGGAGCTTCCACCACCATGATCCCCGCTCCCGCTCAAGAACCCTTCTCCGGGACCAGAACCTTCGGCACCATGGCCTTAATTCGCCTTCCTGGCCGCCTCTCTCACCAAAAACTTCCTCCTCCACCAGGACCCCTTCCTCACTATTACCCCCTCCCCACTCGGGGCCTTAATGTCCCTCTACAGTACCCGCCACCATCGTGTTTTTCCTCCCCTTTTACGAGCTCCTCCTCTACCATGAGTACCTCTTACACCCCCGGGCCTTTATCTAGCAAAATTTTACTGCCCCTCTAGGATCCTCACCCACCACTACCTCCTCCTTCCTCAATGGCCAACCTCTCCTACCTCCTGGGGCAGCTCGTTTAAATCCTCGGCTATTAACACCACGTCGTCCGCGAACTTCAGGTTACTAAAATACTCCCCGTTTATTTTGATCCCCCTTCCCCTCCACTCTAGGGTTCGCATTGCTTCCTCCAGGACACTCCCTCTGCTCCTCTCGCCGGCCCTCATTCATGTGACGCATCTTCTTTATTAAATCAAACAAAATTCTAAGAAATACATTAGGTGATTGTTTTTCAAAGGAGCCAGTTCAAAACGTATGAGTACCGGTTCTGCCAGTGGGACCTTTAGAAAGTTAGAATTTTTTCTCTAGTATATTTGAGGTACACCGTAATCAACAAGCCGAGACAAAAAAATATCATCCGCTTATGAAATTAATGAGTAAGTGAGCTTTGCGATCAAAGGGTACAAGTACAATGGTATGATTGGGGTAGGAAGGCTTTCGAGAGGCCAGAAAGTGTAAGTGAAACTCTGATACTAATGCTTCTACTGACACAAGAACGAGAAAGAAAGTAATGGACCGCTGCTTAAGGTCAAAATAGTCGAGATGACAACTGAAATAGTATATTACTATACAAGAGGGTAACGTTCACGATACCCTCTTGTATTCGTAAGAGATGATAATTCGAAACCATTATCGCTACCTACTAGGGAATTCAGTATTCATTATTGAGCATTCACATGGTCTCAAGTTACAATACTGATTAATGGGCGAACCGAAGCACACAGGAGACTACTAAATACGTAAATAAAATACATACGCGCCTATAGTAAATTAAAAAGAGTAGACACAGTAGTTGCAGTTGAAGCACTGCGTGGAAGAAGGGCCTTCGATCAGTGTATTTCTAATGAGACAAAGGTCCTTCTTCCATGCAGCGCTTCAATTCAGCAAAATGCAAGAACTGCAACCAGATAAATTAAATCATTGCTACAATAATGAATGCAGATGACAAACAGAAAATTAAATTTTTAGAAATACGTTTGAAAATGCAATTTTTTCAAACAAATATTATTATTCATTTTCTTTTCATGTTTCTTTGCTTTATTTTTCTATTCGCTTCGATACCCACATTGAATGCTTTGTTTCACTGTTCTATTTGGTAACCCTGATTCTTCATTACATCCCTGATAATACTGGGTGGTAAGATTTTACTTTACCACCAGGTATCGATTAGTCACAATCGTTCAATTTCCATGCAACCTGCAGATACGTGGAAAATATCATTTTTGCTGAAATTTAATCTGAATTTACTCAAAAGTTGCAGTAATTTTACTATCATTTCTTTGTCTACCACCCACCTCAATAGTGACTGTAGTTTAGTCTTATTATCAGAAAAAAATAAACTATTTATTTCTGATTTCAAGGAAAATAGGCGTTCGGAGTGTAGGACTTATGACCGACCACATTTAGTGACATCAAATTATCCGCGTTTGGGACCCATGTCTCGAATGTGGATCTTTCAGACCACAAACTATGAAAATGTTGTAAAAACGCACAGGACACGCTCAATGACATCCTTGCCAAGGCAACAACTGCATTCATAATGAAAATAAACTAGGCCTCCTCCCCCCACTATGTTTGGGTTAACATGGACGCCCTTAGGTGAGGTCTCATCTTTACAATTCCCTTTGTAAAAACTCAGGGAGTCAAAATGATACTACCGTCACTCGGTTCCGATGCAGCTATGGACACGAGTTCGAATGGAGACTTACCTATGAACTTGGAGTGGTCGAAATTCTCATACTTCGACACATCAGCTGATTCGTTAAACGTCCAAAACGGGCTTGGTTCGTTAGCCGTGAAAGGTAGAGAATCCGGAGCCGTCGATATGGAACCGTTAGTACCGTTCATTTCGAAAGCCGTGCCTGAAAGTGTACAAAAAACGTGAGATTATTCCGGAAGAAGATGAGGGAAAAAAGGAGGAAAAAAAAAGCGAAATCATTACAAAATTTTATCCTAACAATCTTCAAATCTTCACGCTCGTTTCGTCATATTCACGCCGGAGCTTTTCGTACACAAAAGTAAACACTCATTTTCTGTGTTGTTTCACTTCTCGCTGACTTTCCGAGCTCGAGCACGAACACGGGGAAACGTCGTAGCCGGCTGAAAATACGTGTACAGGGGGGGACACACGGCGGGCCGGGCCGGGCTGCAAATACAACGTACCGACAAATGTATTCCCGGCAAAATGTAAAACACGGCGAAAGATTTAGAAGACCGGAAAAGTTTTCTAATCTTGCGTGCTTATCTGCAGACGACTCACGATTGCGAGATTACCTCGTGTGCGTACACGGCGAATCGTTTATGCAAATTTATTAACATTCGCGTGCATTACGGGATAAACGGACAATTCGACTTGGAAAAGGGCTTTAGAAATAATTAGTGATTCGGTCTTCGCCCTCTGTCTCTCTCGCCGGGTCAGCTGAAACGTTTGCTCGGCTATAAATAACTGCGGACTAAAGTAGCCAAAGTGAAAAATGCAGCGAAAATTCGCGCGGAAGAAGGCGAAGAACCGAGCGCACTGGCTCGTGATGGTGTCGCTGTCATTCCAAAGCTCCGTTATTTATCATTTTAGCTCGCCGGATTAGAGGAAAACGAGGCTAATTTTCGCATTGTGGTTCGCGATGATGATATTTATTGGAGAAGTTTGCGACGGCGATACGGAATACCGTATTCCGATGTGAGCACCATTTTTCTGAATTACGATCGCCTACGCGCTCTCTGCGCGATGCTGTGAGGCATACTTAAACGTCTGTCTATATTTTCGAGACGAGGTCCTGCAATTGGTATCAGCTTCTGAGCACATAACCCGGCCCTGAGAAATCGGAAGATCTAACCCATCAATATGAAATGAACCGTCGACGAAACATTCACATCGGTGGCTAAGGAATGTTAGTTTTCAGTTCCCGCTGAAAAAGGCGAGCTGTGGTTACCGTCTTGGTTTCAAATAGGCCGACTCTGGAACACGCATTTACCTGTATTCTATTTCAGTACAATTAAAAAAGTCCAAAGAGTATCTACACTGCATGCAGATATGTCGGTGCACGGATTTCGCGGATATTTGGAATCGTCTGAAGAGAAAGAGAGATAAACTAATAGGTTATAATTTGAGGCACCCAGGAATAATATCACTACTGCTAGAAGGAAGAGTGGAAGGAAAGAATTGGGTAGGTCGACAAAGATTCCAGTATGTTCAGCGGATAATCAAGGATGTGAAATGTAAGTTTTATTACGAAATGAAAAAACTTGCACAAGATAGGGAGAAATGGAGAGCTGCATCCAACCGGTCGTAAGACATAACCTTATCATCATGGATTCTTGTACGAAATTCGATACTCTTTCACATGAAGAAGATCGCAGATTTCAGAAATATCAGCAAGTCGTTCTATATCTTCGATCGTCGAATTTGTTGTACGTATTTAGAAGATAAAAAAATTATACGACCATCTTCGCCGAATTCTGAATTTTTAAAAAGCTATCCTGCATTGAGTAGTTTTTTCATCTCCTAGATACATACAACAAGTCCCCATAATCACAACAGCTCTCAAACCATTAATTATTTACCTAGAGTTGAACTGAAAAACGGTCTTCTTGACCATTTAACGATAAATGAAATTTTCCTAACTTCGTTTTCTAGCGCCTTCAATTTTGAGAATAGGCAATACATCGTACTAAGATTTTTTGATCCAAGTCAGTACTACCAGCTCTCATAGTCAAATTATTTATTCCGTCAATTATCACGTCTTGTATTTCGTCTTGAAAATTGAGTTTTTTTATAATATTCAAAACTGCGTAGCCCCTTCAATTTGCTCATAGGCAATTCTTCGTACTTACCTTTTTTTAAGTTTTTTCTAGTACTATGCGTACCTAGCTGGTTCTTGAACGAAATCTGGACACCCTGTATAATAGTTTAATAGTCTATCAAGAAAACCAACAAAATGTATTCAAAAACTTTGAACGTGTTTTTCTCAAAATCTTATTTTTTTAAAATTGCGAAGGGTCTCTTTTTTAATGGATGTAGAGAGATGAATATAGCACATAAGAAGCGGGAAAATGTCTAATTTAGTCAGGAATTGAGGCTACTATACATATATAAACATGTGCTTAACTCAAAAATGAGCTGACAGACAAAGTTGACCCCTTTTATAGAAACTGCCACATATTATTTCTGAACAAAGTCAGCTGACCAAGATATTTATATTCGTTCACCCTGTTTATTTTTGCCTTATTGATCTAAACTTCGTTCATCCCTAACTTGTTAGACCGCCTGAATTTTGTTTTTTCCGTGTTCATTATCAGGCCACAAGTTTTGCTTACTTCGTGTAAATCCTTGGTAATTTTCTCGATTTCCCTATAATATTTTGCCACTAATACAATGTCATCTGTAAACCTCAAGTTATTTAGCCAACTACCGCGGACCTTAACTCCTTAGACCTTCTCAATTTGTTTTCCGGAAGATTTGTTCAAAAACGCAGTTGAATAGGTTAGGGGAAAGGGGGTCCTCTTGTTTCACTTCCCGTTTGTCCAATTTCACATATTATGCCTCCGCATGCTCGTATGAGTAAATGAGGATTTCCGTTACTTGTTTTGGTACTCTCTGTTCCACCAAGGTTTGCCCCATTTGTCCATGGTATAGGGAGTTGAACGCCTTGTTGAAGTCTATGAATATGAACCACATTTCTTTGTCATATTCACTTTTCAGTATTAATTGATTTAGTTTCGAATATGATCTATAATTAAGAAGTCTTTTCGGAACCTCCCCTTAGTCAGATGGTCGTTGGAAATCTAACCTATTATAAATTATTTCTGTCAGGATTTTCATGAATAATGTGCCTATACATTTTCCGAAAGACTTACTGGACGGTGAATGTTCATATTTAATTTATCTTCTTTTTTGTGGAGTAGGATGATAATCGAGGTATTCAATTGTTTTGGGATGATGCATGATTCTAGGCCTTTATTAAATAATCATGACAGTGGTTGTTCGAGGGTTTGAGCTAAGGTTCTTAGTATCCACGTGATTCGTTCGTTTTGAGCTCCTTCAGTACCTTTACTATCTTAGACCACAGTATAGGGGAGAGGGGATGGGTTCCTCAATTGTGATATGTGAAAAACATTTATAAAGTCAGGAGCGTAGCGGCTGGTGGAAACTTCCACACCAGTCATCTTGGCCAGTTGGAAATGAAGGAAAAAATATCATTTGAGTTGGGAAAATCCGGTTGCAAAAGTGCGAAAAATATCTATGTATTTCTGCCTATTTTTACTGCTCAAATTAGTGAAAAGAAAACTCGAATACTTTTTCACTCGGTTTGCTCGAGAAATCTGGGAAAAATCTTTAGTTGGAACATGCGTTTGCTCACACCTCATAATGTTATTTGCTTTGCCTGCATGTAATATGGTGCAATCAAAGGTCTAGGTAGTTTAATGAAGTCTGTGTCATTGAGTGTGAACTTTCCGAAAACAGATTCATTTTTCATCGCTACTTTCACTTGGCTAAATATTAAAAATTACGTCAATACGAACGTACTTTACCGCAATAACTGCGTATTAAATACTAATTTTCACGTAATAATTAAATCATCAGTTGACTGGGTGTGGATGATAGTCTGTTTCGAGCCACGCGTTGTCAGCGAGTCTTACTGGTAATTAAGAATAAATTACTGTCAGAAAAACATTTGCCGGCGAATTTGGTTGCTAAATCACTTACGTATCTTAATTTATTATTTTGTTATTCCCAGCTAATCGCGTTTCATTTGAAAAAATATGAAACAGAACACGTTGTTCTTATTCGTCTGTTTAAACAATTTTCCGACACTTGTTCGCTGATTTAAGTACGTCATTAATATTTGACTGGTAGGCCATCTATGCTAGCAATGATTCACAAAACTAAAGTAAATTTAGCGACCTTAATTTAGAGGATTTTATAGGTGCAACTCGACTTCTGAAGGTTGACTAAATAATGTTCTCTATTGTCAGGTAAACTGGCGAACTGATTTGTATTCACTGTACCGTACTCCATCTGAATTTTCCCACTTATTTCGCGAAATTTGAACTATGCCCTCTTCCGAAAATAATCATAATATGATTAAATAATCGAAATGGTGCCCAAATAATAGCCAGTATTATTCAATTAAATGTGAGAAAAAAAGTTATCCTCGCACATAGATGGGTAAAATCGAAAGGCAAAAGATAGAAAATCATGATTTTGAAATTGTCCAAAAATCATTCAAAAATAACAGTTTATCGGTGCGAATACGAGTATTTATGCCCAGTTCGGCAGACCGTTGTTGAGTTCTGTTGATGATGTGAGTCGAGTATAATATGAGTATGTTCGAAAACGAAAAGCAAGGTTAAAGCTTATTGACGAGTATAAGAAACCAAAAGTCCTATGGGGTTCTAAACACCAGCAGCATTATAAAAAAATAATAATTAAATTAGATGCGTAGTGCGAAATTGTGGCAGCCATGGGATTGGAATCTTCAGCCGTGGAAGATATTCAAGGAAAAATAAATAGCCTTCTCTAGAAACGAAACTTAATTTTCAGTTTGTGGAGGGGAGGGCGTGCAGAAGAAAACTTTGCCGACAGCTATTTTTAAACACTAAAAATTTGCCCACAAATTTTTTTTTAAATTTGAAGATTTGCCACATCAAGTAGATTATTATATTGTGACGGAAAAAAGAAGAAAAAAAATCAAATATTGGACTGTAAGACATACCCAGGAACGGATGTAGATAGTGACCACAATTTAGTAGTTAATGTGAAGCATGATAAATTGAAGGGCTAATTTTTCGAATTAAAAGCGTCGGCTGGCAGGATGGGCCTTATTAAGTCACACAACACTATTTTATGTGAGTATCGCATAGGTACCTCGGTTCTAAATTGCTCAAATTTCAAGTTTCTAACGACGAACGTTAACCAACTGTCACTACAACAACTATCCAATATTTGATTTCTGGATAAATTCCAGTTGACTAACATAATACTCATGAATCCTCCAAGTTACACAAAAACTTATCGAAGCACATTTTACGTTATTGGAAAATCATCAACCGGCGTATCTGACACTAGAGGACTAATATCCTGATAAAAACAATTGGACAGTGTTGCCATATCATGAAGGCACAACGTGGCTGTACATTTTAATGGAGTCTAAAGCACTGCAGTCAAGGCAGTCACGCTTATTGGGGATCCGGTCCTTCTTGGGCTCATGTACCTTATGCAATAAAATTAGTTTTTTCCCCCATAAAAATTAGTATTATGGACAAAAGGAGTATATTTAGCTTTAGTTTATTATTTAAGCTCATTCATAGCAAATGGGGGGAGGTCATTTATTTTCAGATTTAGATTTTGTTAGACACACTGTGTATGTGTATTGCGAGTTAAATGCATTGTATGATATTACTATATCTGCGGTATCGCGTTGCACTAATTCGTTTACAAATTTTTTATAACTACAAGTATAAATATAATGGCCTTTGAATTAGGAGGGGGTAGTTTTGATAATTTCTATCCCCCTTCCCTACCGAGAAAAACGTTGGGGGAGTAAGTATTACTCGTCTCCCCCCCCCCACCCAGCGACGCCCGTACCCAGAAAGAAAATAAAGCAAATTTCTATCCCTCGGGACAATTTGATGCAGTGAAATTAGCAGATCAAAAAGCCCTTGTCAAAGTGTGTTGATTTTTTTTTAGAGGTTGCTTTTCCGTGAGTGAACTTCTAATTCTGGGGCCCCGAGCGGGGACGAATCAAAAATCTGATTGGATATCCGGAATTAGCGACCTAAGAAATCTCTACTTCGATACTTCATTTGGTACATGTACACTTGTTTGAAATGCTGGAGTTGGTGGAATGTTTAAACCCCTCTTTCTGAGACGCTATTCTTTTTATTTTTTTTTAACTCAGAACGAAACTAAATATTATTAAATTAAGATCCTACTTTGTCACACCTTGATTCGACTTCCTAGTCAAAAATAAACATGAGGAGCGCATTTCATTGGACAACTTGTGCATTAATTATCACTTTGACCGTAATTTCTAACTATTTTTATTGAATTTTCATGAGTAGAGGACAGATTATTATTTGCAACTGGAAAAATGAAGCTCTACTCATTGAAAAAAGAGAAAAGATAATTTTCTCATTCTGACCAAGGAAGGGAACAGAATTTTGTGCGGAAAACCCAAACGAAATCTTTCACCTTCGCAAATTGGAAGGGACAATGTCCCATCCTTGCGAAAAGAAAGATCAGTTTCTATTTAATCGCTAAAAATTGGAATAAATTCTGTCTTTTAAAAATAGAAAAATTGTTCTCGTTTAGAACAGGGAAGAAGCGTATTCCGCGACGTAATATTTCCAAATTCTTTCATTTTCTCCAAGGCTTTCCTCCTCACACCGGCAACCAATTTTGGCATCAGAATATCATATTGTACAAATTCGTTTCAAAAAAGGTGGAATGAGAGTTCAAAGTTATAAAAACTTTCAAAATTATCTCCTGAAAAATTTGCTTTTTGTCACTTATGCACACTGCATGTGCAGGAGACCATGATTGCAGTTGAAAGAGTATTAAGTTTTTCCCTTACCGAGAAAAACATTAAATTATGGATATGTCATTCTTTCATAAATTTGAAATTCTTAACATATCTATGTACTAGCACCACTACCCGCTTTTTGTGAAGTAAGCCTGTATAACCGAAAATGTCTATCAAACCTATCTTCATAGTAACAATCACAATGTTGAAGCGTTCGCTTTGTGACGAAAACATACCTCGTCTTACCGCGCAACCAATCACCTCACCGAAACGCATTGCATGTTTTCCTGCCGCATTTTCGTTTCACAAACTTCAGCATGACCCCCAGCCTAAAGACATATCCATGTCAAAATTAAATGATAGTTCAAAAAGGGTTAAAATTTTTTGTACGACAAAAAAGGGCGTCATCACGACAAGCGTTTTTACATTTGCAAAAGTGGAACGAACGATAACAATGATGAAGTGCCACGCCGGATAAAGCCGGACAATAAAGTGTCTATGAACGACTGAGATTGTGTAACGAGATAAAGCAGTATTCACGCTGAAATGTCCTGGATTTGGTTGCCAAATGGTCCACAGTACGGGACCCAGCGTCACCCAACTGTGTCAATTTCGCCGAAAACCGAACTATTTCATTGGCGCAGTGGACCGCTGGGTACCAATGGGCAGTAAAAAATGTCAAGGTTCTGCAAGCCCCCAACAACGAACCTGATTCCGTAACTTTTTTCGTTAATTCGTCGCTCTCTCGTACAGATGTACGCCCAGAAACGGTGGCAAAATACCAGGAAGCGGCCAAGAAATGGGAAACTTTCGAGGAATTTCACCGTGTCCACTATGGTACGTGGGAAATCAACATCAACAAGAACACTTTGCAAAGCGAATGCAGTTGTCCCCATCATTTGAAACACTTGATATGTAAACATGCTCTAGGAATGCAAATTCGTTTAAAATTAGTGAATCCACCGGCAGCTGCAAAGTGTATCCCATTAGGACAAAAGAGGAAGAGGGGTCGCCCATCACAGGCAAAGAAAGCATTACTTTTATAAACGGCAATATCTACACTTTCATCAGTTACCTACTTAGTTTATTTTTTATGTACTAATATTTTTTAAACATTTACTCTTGTCGGTACAACGTCCCTTTTTGACAAAAAATGCCTGTCGTGCAAGGTCTTACATAGGAGTTTTAATTAATAAAATGTCGTGAATTTTTTAATGCGTCCTTTGATACATTATTTCGTCGTTCGAACAATTTTTTTTGTCTGGGTAAGCTTTTTATTGTCGGGAATTCACGATTTAGTCGTGGTAATGATTACTCCGCCGTGAAAGTGCCTGTGCTTGTCGTGCTGACGCCCTATTTTGTCGTAGCATAAAATCACACCCGTTCAAAAACACTTGAAAATAGGGAATTTGCGCCTTCAATACGCATGATAGACTAACATTTACCGTCTCAAATTGTAGCCTATAATATGAACATCCACCTAAACAAAAAAAGGGGGGAACGGAAAGAAAAAGTATAAGGTTGGGAATTAATCAATACACTGGAAGATACAAAATTTGCGAGGTCCAATTCGGCATCTTTAAACGACTGTCAGTTGTAACTGCGTCACAAGTTAGATGGTAAGATACGATTATGACACCCGATTGCCACCCTCTTTCGAATAGTCCAAAGGAAATTTGGTCCGGAAAAATCTACTTTGATTTTGTCCAATCCACGTACTACCACGATAAACTCCAAGCTGCCACGAGTTCATATAATTGTAAAAATGAGGGAAATTCTGATAATACCGCCATATTGATGTGGAAGGACGTCAGTGGATGTGCTCCGATTAAATGTCGAAAATTATCAGAATAAACGAGGACACCCAATTGATTTCGATTGATGGTTGTGTCCATGAAGCTTAAACAATGAAATAAATTACAATAGCATGCCTGCAGTTATTATACTCAATTCTTTTCTCTCGCTGTGGCTATGTGCTGAATAATTATGTGTATTTGTACAAGTCTTATTATAACTGAAAATATGAATATTAGTAAATTTATACGTTTACATAGGTGTTGTACCAACACATGTTGCATATGGTTTTTGTTACATCAGTTCTCTATTATTTTGAAAAAACCTACTGCGTATAAAATGGAGAACTAGATATTGTATCCACTACTAATGTTATGGATAGCGGATTATGCGTACTTACGTTTGATATACATCGCTGAAGTATTTTAAGAAGAATGTGAGTATTACACTTGAAAATACTAAAAATCCAACTAACTCAAATTTTCGTACATAATACATTATATACTATCGTTTAGAATAGTTACCTATTGAACTTATGAATATCATTAGTGCCGAAATTTTAAGTTATGCTTGCGTTAAATATTTTACGTTTATTTTTGGGTTCACTCTTTCCTTCTTTTCTTTGATCACTGGAAACAAATAAGGTACTGCTAAATAATTATTTAGAAGTTTGATTGGTACTCAGTGCCTCATCCAAAACAGATAGTAAGTAACGTAAGTAGCGAACAATTTCAGTTCTATCAATTCGTGAAAAAAAAAAGATAACTACTTACTTCTTCTGTCTTAGTGGAACAACAAAGAAGTGGTTCAAAATCCATTTTTAAGTGTTCTTTATTTTCCCCCGGCTTATAAGTTGGTAAAACCCTGAAATATTACATTCTGGACAAATTTTACTTTCTAACAGGCTATTTTCTTCTCGTTATTATGGCTTTACACTCAAAGGTACCCAATTTTACTCTTTTGATATAAAACTATACAACTAGGTACACCGTGGTCTGTGGGATTATTTATGTATTGATTCTAAGTCAGATCTTGGTATTTTGGTTGAATTCGCTTTTTCTTTATATTTGATATTTTCGAGATCAGAAACAGAAAAAAGCAAAATTTGCATACCGAAAAAAGTTTTCCCGAATTGAATTTGTCCGCTGATTTCTGGTAAGACCTTAAAATTTCAATAACAGTTGATTTAATCTGAACTGTCTACAATTTGAGGGATTAAAAAACTAGAACACATGGTGGAACGGCGTACTTATAGCTGAAATACTTGACTTTAGAAAAGGCTATGAAACTACCCACATAAATACCTGCAATTTTGCGAAATGCAGGTGTTGGTTGGTTAAATAGCATAGTTATGACCGCATGCCGCTGGTCGTTCTGGATAGTGTAAGAGCATGTTTTCGTAATTTTTTTCAAGAATAGGGGGATCTGCCCTGTGGCCACTTTATGGCTCAGCATCTTTGAACTGACACGAGCAAAGCGAGTTTCGGTCCCCTGCTCGGAGCTATGCGCCACTAAACCACTGAACCATTGAACCAGATATTTATACTTGATAGCGTGGTCTTTATATTCTTAACCCTAGTATACTTCGTTCCATCCTTCTCCCTGTAGTTTTACCTCGTTCCATCCTTCTCACTATGCTTCTTAAAACCTTTCCATTTACTTCTTCGTTAGGGCCCACTTTTAGGCTCCATAGGTGAGAACTGGTAGAGTGCACCTTTCCAATATTTCCGCCTTTGTTTCATACTTAACGTAACCTTATACATGCTTTTTGAAGTCCAGAAGCCTACCCATGTTTTATTTATTTCTTTGGTTATCCCTCTCTTTGTTCTATCCTCAAACGATTGTATTTGTCCCAATCAGTCGAATTTGTAGATCTTTTTATTTCAGTTCCTTTTATTGTGCGTTTCATTCCACTTCCACATTGGATAACAGTTTTGTTTTACTTGTATTCATTTCTGAGCCCGCGTCTGCCCTTGCCTCTCCGAATTTTTCTCCCATTTCTTATAGTATCTTTGGTCACATCAAACGAACCGACTCCTTCCTGCTGTCGGGCCTGGAGTTCCCCATCTGCTCCCTCCGTAATTCCAAATAGCCCCTAGCTGTCTTCCATGTTCTTCCATCCTGGCTGGCTGCTAACTCTCTCTCCACAAACGCATAAAGCTCCCTTTTTTTCTAACCGCCTCCTTGGGCCCCGATCCACTCACACCCAGTCGCTGCTTAAGTTTCTTCACACTCCTTAATATATCCTTCCCCCTTGTGACCACAAATTGCGTGGCACATACCCCACTGCGCGCCTAGTGCCAAGAAAGTTATTAGTTTCTCCCTTTTTAGTTTCGTTTGTTGTCAGTTTGGTTTTGCGTTAGTTTACGGTAGACCCGATGCCCTACTTTTTTCTACAAATACTTGAGTCATATTTTCTAAGGCATTGCAGAACAACGTCATTTACAAACTTAAGGTAACTTATTGTTTCCTTATTAATGTTGACTCATTTCCCCTCCCAACTGAGACTTCCATATGCCTGTTCTACAACACAGTTTAAACACATTTGAGGTTAGCTGGTCGCTCTGCCTGACTTCTCTGTCTATCTTGAAAGGATTTCAGAACGAAAGAAAAAACAGAAACGATTAAGAGGATGTTTTAAAATTTCCAAAAAGTGGCCATTCGTGGCATCACTCTTCCTACGTCGTCCTTTGTTTTTCTTTTAACCTTACTGTCGCATTCTCTTTGTTTTGCATACAGTGGCATCGGTTTTGCATTTCCGAGATATTATGCTGTTTTTCAGACTTTTACCTGTACCCTCTGAAGGTGATTTCCCAACAGGAATGGACTAATTCAAAGGTGTTAATGTATTTAAAACGGACAGGGTCGCGTCTATGAAGGGTTCCTTATAGAATTGTGGAGAATGGCGAAGAAAGAGCGTCACACACAACAGGTTTTACCTTCTCACAGAATACTGCTGTATTTTGTGTGTGTGTGTGTGTGTTCGCATGCCCTTATATTTGTTGAAGGGCAGAAGCGTAGAGCGGGGTTGCTGGTAATTCTCCCGCACAACAACGATTCTGTTACGCGCGCGACTTTGAAATGAATTTGCTTAATCTGGCGCTGCGCTGGATCAGAGTGTTCGGATTCATTTGCGTTCAATAGGTTCACGTTTGTGTTATTCAAATGAAGATGCCAGTGCTTTCAAAAATTCAGTCAGGTAATTAGAAGAGAATCTACGAATACTTTTCAAAAATTGAAATTTTGGAGCTTTTTGAGGTGATATGGGGGTTGAAAATGGACTATGGGGGTGCATAAATGGGTACGAAACTATTCAGGTATGAAGACCACATTAAATTAGTGGTGAACGTAATTATAAGGAATTTTGAGGTCATCTTGGAAATTTCAGATTTTCAACCCCCAATAATTTCAAAAGGAAGACAGTTACAGCCACCAAATTTTAACAGAGTGTGAAGAAGTTCGACGTAAAACAATTCCGAAAAGTTCAAGTCGAAAAAAAATTAGGGGCACACAGGGTACAAAATTTTGTGGCCCCCTCCTAATTGACCTACCGAAATTTTTTATAGCCTAAGACTAGAGCTCTATAGTTTCACATAGGTATGCAGGCCGTCATTTTGATTCGGGTTTTGTTGTTATTAACGCGTTAACTGAACAGCGTCGCGCGGTATCATTCGCTCAAGAAATTTTCAAAAAGCTGAACCAAAATGGCGGCTTAGTATACTCTTGTGGAACTACAGAGCCTTACTAAAACCTATTCCGGGTTCATATGAACACACTCAGAAAGTTCCAATCCTCCAGCTCTTATGGTTCACCCGCCAACCTCGAAAAAACGAACAAACAGATAAACATTCATAAGAAAAGTAAGATTCTTAATTCGCTTTTGAATTTAGGAGAACAGCTCCCGATGGCCACATTAGGCGCATCTGCCCTAGTTGAAACTATGAGTGTCAGCGAGTGCAGCGACGCCGGTACAATCTAAATGATTTAATAAGCTAAAGAATTTTTTTGTTAACTTTTATTTTTAGTTCCATTGCCTATATGCATAGTTTTATTGGTCATCAGAAGATAGTCACAGCGGAATAGTTTCATGTTTTCTTGGCATTCGGTTCATAATTCACTGTCCATTATATAAGTATTATGATTGATTTCAGATTTAACCAAATCCGTTCGGGAAAAAGATACCATTCCTCTTCCTTTTGTTGAGTAACGGTTATAGATAGTATGAAGATCTTCACAACCACCGCAATCTTCCTGATTTCTCTATTCATTCATAATTTCTACATGATCCAGGGGCAACCAGAATGTAATGGAACGACAAAACGCTGCCCCGTTCAGAATCAGGAAACATGCCTCAGAATAAGTGATCGCCCTCGTTGCTATCGAAATTGTCATGATGATATTGACTGTGGCTCGGGCCATAAATGCAACAAGCAATGGTTAGCTTGTTTACCGTGAATACTGGTAGTATTGTGCCACTAGCGCGTGGTAAACCTCGTAAATAATATTGGTAAAATCACCTATGTTTCCAATTTTTTCCGGCGTACTTTGTTTGGAATTTTCTGAATTATTTATTAATCGTATGGATAATATTGGCAAAATAATTTATTTTGATTCTGTATTAAATTTTTTTCCATTAGTTTTAATAATTAATAAATTTATTTATTACATTATTATTGTAATTATTTTTAGAAAATAAAATTTATTTAGTATTATAAGATTTCTGAAATTTAATTTTAGTTAATTTTGTAAATGTTACTCGTATTATTTAAAATTAATAAGTAAAATTATATCAAATACAAAATTCAGTTAAGGTAATTTTATTTGTCATTAAAACGATTGTACAAGAAGAAAAACATGTTTTCTCTGCATTTAAATTATGAGTTGTTTGAAATTGCTTCTTACTAGATGGTGTGGTGGGGCGTATGGCGATGCGCGCATGCCAACGTGGCCCCTACGCCACCGCACCCCCAGCGCCAGAAACTACCCTTTCGGGCATCGCATCAGTGCCGAGCGGAACGCTTTGGGGCCGTCCCGAGCCCCCATTTATTTCTCTGAATCCACATGCCTGGCAGTGCTGGGCCCGTAGCTAAGGCAAGAAAATCCAGGGAACTGCCCTGACCGACCAACCTATTTATCCTTGTAGCAAGATTTCCAGAAAAGCCAGATGTCCCGCCCAAATTTTGGAATAAGGTCTCAAGAAGAAAGAGCGCCTCCCAGGGATCTCACCTGTGGGAAATTGCCGACAGTAGATCGCTGACTAAGGGGGCTAATAACTTGTAGTAACGAACGTTCAGCCCAACTATCACCGTACTTACAGGTGTTTAACCACGGACTACCTCCAAGCCCCACGGGAGTCTAGACGAGTCCACAATGACCCCTGCCCCCAGTGTACTTCACTAAGAAAGTAGGGTTGAAAACTTGGCCCATCAGGATGGACATGTCCCTGAATGAAAAGAGGTCCACCACAGGAAATACCAATTTTGAAAAAGTCCAGGAATGCTAAGTACCATAAATCTAGCATGGTCGTACGTCCATGCATTTTCGATAAAATAAACAAACCACTCCAATATTTGGTGAACTTGTTTGATGACTACCAGAAAGCCTTTCATAACTGTACACATCGGTTAATTTTAACACGTTCCAAAGATTATGCCAATTTGTTTTTCAAACCCTCTTACGCTCCTGCTACTGATTCAATACTGAAAATTATGCTTGAAGAAGTATCGTGGAAAATCAACGAACTCCAGTTATCGGATCAATCTCGATTATACGTAATGAATCTAGTGAAGCGCAATCAAGAAATATTTGTACCTTTCCGCGGATTTGATTACTATTCGAAGCCTATAACCTACCTCCATCGGATTCTCTTTCATGGGTCATTTGTAAGAGTAAATTTCTGTCTAAATAAATACACCCCGTATACGGTCGATTGTTACGCGCTTGTCGCCTCGTTTCTCTCCGCTTTCACCCGCGTGTATGCATGACTGGTTTGCCTGGAGAACCTGCTGGAGGGCGAGAAACGCATCCCTTGTACCAAGGTCTTCGCGTTCGCGAGCTCGCGCCTCGTGGGATTTAGTGAGTAACTGTGGCAAAAGTCTGTTGCTGGAAATTTGACTTGTGTGTAAGCCGTATTTCGATACCGTCGCCGCGTATTTTGTGGTCTTGGTGAGAGACGTCAATTTGGAGTGAGTTTTGCTGAGTACACATTTTGTTATGGCTTTTTAAACTGCTTTCATATTTACGCTTGCTCGCAATACTTTCTCGCCGGCGGGGGCGTAGTTGACGCCCCAGGCTCTCCACTATGCAGAGTCTAGACGTTACCCTACCCAGGCGACAATGTAGATCCGGCTGTGGGCATTCAGTCGAGTCTCCGGACAGCCAGGGACGAAACTATGGGGGGTGTGGGGGGTGTCCCATCATCGTCAAATTTAGAAAATAGTCGGCAAATTTAGATTTGTAGAATTCAGTCGGCAAATCGGCAATATGCAGACTCAAAAACTCAAAATTTTACAAATGCTGAACTAAGAAATTAAATGTATTCGCAATTGAACATTTTGCCGACTGAATGATATTATAAATAACAAAAGTTGTGATTTATCTCTCTAAATCACGTAATAAGTTATGAATTCGTCGCAGGCGCCACTTTGTCGAGACGACGACAGATGGTTTTTGAAGTAAGCATGCTGGAACGCTCGAACGTTCATCACCCTTTTCCCCCACTACTGCATTACGGCAGCGAAAAAACCTGTCAACCGTGATATCTACCTGTTATTGTGGTTTACATTAAGAAAGAGACGTGACACGTAACGTAAGGAAGTACTTAATTAATGAAGCAGTGTTTTTCAAATTTCAATTTCCAATCTAAAATCTATGAGTTCATTGTTTCATTTCACTTATATACCAGTTTAAATTTTAAGCTGATTATCCGCATTTTTATTATCTTTTGTTTGGTTTAATTCTCGTTTTCAAATGTCCGAAAAATTAAAAAGAAAGAGAATCAAAATTCAGTGCTCTTGTGGTAGTACATTTAATGAAGACTATCGCAATAAACATGAAGCACTTCAACATGATGGAAAAATAATGACAATTAGAAGGGTAGGAGCCCCTGATAATCCATTTATATTAGCGAAACGATCTAAAAACTTGATTGAATCAACAGATGAGGTAAGTAGGTACAAGTACATTGATAATGATAACTTTTAATATGTGATCCAAAAAAAACTTTCGAATTTATTGATGAATTTCATTTCTGTCACTGTCACACAGAATCCTACCAGTAGTTCCAATGCTGGCGATGCGGTTGTCAGTGAAAACGAATCGTTACCTATTGATGTTATCAGTGAAGGTGAATCGTTACCTGTTAATGTTGATGTTAAAGAATGTGAATCGTTACCATTACCAGCTATAACAATTTCCACAACCCTTAAAGTAAATACTTTGTAATTCGTATGAACAATAATTCCGTATCAAACATTACCGCCTATTTCATCCTTGAAATCACTGAACCCTCCTTATTATGAACGACAGACGACACCTATCTACTTTGAATGAAATAAGAATTACACATCTCAAGTTGAATTGGAAGTTTTTAGGTACCTACTTGAATTTCTGTAGCTCTAAAAATTATTTTTCAACTTTCAGAACGTGAATGCTGAGAAAGCTGAAATATCCACTTCTACTGCGTCTTCCCCGAATAAAATTGAAATCTCAGACTCAGAGTCACACCCACAGCCGAAAAAAAGTGATATCTCTAAAATTTCAGAATCCGAATTGGGAAAATCTGAGACAGACGAATGTAAGTGAATATGATTCAGTAGGTATAGCCGTGTAAGAATGTTGGTATATATTGATACCTAGCAAATCATAGTCAGTACTTATTTTAGAGGTTCTTGGCAATTGGCAAATTTTCATTTTTTTTATATTCAAATTAAAAATAAGGTATGCATGTACTATGTACCCATAGGTAAATAAAAATAAAGTAATTATGACACTTTTCAAGGTAAATAGGATAAAACATTCAGCTACCTACTCCAATATTTTTTGAAATTTTTTGTACCACGTACTATGTGATTTCGATTTTGATTTCAGTGTGAACTATTGAATCATCAAATGATAAGGTTGCCGATGAATCGTCATGGATGATGTGTGTGGGGAAATTTTTGGCTCTAATGGAATATTTAGAAAAAGGCCGAACACTTTTACCAAATTCAAATGAAGTTACCAAAGAAGAAATGAATCCTCTCTTGTTTCTGACCAAAAGCGTAGGAATTGTTAAAGATGTAGTCGAAAAAGCAAAACAGTACGTTGAAAATGCGGAAAAAGTATTAAATAGTTATCTCAGTGATGATTCATGTGAAATATCGAATGATGATATTATTCCTCATGATCCATCAAAGCGACCTGTAAAGGTGACTGATAATCAGCGATTTTTTTTAATATCGCTTGGTCCACATCAACCAATTTTGAATCAGTATCCAATTAATGATTCGATACCGCGAAATAAACAACATTCCTTTACTTCGAAGTGGTATAATGATTACAAACACTTGGAATATAGTTTAGAAAAAGACGCTGTGTTTTGTTTTGCATGCAGTCTATTTCCAAGTGGACCAGGGCGAGAAAAAAAAGAAACTGCCTGGACAGTTGATGGGGTAAGGCAATGGAATAAAATGAAAAGTCGAGGACAAAAAAAAGCTGGCAAATTAAAAGAACATTTTTCTTCAGAGTGTCACAAAGCAGCTCTTTCCGACTACTGTCACTTCATTAATAAAAGTAACCATGCTGATTTCCTAATATCACAGCGCGAAAAAGAAGAAATTGTTCGCCAGCATCATTTAGAATCGTTTAATCAGGAAGCAATAAAAATTTTATTCGATGTTACTCGTTTTCTCAGTAGACAAGGACTGGCATTTCGTAGGAAGGATGATGATAAGGATGGGAATTTTCGTCAGCTGGTTGAGTTGTTAGGTCGTCACAACCCTGTCATGGAAAAATGGTTGTGCGACAGCCGTCTTAAACCGTATAAAACCGCGTATTTATCCTCAAAATGTCAGAACGAATTAATTGATATTTTATCTTCAAAAGGTCATGAAATTATTGTTCAAGATGTGCAGAAAGCTCAGTTATTTTCGGTAATGGCTGATACTACTCCCGATTTATCGCATGATGATCAACTGTCTGTAGTGGTGCGTTATGTTGACAGTGATGGGCAACCAGTAGAACACATCCTTGATCTTTTAAAAGTGACCGATAAAACTGGAGCTGGACTGGCAGCAACCTTAGTCAACTGTTTGAGTGAACATAATTTGATGTTAGATAATTTTGTGTTTCAATCGTACGATTATGCTAATTCTATGTCTGGCATAAATAAAGGGACACAAAAAATAGTCAGTGATATGCTACATCGCGAAGTACCATACATTCCTTGTCAAGCTCATAGGTTGAACACTATCATGGAGCATAGTTGTGATGCCAGCTTAATTGTGCGTAATATGTTTGACACCTTAGAACTTTTATATACTTTCTTCACAGCAAGCACTCGACGATACCACTTGCTTACTGATGGTTATAAAAAAATTGAAAACTGCCTACAACTTGTAAATTTGTCCAAAACTCGTTGGATAGCAAGAGCGAAGTCGATTAAAAGCGTGTGGGCCTCGTTTAACATGATCATTGAAGTGTTGGATGAAATAATGGAACATGATTCTTTTGACAAAAAAACTAAAAGTTCTGCCTTGACTCTTAGAGAAGCTGTTTTGAACTTTGATTTCATTGGTTGCTTGATGTTTATGAAAAATGTCATGTATAAATGCAAAAACTTGACTGAAAATCTCGAATCTACTAGCTTAAACGTAGTTGATGCTGCTTCATTGATAAAAAGTACAATAATTTCGTTGGAAATAATTTTAAATAACGATAGCGAAATAGAGAACTTGTTGCAAAGTGCAGTGGCATTTGCCCAACAAGTAAATGTCAATGCTGAAGAAGATTTCTCGAAGCACCACCGGCAAAGAAAAAAACCGAAACGTATCGATGACAATCCTGAAAACGCTACCGTCTTCAACTTGAATTTATTTTATAAAAAAGAATTTAAAGAGGTGCTAAATCGATTAATAACTGAATGTAACGAAAACTTGAATGCGTTTATTGATGTCATCAGGCCAATTATGGATATTTTTGGAGAGCCTTTTACAAGAGAGTCGTGTACTGTGGACAATGTGAAAAAGATCCAACAACTGGTACCTAACTGCCCAATCACTGACGAAGATGTGATTCAATCTGAGTTAGAAATACTCTCAGATAACTGTAAAACGTCAAATTTGAATATGACATCATGAAAACAAGTCAAAATCTGAAATCAGCTCTTCCCTCCGCAAATTATTTTTGTCGTTTAGCATGCACAGCACCAGTATCAGTAGCGTCCAATGAAAGAAGTTTCAGCATCTTAAAGCTAATAAAAAATTATTTACGGACAAAAATGACTGATGGGCGATTAAAATCGCTTCTAATTTTATTTATAGAAAAAGAAGCACTCGATCTTGTGAATCTCGATGAAATAGTAATTCGGTGGTATACTTTGAAAAATCGTCGCATAACGTTGTAGATTATTATTTTTACTAAGTTTAATATGTACCTGTACCAAAACTACCTATCCAAATCTAATAAATTTTCAGTTGACAATTTTCATTATTCTCTCATTTTACTTTTAAAACTCCATAGGTATTTTAGTCGGCAAAATCAGTCATGTCAGTCGGCAAATTCTTGATCTTCACCCCCCTCAAAAAATACCCTAGTTTCGTCTCTGCGGACAGCATACCGAACTGCAGCACAGCCTCAGGGCCGGCACTACCTGGGTACCTATAGGTATTAGTGCGAGCAAGGTATAGACCCCCTGGTATGTTGGTGCTAGTCGGATACTGGGCCAGAGAATAGGTTCGCTTAAATTCTTGGCTATGTTATTGGTTTTGGGTTACGGTGCAGTAGTGTTTTGTGCCCGTACTCAAACGTGATTTTCAACTCTGTTATAGGTAACCTCGCCAGAGCAGTTCCCGTCCAGCTATCTATCCGTCTGCCCATTCTCTGTAAATAATGTAGATATGGTACAATTTTAGAGCATAGACCACACGTGTTGTGTCAGTCTACATAAACATTCGAACTATCCTGACTTAATATTTTCGTACCGGGAAATTCTACTCACCCCTGGCTGCGTTGCGTATATTTATCGAATTTCGAGTTTGTTTTTTTTTCTCTTTCTTTCTCTCTTCTCTTTTTCATTTTCACACATGTGAAGTTCCAGCGCCCTACTGAGACCTCGTTTCGTTATCGTTTATTTTCAAACAGAACGGAATCACAACCTGAAAGCACGAGCATCGAGATATGATGGATTGAACATTGAATCGTACCAATTATTCCTGAATGAAGTCCAGTATCCAAACCAGATCCCGCATTTGAGCGGGGTTTATTATATCAGCAGTTTATTGATTTTTACGCTAATTACTCTCACCTGAAGCCATCTGTACCAAATTTCACCGCCTGTGAATTCTATTATAATATACCATGCATCGTGATTGACTGTCCGAAATACACAATTTGAGCTTACAAATGAACCAGCGATCGAGTATCAATATTCGCGGGGAGTTTAAATTTGGGGGCAATGCCCCCCCCCTAATACACATGGGCATGCGTTAATCGTGTACGACCGCCTTTTTTCCTACACGATCTCTAGCGGTGATGTGAAGACAATTTTGTAACCTATTCTACATGTATAATATTTAATTAACGAGTCTCTATCGGAGATCAAAGACGATGTTGCAACCCTTCACCCTCATTCCAATGGTGATCTGAAGACAATTTTGTAACCTATTCTATGTATAATGTAAAAACCTGGCTCCAGAATGTAAATCGTCTAACGAATAATAAAGATTATAGTTTTCATTCTTAACTCTTATTGTTGTGCAAAAAGTATACTATGAATATGCTTGGTCGTCATCAAAGATATTCAAGAAAATAAGCTTGATCTATTTGCAATTTACTGTTTCATATTTGCGTTATTCAGAAGAAGATATTCGAATTGTCAAAAATTCAATCGGGTAATTAGAAGAGATGCTGAATATAGTTTTCAACAACTGAAATTTTAGAGCTTTTGGAGGTGATACGTGGTTGAAAATGAGCCATGTGGTATATGAATGAGAACGAAACAACATCCAAATATGTTATGGTCTCGTCAAGTCAGATGTACAGGTAATAATGAGGCATTTTGAGCTTTTGAGCTCATTTTGGAAATTTCAGACTTTCCACCCCCTAATAATTTCTGAAAGGAGACAGTTACAGCCACCAAATTTTAACCTAATGAAGAAGTTCAATGTAAAACAATTCCGAAAAGTTCAAGTTGAAAAAAAAAGGGGGCCCACAGGGAGCAGAATTTTGTGGCCCCCTCCTTATTAGATTACCGAAATTTTCTGTAGCCTAAAACCTATTCTCGGTTCATACGAACACATCCAGAAAGTATGAATCCCCCAACTCTCATGGTTCACCTGCCAATCTCGAACGAATAAACACACAAACCCACAAACAGACAAACTTACACTTTTATATAGAAGATATTTGCCCCCCCCCCATTTGCCCTGAGTTTCCCTTCGCCCACCTACTGCAATATCACTGAGAATTGAGAACAAAGCGGAACTGTACACGAAACACACTGAAACCCTTCAGTAATACAAGTATGGCGCGTCGAAATCAGTCGCTACTTTTCGCCATCGTGACTACTGGTCTGTATTTAGCTTCTCTTTCATTTAAGTACAAAGAAACCTCCAAAGATAAAGCTCTAAGAAATTTATTCCCGTGCGGAGGTTTGCTCCGTGGTGCGACAAAGTCCATGGTGCGACTAATATAGGGTAGGCCATGGCGACTGAATTTTCTGAAATTAAAATGCCTTATAAGAAAATACGCGATTCCTCTCCCTCCCTTCCTCAATTTTAACGAATTTCAGGATAATATTTTGCGAATTTTTATACGACACGAGCCCGGGGCTTCAACAGAAAAATCGAAATCAGAATTTAACCTTGCATTATAGGTAGACCAATTTACACGACTATATTTTAGAGAAGCGTTCATTGGCCTGGGAACTAATTAAGAAACAAAATGAGTCGTTTTGTGGGCGAAACTTGGGAACTGAAAGTCGAAAGTTTTGTTCGCGTAAAAAATTATAATTACACACAATTTTGCTAGTCGAGCATCTACCCACACGCATTGTCTCTTCTTATGTACCAGGCGCACCAAAGTTTTTCGCAGCGAAGTAAACAGTCGAGAAAAAGAAGGAAAAAATGAGAGAAAAAAATGATAAAATGAAACGGAACTCTCGGTTTGCGAGTACGCAAAAGCGAAGAAAATAAATTTAGTACTCGCTGCAGCCAAGTACCAGCGAATACTGGCGCTGTCGTCTTACTCAACCATCGAGTAAACAATATTAAAGACGGTAAATCACGACCAAGAAAGTGAACAAACGCGACAGCGAGATATCCAGTATCACGCTGTCACAACTCTGGCAAGGGAAAAGAAAGTAATTATAATGCGTGCATTAGAAAGTGCACAGTATGTATTCTAGGGTGGATTTTATTTTAAACATCATCTCTGAATAGTGATGTGGGTCTCTGAAAATGTTTCAAAAATTGAGAAGCATGAGTCAGAAAGGTTCGAATTTCGTCGGATAACAAGGGTGGGCCGAAGTGGTCAGAGCGAAACTTTCTGGTCGAACAGGTCTCTAGAATACAGCAAAACATCAGCTTTTGATGAAATCCGGGTAGCTTGTAGCTTGAAGCATGTGCATCATGATGCAGATTAAGTCTGAATTCATTTATATTCACAATAAATATTTTGATAGCATTTATTTTCGAATAATATGTGACGTATGATTTCTTTTACCAAAGTTTGTCGGGCTAGATTACGAGAAAAACACGTTGAAAGTTCCCGAGAATGATGGTTGAGTTTTGTCTTCTAAGAGCCTGAAAATACCACGAAAATGAGTTCTTACAAGAAATTTTCAGATCACTCTATGACGAAACAGTTCATCAAATGGTACGTTAAAAAGGTGTGTTACAATTTTTTCGTAACTACCCTCGAAATACCACCCTTAACCGGGGACTCAAAATGATCATTTATATCATTTTAAAGCAAGTGGTGTATAAACCAGTATAATTAGATACAACGGAGGGAAAAGTGCACGGAAAGCTAATTTTTTCACCAAGGGTTTGATGATAGTATGGATTAGCTTATTAAAAGTACTGAAGAATTCGTTGTCCTCTAACCCTACAGGAGGCTGAACGTCACCTCAAAAATCAGTCTTCTCCGAAAATCTTGGAAAATATTATCTAGAAGAAACCCCTTTATTTTGTCGTACATTATCGCACAGGCCTAATAGCGAAAAATGTAAAATTTTTATTTTTTTTTTTGGTCTCGCCGACTTAAGCGAACAGTAGGTATGTAAAACACTCTTGGAACAATTTTCCCACATTCCCATCTAAACAATTTTAAAACGATTTCCTCCTGTTCCCATTAACTACACTTCAAAATTTACTTCGAAATTTGTGTCTCTGTGTTTTTCAGCATCAAAAATTACCGACTCACTTAGCTCACTGTCATCCATCTAGTATCTCTCTTCCTCTAACCTCACTGTCTAGCGTATTCACATTCTATATCATTCGCTACTCGAATAAACATCATCCTCCTTTCCTTCGTCTGGCTTCTCAAGCATGCTGGAATCCGGAGCAACAAACTGATAGATGTTGCAAAGAACCACATCCTCCCAACTGCCGATCTCCTCCAATTCCTCTTTTCTAATTATGCTCTCAACCCGAACCCTGGAATCCACCCTTCCGAGCATTACTTCAGAGACGTCCGGGAGGCTGTGAGAGCCGTCTTAGCCCTCTTCTCTTCTTGCTAAATAACCGGCCACGGTTGAAAATGTAGCGAGTTGCTACGTAGGCTCGAACCTGGGACCTCCGGATTTCGAGACCAGCGCGCTATCCACTCGGCCAACCAGACCCCCAGATCTCCTCCAACTATCCACGCTTCTGTCACAAAATACCTTCTCCGAAATATGATTCTCACACAATGGCAGGAAAACTGGTCTTATTTTTACCTCAATTCCTATTAAACCATTAGCCCTATCCTCCCTTAGAATTGATGTATCCTTACTCGTCTGAGAATAGGTCATACCCAGATAAACCCACTCTTTTCTCCTAACGGGCCTAGAGCCTCCCACTTGTCCTCCCTGTCACTTTGAAAAACCACTCTCTGTACCCCACATATTCCTTTTCTACCCGGCTTCTGATAGTTTGCGTAACCAATTACAACTCCCTATCTCACTACTCGATCTAGGGCCTCGGTCTTCTACATCTTGTTTATATTCCTCTTCATCGCCAATTTAGACCTCCTTCACCTCTTGTAATCCATCAAATTATCCAGCATATAGCACTCAGTCTAGCTAGTGCCAAAAAAATACTATTTTACTACGACTTTTAGAATTTCCATTAGCACGAATCGTCCGGCTAAAGGAGGGGAGAGTTTGAGTAACGCAGTATTTGATTTTTATCCATTTGTTACGCTATAACTTCATAATTAGGGTACTGGTGAGGGATGGGGGCTCAAAAATTAAAAAAACAAAACAAAAAAAACTACAATATATGTATCGTTTTAAGGGTCGATGAATTCATTTCTGGTATAACGATTCGACCTCCATTTCAAGATTGTTAGAATTTGTTTTTGGGTAATTCTACAGACAGCGGGATTTCATTGTCTCGAGCCAATTGGGGGTGCTGTAATCTTTGTTTCACAGTTTTCAAAATTTATTTGATTAGAGATCACTTTAAATGATGAAATCGTTCATTTCACACAATGAAATAAGACCCCCTCCCCACTAATTAAGTTGATAAACACTCATGTTCTCATTACCGTGGCATGTCCCGAGTACACTTTTTCCTTTGTTGGTTTGGTATGATGTCAAACATGACGATTCACAGCTAATATATTGAGTCGTACAATAAGATGAGGTTTTATGTGAATTGACACTCCAAGAAACAAGAGAAAAAAACAGTTCTGGAGTGGGGAGAGTACATTTAACCTCTGTCATAACATTTTTTCTCAATACCGTGGCTGCACAAATACATCTGAAAATAAAGCTAAGCCGGTGGGTAGATCAGACGTTTGAAGATGGGCAGAACTGTTGTGTGAGTTAGTTAACATATTGTTGTATTTCCGAGAAATTTCAAGTAGCGGTCTCAAATAAAGGTCATTTTTCATATCGATACTTATCGATATTTTTTTTTAAATATCGATAATATCGATAATTATTGATATTTTTTAAAAGGCTGTACAATTTTTAAAAATGAGTTATGAAGCTAAAAATTGTGAATCTAAGTTCGCCTAATCTTCTATTATAATATAAATTGATAGCCCGCAACGAATATTAAGACAAAATTAGATTATAGAAGGATACAAGAACGAACAATGAAAACCGCAGTATTTTTCATTTTTCCCTCGTGCCGCTTGCTCGCGTCCTTTTCGTTTCTCGTTTCTTTCTTCTAAAGCAAACTGATAACAACATTATCAAAAATATCGATACATTAGAAAACCTATCGATATTTTCAATAATTTTTTATATCGATATTTTATCGATAGTATCGATACACTTGAGACCACTAATTTCAAGGCGTCAGTGCTCGTATAACATCAGAAGAGAGTGGCCGCACGTTTCTGTGTTCTTTGTGTTATCATTACCGTGTCGCGTCAGAGTAACCATTTCAAATAAGTTATTTCAATTCTTAATCAATGGTACTGCACGTACAGCGATGCCGCATAATCCCCGCTCGACAAAACAATGCCAGCTACATTACGTCTCAAGTTCCCATCATGTTTCTCGTCGAATCTCATTACCGTGGTTCTCAATACCCTGCCTGGCCTGATTTTTGAAGTTCCACGGTAATGAGATTCTAGACACGGTTATGATAATTCATATGACAACTGCTTCTTATACACCCCCCCCCCGCCCCCAGATGGCGAAAACGAGCAGAGAAGACCAATTGAAGAAGAAGAGAGAAGCAGAAAGACTCAGACGAGAAAGCATTAAGAATGACCCAGTGCTGAAAGCTGCGCAACAGGAAAAGCAATGAAAATGGAATAAAAAGAAATTCCAGACTGGAAAACTCAAGTTAGTAGCTGACATGACCTCGCGTTAGCATATGATGAAAAAGAAAGCTTGGAAAAAAAGTTCTAATGAGTATTATCAGAGGAAGAAAGAAGAAAAGGACCAGACAGAAGATGAAACTTTAGAAAATGCCACTCCTCGCTGCAGCAGCTCTATCTCATGCTCTCGAAGTAGTGCAATTGAGGGAAATTCTTCTCAACAGAAATTTTTGCAAGCCCTGGGAAAGAAGAGGAGAAAGAGAAATCAACTAAAGCTGGTCAGGGAACGAGAGAAACTGCGAGAGAAGGTTGTTGTTTTGGAAAGGAAAATAAATACTTCAAGAAAAAGAGAAGCACGACGAAATGCACTGCCTTCATCAATGGAAAATGTCTCCCCAGACCAAAGTGCGACATATTATGAAGACAGGGGACAAGACAACAATTGCCAAGAAGCTACTATTTGGTGAAATTTTGAAAGGCAATCTGGCGGCAGGTTATAAGAAAATGAACACAAACGTGTGATTTGTAAACTGTTACAAGAAAATAAAAAGCAGCTTAAAAAGTATAAAATAATGAATCATTATAAATGTATAATGTCAAAACTTTTTTCAAATTCAAAAAAGAGAACTATAAAACAGAGCATAAGTGATTTGAGATTTAAAAAAATTAACAGTGCTATCCGTCTCAATGTAACTGCTTTTTTTGAACGCGACGATGTTTCAAGAATGTTGCCTGGCAAAAAAGATTGCATCACTATGAAGAAGGTAAAAAAAACAAAAGAGACTTCTCCTTGGATCTTTGAATAAAATGTTTGTCGAGTCCGAGAAGAACTATAAAATCTCTTACGCCCCGTTTTGTAGGTTGAAACAATTTTGGGTCGTCATTCCCAGAGTAACTGATCGGGATAAACACTGTAATCCCGTATTCTGAATTTGAAGAAGACGAATCTGTACAGTACAGTAAATGGGTTACGAGAAAAGAAAAAAATCTTGTTAAAAGGAAATGTTAAGACAGTGAAGCATACTGTGAAAGAGAAGATACAAGGTACTCTCCTGAATACTATTGACATATTTGAGAAAGAGATACACCAATATATGCATCATGAAGGCATCTATTACCACCAATTCCATGAAATTGATGAACTGAAAAAGAGGCTAACTGCAAATGAAATTTTAGTTCATTGCGATTTCAGCGAAAATTATTCTGCCAAGTACGGAAAGGAAATACAGAGTTTCCATTTTGGTGGTAGTAAGCAACAGTATACATTGCACACTGTTGAAATATTTTTTGGGAAGGATGCCTATTCTCAGTTGATCTCGAAATCCTTGTGCACACTCTCTAAATATAATGAACATAGTGCATGTTCCGTTTGGGCACATTTACGTCCCATCTTCGAATATATGTATTAAAGATGGTCTCAACGGTGGAGATAGTGCACTCTCTCTCTCTCAGATGCACCAAACACGCAATATAGAAATAAAACGTTGTTTTACCTGTTTGCCCATGAGCTAAAGTTCATGATTCCTACAATGAAGAGCGCCACATGGAACTACAGCGCGTTGAGACATGGGAAGGGAGCGCCGGCTGGAATAGGTGGGACATTAAAGAGAACCGCAGACATGATTGTGGCGCAGGGTGCTGATATATCGAATTTTCCGAATTTTGTGGCAACTTTACAAGCGCACACACGAAATATCAAGTTGTACGTCATTCATGAAGATGAAATTAATGCTGTAAAAACATTATTGCCTTCAACCGGGCCTACATTTAATGGTACTATGAAAGTACAACAAATTACATATTCTGAAAGAGCACCTAATCAGTTAATTATGAAATTTTCGAGTTGTCTGAAATGTATTGATTGTAAAAAATTCAAGCTAGCAACCTAACTTATGACAATGTAGAAGAAATAACAAGCAATGATAAAAATAGTGAAGATGATGAATTCTACACTCCACCCGTAGAAATTCAGTTACAAGAGCCGATATTACCTTGCATTGAAAATGCGGTAGATATTCAAGAGCCGATTTTACCTTGCATTGATGACGCGGTATTAAAAAACAGACGTTTTTATATTAGCTGAACTTGACGCTCAGACTACAGCAAAAAAAGGGTACTGCTCGTCTTTATCGCTACATATGTCGTATTATTGAGAATTTACAAGTTCAAGGATTTAAGAGTTTTTATAAGAAATCTAAAAGAGAATTCATTATGTGTAAAAATGACGTCTCTGATATAAAGAAAGACAATCCAAATCCTTCCAGAACCAGAAATTCGAATTATCAAGCGGAAAACGATTTTTATTTTTCCAGAAGACATACATGTAAATGAAACGTCTTAATTAGGTGTTATTCAATCGTTTCCTTCGCGTTATTTTCTTTTTCAGTCAGTTTAAATTTGTATTTGAAGTATAAGTATCATGACTATTTTATTTCAAGCGTTACTTTCATTTTTGTTACTGCGTTTTGACTTCTGTTTTTTCCCCCTCATATGTTCTCATCTAATTTCATAGGTTTGTTTAGAGTTTGTTGACGTTACTAATACAAAACATAATTCCTATACCTATGTATTGTAATGAAATAAGACGTTTTTTGATTGTATTCTACAATTTTTCATTACCGTGGTGCACCTCTCATTACCGTGTTAGGAGGATTTTGTTTTCTTTTTTTACTGAAAAACTGAAAGATCAAAATGAATGCCCAAGTATACATATGTAGTATTCGATAGGTAAACAGTAAATTTATTCGAAAAAACTTGACAAAAATGACTAAAATAAAATGAAAAACATTGGAGCTTGAAATTGCCTCTATTTGTAGAATTACCCTTTCGGAAATCAAATTTTGGAGCTTGTGCAACGTAGAAAATTACATTCAATTACATTCTCTGACCTACTCAATTCTAAGCCTTCTCATTTTCATTAACGCCTCAATTTGCCATTAACAATCAAATGTTTTCAGTGTCCATGTTGGAGTGTGAACTCACATCCCGCCAGGTGAAGGAGATTTACAGATACCTAAAAGCAAAAATCAAACTAGCAAAGATAATTACCAAAAAAAGGTTCAACAACAAATGCCTAAGAAACTATATAGTACCAAAGTACGCAACGTTAAACATGAAAACAGACAACCAAGCGACTCGCAATTCTGAGAAACAAGCGGAGAGACTTAGAATCAAAAATGAAATACATGAACGACGCAAAAAGAAAGGAATAGACTGAATATACATAGAATTATACAGTCGACACTTCATACTGAACCAGGCACTAGAGCACCAATAGTTAGAACAACACATATACCAAGAAGAAGGAAAAAACTGCACAGAAAAAAAGAAAAACCGTTACGCCTATATATAAAAAAACAAACTCCACGCTAAAACAAAAAGGAGAAAACACTCAACATAACCAAAACCAACAATACACATTCGCCTCAAGGACAGTAAACATGACGACTGTAAACTTCACACAAGAAGAAGACAATCTACTGGACAAAGGGAACAAATACAACACAACAGAACATATAAGAGATAAAGCACTAGAGGAATTAACAGTAGACTACCAACAGATCATCCAGACCATAGAACCAGACTTCACAAACGGAACAAAAACACAAATAGGAAACATACTGCTGAACATAAAGGGGAAAAAAAAAAGGAAATAAACACGAGCAAAACGTACAAAAGACAGTTTTCCAACTCAAACAGAAAATAAAAGAAAACGACCTAATACTCACCAAAGCAGATAAAGGCAACACCACAGTAGAACTAAACAAAGACGAATACATAAAGAAAGTTGGAAAAAACTACTAAATTCGGACCAGACCAACAAATACCATGCCAGACTCAAGACCTTAATGAAAAACAACAACATACGGAATAATAAACTGGGAGAAATGAACCCTAAGTCACCACAATTAAAGATTCGATTTCCAGACTGCCCTTTGTCCAAAAAAAATCGAAAAGCGGTTTTCAGCGCTACCTAGTGGCCAATGCGAGCACTACAGAAGTAATTTTATAGAATCTCGATACCTCGTTCGATGGTCAAATTACGCGCATTCAAAGAGCAGGTTTCCAAACTATCCTTAGTCCAAAAAAATCGAAATGCGGGTTCCAGCGCTACCTAGGCCAATGCGAGGACTATAAAAGTAACTTTATAGAATCTCGATACCTCGTTCGATGGTCGAATTACGCGCAGTCAAAGAGCCGGTACAGGCCAGGGGTGCAGGCAGCGTTTTGTTGTTTTCTTGTATTACGTCCAGTGCCAAACTGCCCAAGGTCCACGACTTTCGACCACTATTCCTTCAATAATTCTAGATAGGCTGCATTCTCATTTTTGTGCGTCTTTGGTAGTATATGGTAGAGGATTCAGGCTACTCGCTTGTACCATTTACAGAAGTTTTAAATGAACTGGTACAGTGTAGCTCAGTTTTTATCGATTTCCCCCAAAAAATAATTTTTGGACTAAGGGCAGTTTGGAAACCGTATCTTCAATTATAAGTACTCACAAAACTCCACAAACAAGACCGACCTAAATAAGACCACTAATCAACAGCATACAATCACCAAGCTACAGACTAGCAAAAACAATATAGCCAAATTCATGAAAGAACACTTCAATTTCAGAACAGATTACAGCATTAAAAGCACAATACAACTAAAAAATAAACTAGATACAATAGCAGTGAATAACAACGACAAACTAGTATCATTGGACGTAACAAACATCTTTGGGAACACACCAAAACAAGAACTAACCACAATGAACAACAACCACAAAAACAACACAGAAGGAACTGCATACGTCAACATCACAAAATAAATTATAAACTAAAACTGCTGCCAGTTTAACAACAAATATTCCGAACAAACAGAAGGCCTAGAAATGGGGTCAACCATTGTCCTAGCCGAAATATACATGAACAACTTTAAAAATGACCTACTAAACAACAGCAAACTTTTAAAAAAACATAAAGCTATATGGACAAGTGTAGACGACATATTCATCTGAACAGGAACAGACCGACAATTGGATCAATTTCTCACAAAAACAAATAACATGAACAACAACATAATGTTCACAGTGGAAAAGGGCAATAAGACCATAAACTACCTCGACCTTATAACATAGACGTACCCTTGGATTTGTCTCACCTTGGTCAAAACAAATAATTTTTTCTCTAAAATTTCTCAAATCTTGATGGTATATTCTTATATTTTGAGAGCAAAATGGTACGACACGTTTAAAACTTAAAGACAAAGTAACGTCGCTTTTTGTCTTTAAAAATTTTTAATCACTCATTTTCCGTCTACATTTGGCAGTTCAATAAATGATTGATCTTCAATATTTTTTTTATTTTTTTTTTTTTGAGGTTCCAAACATTTTAGACACATTTCATCATTTTTTTCCTCAATAAAGAATACACCATCCGAATTTTGAGAAATTTTCAAAGGAAAATGACGTCGGCTCGGTCTGCCACATGTATGATTTAGTTTTCTTTAAAAAAATTTGTCTACAATTTTTTTCATATCTTTCATGTTCTTTGGTGTTTTTTTTTTTTCAACTTTTCGCCATTTTGAGCCCGATATTCATCATTTTATCTTAATGTTTGTATAATCTAAAATAAAATGTGGAAGTGAGAAAACTGAATTCGGTATATAGAACTGTAAAGGGGTGTGAAGCAGACACAACACTAGTTGCTGCTGTTATTCGTTGGTGAATATGACCATTCCAGGCTTCCATATAATTCTTCAAAATATGATCAAGACTTTTTAAAAGCTCTTACATCTTAAAAGTTGGACCAATCTCCAGAATTAGACTACCTGAAACTGAGAATATTATAATGCTCATTTAAGACTGTGTTACTTTTTAAGGGCCTTCATTGAAATTCATTGACTCGTTTAAGGCTTATCAGGGCTGGGTCCAAACGAATGAAAATTCTTCATTACTTATGTAAAACAAGTAAATGCTTTTCAAGACCTCAGATTTTCTTAGCATTCGTTCGCGCTATTGGGCAGAAGCCTCGCTCAGTTCAGACCATTTTTATTCCTACAGTTTCTGAAATCTGGAAAGTAAACTGATAATAGGTATACGTTTAAAGTTTGAATTATTAAACAAAAGTCCACCCCTTATTCAGTTAAACTAGACATTCTCATGGTAAATGGGAGACTCAAAATATTCAAAGGCAAAAGCCAACGTCATTTTTCTTTTAAAATTTCACAAATTTTGAAGGACCTATTTCTTATTGAGAGGAAAATAATAAAATGTTTCTAAAATGTTTGGAACCAAAAAAAAAAATCAATCATACACCGAACTACCAAATGCAGACGGAAAATGAGTGAACAAAAATTTTCAAAGTCAAAAAGCGAAGTTACATCGTCTTTAAGTTTTTGCTCTCAAAATAAGAATATACCATCAAGATTTGAGAAATTTCAGAGACAAAATTATTATTTGTTTTGACCCAGGTGAGGCACAAATCCAAGGATACGTTACTAATTGTAACCCCTCTGTTATTTTCATTTTGTTGGTGCCAGATTTAGTAAATTTCTTTAAAATTGATTTTCTTTTATTATTGTCAATCGACAATGATTCACCAACCTGACCATCTCTTAATAGAATTTGATAATTTGTGAAAGACCTACGTATGCGTCGTGAACTACTCGCCTATTTTACCTATTTTAAGTAAGATGAATTTGGAACAATTTTATCAATCAATTTACTTTCAAAATATGCACATACGTAACACTGTGCTAGTCACTATTTTTACGGTACATGGCATCTTTGAAAATTTTCGTTTTGTCTTCTCTCTAAGGTTGACCATTTTTCGCGTAGAGACGTAAAAAGGGAGTTCCCAAGACACGCACGTCCATCGAGATGGTTCGGGCCTTTAGTTTTATTTCATTAGACCATTCTAGCGGAGGATTCTGGGGGCGTGGAATATCGTGAACTCGTTCAGACTCTTGTCAAGCTCACTGGTGGTTTCGCGTTAAACGCCCAATGTAATTATGGTGATTGTAGGCTGAACGTTCCATTTTGGGAGTTATAAGCCCCCCTTTGTCAGCAATCTACTACCGGTAGGTCTTCATAGGTGAAAGCCGAGGAGACTGTCTATCTCCTCGGGGGTTTCATTCCGAAATTTCAGAAGGTATTCGGTTTTCGGGAGATCTTGTTACAACTGAAAAATCGCCGCAGCTGAACAACTTCACACTGTTGATAGGTCTCGATATTTTATGAGGGAAACTGATTTTGGCTTACGTTTAGACCTTGTGCTCCGGGGGTTGGAGTTCCGCCAGGAATTATACAGAAATTGTTCTGTATTATTCAGGGAGCTCAATTCTGTGATGAAGATATTTTGTTCCAAATTATCCTATTGCATCTTTTGACCGTTTAATGCAACTAGAACACATTGCTAATAGGAAAATGTTCGAAAAAGTGCTTCTTTGAAAGATTAGGACTCCAGTGTTGATCGCCTAATTAGTTTACCGTCGCAGAATTTGTGTCATTAAGGTAAATCACCTTTTTTTCCCTTCCTTCCAAGTTATGCTACCTCTGGTTGGCCGAATGGATAGCGCGCTGGTCTCGGAATCCGGAGGTCCCGGGTTCGAGCCCACGTAGCAACTCGCTACATTTCAACCCAGGCCGGTTTTTCAGCAAGAATAGAACAGCACTAACAGCCTCCCCGACATCTCTGAGGTAATGCTCGAAAGAGCAGATTCCAGGACTCGGGTTGAGAGTAAATAATTAGAAAAAGAGGGGGCCTGGTTTTGACAGACAAGACTTCAGTACTCTTGCGTGTCTTCCACGTAGAAAACTACGCTGTGTCCCGTCTGATGCAAATGCATTAATCCTCTTCAATTTCGTGTACCCTGAATCTGACGTGATTTTAATTTTCGCGTTTAACTAACCGAAAATCGCGTTTTGTAAATGATTCTAACCAACCAAATAGAACACGAGTTACACCAATACATGAATTATTGCACACGTATTTCGGTAAGATGCAGTCCGCCATTGTGTATTAGAATGTTTTCATCTGCACGCGTACGTCGCGGGTCAAAAGTAATTTGAAATGGAAATAAACAGCTACTCGCTATACAACAAATGAAATCAATGGTAATGTATTTTGGATTAATATTCATAAAGCGAATCGAATGGCCGAGCGTATAAATCAGCACGATGTATATAGACTACGTGATCGATAAGTTCACAGTTAGGGGCCCTTTTGTTCGGCCATCATTAAAATTTTAATAATTTGAAGGTAAATAAAAGAGCCAATTTGTTGCGATGTTCTTCGGACGACGGTACGCCTTGCTAAGACCGTGCGAGTAGAGGCTTCTGAATAATGAAATTGGACTGAAAGAGTTCACCCTTTTTTGGGAGTATATGCGGCGTAGCGACTCGACAAAATCTCGCGAGAATAAAATTCTACCAAGAAAAATAATAAATTTCGAAACGTATTGGGCCAACAAAAGCGGCTGACATTCCGTAACCGACGTTGACCGTAGAATATCACACAATGGCCACATTCTGTGCCTGTGCGTGCACTAACGTGACCTTCAACATCCATCAAAATTTGAGTTTCTGTTCATAATCACTCTGTCATGGGAAATCATATTTTAGGCTTCTGCTCTACCAGAAATGTACATTTTTAATACAGAATATGCATTTTTACGCGTATTTACCAACGCCTACGCCACCGCTTTAGTCGATACTACGATACAACGAAATAATTCCAATAAAATTACAAGGGCCTTGAACGTACCTATAATCTAACACCCCCCCCCCAGATTCCCTAGTTCCAATGCAAACTAAAATGCAGCAACAGGTTAGCTTTTCATAGAGACCATTTTTATTGGAATGAACGCCAGCTAAAATATGCATACGGTTGTAATACTTTTGCAGCCATTAGAGTTTCTAGGAATAAGTTATAATAAAATCAAATTGAATTGTCGAGCTTTCTTGGAACCTAAAATGATCTCTAGATCATTTATCAACTCGACCAGCAGTGGCCCCTGACCCCTTCGATTTTAACCGGACTGATGGGGAATGCTCCTGTATATCCTAGTAGTATGCCTGTGAAACGTTTTGTAAAAGTTTCGTTCGTTTCCGAGTTTTTATGTTTGTCAGAAACGGTTACTGTGTGTTGTTAGTATACGTGTTGATCTGCATTTTAGGGGATCTATGATTTCGCTATTTTGGAAATGTATAGTTCCCAGTTGCTAAACTTGTTTGTTCCTTTTAGTTTAAAAATCCGACGGTTAATTTTTTTTCTTTTAAAATCAAAAATTTTTCAGAGTTCTCGCCAAGGGGTAATTTACTATAGGATTTCCTGTAATCAAATCTACAATTTCCATTTGAAGCTTCCAAAAGAAAAATCGAGTTCGGTCGAAAAAATTCGTATGGCCATAATAAAATCATTCTGATTAGTCTAAGAATGGATTACCGAAAATTTTGAGAAAAACCTAATTCAAAGAGATCAATAGCAGACCGCCGTACACAGGCCTTTTAAACTGGAGAGGCTGGTCCGCATCCGTATGTATAACTCCGTATAGTTACTGATAAGTTTATTTCGATTTTTTACCGTCATTTCTGTTCCTTAGTTGGCTGAACAAGTAAAATTCCAGACCATCGTGTCGGTAGGTCGCACAGCCATCCGAATACTCAGACATAAACTAAACTAAATTTTAAGTGACTTTACACATTCGAGCCTTTCCTGCTAACGTATTTTTATTTTGAAACACGTAGTTCTCTTTTTTCAGGCATGGAGAAACAAAAAAATTCGGTCAGATGAGATATGCGATTGACATGAATGGCAGAAGCTGGAGCCTTTTCTCGCTCGAATTTACAACGCAATTCGCAGAAAACGTAGGCCTCGAGGGTTTTTTAATTGGATAAAAATTCTGAATGTCAAACATAACATTATACAGCAAGAATTACCGCACGCGAATACACTACCTATTCCCAGAAGACAATCTCAGTAACAATTTATTATTATTTTCGGAGGGCAAAACACAAGAAGAATGGAAATTTCGACGAAGAAAAAGTTTCAAGTTACTCACACGAGCTCATATATTATCCGTAAATGGAACTATAACAACCTTAATTGCGCTCAAATACATAAAAAGAAAGATATACAACAATGCCAATTATCTGATGTCGAAAACAAATGAATGTCAAGCAGAAGTTGTCTTTTAGAGGCTCCAATATCTCGAATTAATGGTTACTACGACCCCCCTTCTTTCTTCAGAGAGTGAGTCGCTAACTTTAATCATTCATTCTCAAAACGTACAAAATACTCAATTTTTCGAAAATGTGTTCTCACTGTCTCTGATAGTCTTACAACCAAAGAATCACATGCTGTGTCATTTTCTACGAAAACCTTCAAAAATCCGGCAAAAATAGCAATTGAAAAAATCAAATTTCGTTTCAAAATCTACTATGAGCCACGTATTGTTTATTTTCAACCCTTCTACACGATATTTAATAAATTCTGTGTCAAAAAATGAGTCAATTAATTAGATGGTATAGTAGACGGTTCAACAGGGAGTAAGTTAATATATAATAATTACACATATTTACAAGCCCCTCCTTCAAACAAAAGCCTGTAATAAAAAGATATGAAATACATCATTCTTACTACATAATATGTAGTTTCCTAATTAATGGTGATGCTTTAAAAAGGGCTGAAAGACAAAGATATCAGTTTGAAAAAAACGAGTTCGAAAATTCAGAATGATATAATTAAAACACGAGCCAAGTGGGCTCAGTCTGGTTGGCCTAGTCGATAGCGCGTTGGTCTCGAAATCTGGAGGTCCCTGGTTCGAGCCCTTGTAGCAACTCGCCAGATTTCGACCTAGGCCGGATTTTTGGCCAGAAGAGAAGAGGCCGGGCTAAGACAGCCCTAACAGCCTCCTCGACGTCTCTGAGGTAATGATCGAAAGGGCGGATTCCAGGGCTCGAGTTGACAGCAAATTAGAAAAGAAGTGGACTCAGCGACCTAAATCGAATCGAAATATTCCGCGTTTCTACTTGTCTAAAATAATGTATTTTAAGCATTAACGACAAGGCCCTCTGGCGACAACTTTTCTATTCAGTTTTCGTTACCATAACAAAACTGAATATTAACTGACTCCCGTGACATTACGGTCAGTTTAGTAAATTTACAACTCTTAACAATCTAAAAAAAGATCAAAAATAATCGTAAAATTAAAAAACGTTAACATTATTGGCCAGGAGAATACTAGCATCATGATAAACAGATTCTTTCTTGGCATTTATTGTGACATGAACACGTTTACATGATACCATGCGCGTTCGATTTTGGGTTTTGTAAAATAATAATGATAATGCGATAACGAGTCACAATATGAAAATTGAAACACTAGTGTAATCGCAGCGAAACAAAGGAAATGTATCACAGTTGAAGTTGAACAATGTCCTTACTTCGAATATTTGCTCAAAAAGTTCCCACCACCAAAAATTGTACTAAATAAAAAACGAATTCTCAGAATAACTTTAGCTCCATCGTATAATATTATTCCGTGCTCCATAGGGGTTAAAGTTCAGATTTTTTGGTCAAAATTGGCCGTTCCAATTACAAATCTAAAAATTTAAAAAATTTACCGATCGTAATGAAACTCAGATGAGTTGATATCTGAGAACATCATGTTATGGATGCAAAATTCTATCCATTTACGTATGTGATCACAATGTAGAAAAACGTGTTATCTTGGCAATTCAAAACTTTAAAAGTAAGAAAATCAACTGAATTTTTTTTTTATTCTGAATTATTTACAAATTTTGAAGATTATTGCGTAAAACATGTAAATTATGTGCGCTGAATTTGATATTCCCAACTCCTATTGCAATGTTAACGGCTCAAGTATCAAGAGATGCATTATTTTTTCGTCTAACAGTTAGGACTTTTTCGTGTCCCTCCTAAGCAATCTACCACAACGCAAATAAGGGGGGACCCGGGGCTTAGCCCTCTTCAATAAAAAAAAATGGAACAGTTATGCGACTGAGGAAATTTTTAGCATTATTTCGATACTTACCAGTCCCTATGAGCTCTCTACGAATAAGAACTGGGTAGCACTTGATAGAGAAAAAAATGTACAATCAAGACAAATTTAAAAAAAATGGTTTACCGTAATTTGGAAAACAGCAATTTGCGAAATGTGGTTTAAAAATGAAAAATCAGGCAAAACAACAATTTACTCTCTAGAAAGTGAGTATAAACACTTTTAAGGTAATATTTCATTTTTAAACTGTACATTTCTCGCAAATTACTCTTCTTCAGAAAATGATTTTTTTGAATTTCCAAGATTTTTCTGAATTCTACTTTCATTATTTTGTCAAATGCTCCAGTCCAAGCTGCTGTCACTTCAATATGAGTTAAGCCATACAGTTAGAATTTTGCATATTTATTCTCCATACTTTTACAATCCTCGTAATTTGTAACAAAATTGGTGACCGTATAAATTTTTTTTTGAACTCTTTATCAAACTTTTCCATTCATATACATCATATCTCCTAGATTTGGAAGTAAGACTGAGATTTCTTTGAACGTATATTTGAAGTAGAGCATTGTATGGACGCGAGACCTGAACAACAGGAACATAAGAAAGAAAAAGGATGGAAGCTTTTGAAATATGGCGTTATCGGAGAATGTTGAAAATCAAATAGATAGAAAAGACCAGGGAGGAGGAAATATTGAGGCGCAGGGGCGGACAGGAATGGTGGGCCGGTGGGCCAAGGCCCACTGAGCCGTCGTCCAAAAGGATAAAAAGGGCTGGTCAACCAGTGGAATTCAGTAATAATTAACACAAAAATTTATACATGCGATCCGTTTTCATGTTTCTTTCCCAGCCCACTACAAAAGCCCTATCCGCTCCTGTTGAGACGAACAGGAAGGAAAAGAGAAGTTTGGAATATGATTGTAAAGAGAAGAATTACAGTGATAAATCATATACGTAGTATAAGAGATCCAGGCATAATGTTATTACTGCTGGAGGAATTGGTTGAGGGAAAGAACTGAAAGGGAGCACAAAGAATGAGCTATAAGGAGCAGATAATGAAGGATGCAAAGTGTAAATCCTTCTCAGAAATGAAAAGATTAGCACAGGTAAATGAAGTAATGCAACCTACTATTCGACAGATTAAGGAATATCATCATCATCATCAACCGAATTTCTCCCCATTAAACTTTAATTTTCACAATGTTTTTACACTTTATTTATTTACTATTTTTTTTAACAGAATGTTATGAAGCTTGACTTTTTATGTCAATTTGAGAAGCACATTAAAATTTCCAAGTTTTGCTAGCAAAAATCACTGTTTAAATTTGAATCGTAGCTGTGGCAATTTGGCGAATAAACGAATAAAATTCTGCACACATTGTGTACTGACCTCAGATAAAATCTCACTCAAATTCCCCCAAAATCGCTTAATTTCTCTATTTTTAAATATTTTTTACTCAAATGGCCAATTTGAACCCAGTAAAGTTGTTGATCTATGACATCCACAGGGCACGGGTTAACATTATCCCACAGAGCTCAAACTTTCTCACGGGTGAAACTGGTCAAATTCTTGAAACTTAAGTCTCGTCGACAATCTATTCTAAACTCCTTAAGACTCCACCAAAGCGCATTAAGATCTCGTTCATTTCTACGAAGTATTAAGACTTGTTAATTTATAAGATATTAAGACTCAATTTAAGACACGTGAAGGCTCTTCTAAGACTTATTACAATTCAGCAAAACTTAGTGAAGCGTAAATACAACCCTTAAAAACTCCCATGAATTTATGAAAATTCTTCACCCGCGGTTTCCTGAAAAGTATTTATTAATAACTATGGGTGTCTTTTAAAACTTGAGAAATATTGAGACGCGTCAAGAATTATTATAAGTAAGTTGAGACTAACTATGATCAAACTAACGCACACTGAGACTTGTTAAGATTTATTAAATTCGGTTCGTGCTTGTAAAGATGATGTTCCTTGGACCCCGCTGGGGGCGCACTGAGGCGAACCGTAAAGCCTGGGCAAAGGTGACGGAGACATATGCCCTACGGTGGGCGGAGTAGATGGTGGCTTACGTACATGCGATACAAAGAAGTGTATGCTCATGTTTCACCTACTCAGTGTCAAAAATAAAAAACGTTAATAATATAAGTCGCTGGAAGGTTTTTCACTTCTTCTGTGCAATTGTTTTTTCCCCCTAATTATTTATTATTATATGCTCTTTCACCTACATCGTCCAATTATAGTACCAATGAAATAGATTTTCAGAAGTCCGATAGAAATATCGCTAATTCACGTAATTCCAGAAAAACATATAATCCCCTGGCTACCCTATATCGTCTGGTCACTGATGCGATACTCGGAAGGTAGTTTCTAGTGCTAGGGGTGCGATGATTGGAGAGTCACTCGGGCATACGTGAGTCGCCATACACTCCATCAAACCATCCTATGGCTTTTCTCGCAATTTCCCAAAATTTATTAAACTGAGACGATTCATTTATAGCTGCCTGGATCACATAATGTCGAAAGCGATCCGCACGATAAACATCTTCTCTGCAGCAAACTCGAGTGTAAAAGTAATTTCTAAACGTAGGTATACTAACTGCAGCAAAAAATCACGAGGATACGACATAAACGAGGCAGAACTTGACGTGGAATTGTGCGTAAAATGTATCCCGACAAGAGGGGGGGGGAGCAAACAAGATAAAGGCGGCCAGGAGTAGCCATCGAGTAAAAAAAAAAAAAAAAAAAAAAAAAAAACGGAAGGAAAAAAACGAGTTTGAAGACAAATTCAATCATTGCCCGGAAATTTATATTAAGAAGATTATAGCCAATAAAAAAGGCCGGGTCGAAGAAGTAAGTTTGCGAATTTTTGATTTTAGAGCTACGCAGTTTGGAAGTCCATATATATAAAAAAAAAAGTACACAATAGCCGTCGTCGCTAAATTTGAGGCGAAAAGCCATCTTCGGAGCGTTCACGCGATCTGCAGGTCGTTAAGTTTTTTCGTCTCTTGCAGTCTAATGAAATGTCATTTTTCAACACACCGAACCACTGACACGTATTTCGTCAGCCCCCGTACCCGAAGAAAGCCTATCCGAGTACATATACGTAAATCGTAAAACCGAACTACTCTGGAAACAAAAACTCCTCTGTCGCTCGTCCTACAGGGTTAACGTTTTTAGGAAGGAAACGAATGGAATGTCTTCCAAGTCGGCGTCATTTCCCGCGCCCAACTTCGTAAAAGAGCCGTTGTTCATTTCGGAGCCGATCGATTTTCCTGATGTATGGCTTCATCAAGCAGCCTAGAATGGAGCTAGTTAAACGACAATAATTTTTTTATTGTCGAAAAATGCCAATTTTTTTGTCGACACCGCCTTTAATACACTCGCAGAATACACCGACTGTATACACTATTCGAAATATGAATGGAATGCGCAGGATCGTTAATGGTTCGTGAAATAAATTTTCCAAGCAAACACCGTCTACTCGCTTTCTGGCTTCTATAATTTGAAATTTTTGAATACCGCGAAGCCTCTGCGTCAAATCGCCCAACTGTATCAAGCGGATCGAGCGAGCGAGTAGATCTCATTTAAAAGATATAGCCAAGTTCGCTTCCAATTACCGGATTCCAGTTAACGAGCTCTTCGGTTTCGGTGCAGCTGAATATCGCAAACTAATGTATGTTCTAGATTTACTCGATTTCGTTTTACCTTTATTAACTCAAGTTGCGCCCTTGTACGTAGTTTTGCGATAAGTTTGCAACTGGCAGAGAAGACTGTACTTGTACACATATAAGGTGTTTCACAAATTGATCCTCCTCTTCTTTTCATAATCGTCTGATCTGCACGGGACAAAATTGTATTGCTAATTGAGAAACTCTAGTTTCTTTTCGAGTAAAAAGTTTTCTCACCCCCAAAAGGAGAGCTAGAACATCTAACAACTTTGGAATCTTGAATGAAATATTGTTCTTGGATCGCGAGTTTAAATATCAAATTCTTGATCCCGGTCTAATTTGAGCCCACACGGGAGACTGAGCGGGAAAGAGCAAGGATAAGCAAATAAGTACGAAGAAGAAGAGGGCACGATTAACCCCACGAATTCGAGGAACTTGGAGAACGGCGACAAAAACGCGAAAAAGTCGATGTTCATAAACAGACTCTAAGGTGGAGAGAAACCTATCTCAAGGAGTCTTGGATTGCCGTCTGCAAGGCCGAACGTCGCGAATTAGTGTAAGGATAAGTTGCTCTCTGTTTCCATAGACCCACCAGAGGACCCAGATAAGCCTGGTCAGCCTGGATACTCAAGAACATCTCTCAGGTGTGTCGAAAACAATTAAAAAAAGGGGGAAGGAAACGGGAAGGATTTTTACGGTGGGGAGCCTAAATGTTGGAACTTTAAAAAGAGAGGAGAACTGGAGGAGGCATTCGAAGCGGGAAATAAGGATATTCTGGACTTTGCTGAGATAAGAAAGGAGGGGAATGCCCTTACTGAAGCCCGATTCTCTCCTTTCCAATCAGTGCGAAATTACTTGAAATATTTCGAACTGGAGATGGGCCAAAATAGCAGCGCTATCTCCCCCCCCCCCTCCGATATTCGCACTTTGTACTAAGTACTATACCTACCTGTTGCAATTTAAAGCGACACATCCTATTTTTTGAAGGGCCAGTTAGTGGCGGCGATAGAGGGTTACCAGATCAACTAAAAGCAATGAGTTTCTATAGATTCAATTTCAGAGATTTTTGAAATAGTCAAAAATTTTGTGCTCAGGTGTACGGTGCTGGTAACTTATGGTTTTAGCTATTATAGAATTGATACCGTCCCAAGCCGGAATGCAGTCGCCGTGGGACGGGAAACTGACTGTTAAACCTCCGGGTAGTATAACAAGCGACCTCGCGGATCGCGAGGTAGTAACAGGGTGTTTGCCATTGGGACTATGCAAATTGTAGAAGCGCTAGTGTAGAATAGGTATTTTTTGATAAGCGAATGATGCTCTACTTCTTTTCGTCCCCCCCTCCCCCCGACCCGGGAACATAAAAGCTCAGGACACTACACGCACATTATGGAAGTTCAAGGCTTCGAACTGTGAAGCTGCAAACTGCAATCACCCGGCAGACTTTGATCAACACAGAATATACTAGAAAACTAGAATACATTTCTATTTTCCGTTTAATTCATTCCAAGTGACAAGCAGAAATCAAACACTCTTCCTTTACAAGACAAAAAATAAATTCAAAGGACATAAATCCAAGGAATTTAAAAAGTCAGGAGTTTCAACGAATATGAACTGTCAACTGCTCATAACAATTCAGAAGGACAGGAATTTTGTTTCGGTTTAAATAAACGAGGAATTTTACTTCCATTCAAATAAAGTTGTGTTCTCACTTCAGAAAACGCACATTAATGTGTTCTCACTCCTCATTACAATGTTTATAAGACGAAAAGACCTTAGCTCTATGCTCCACTCCTGTGAATTCGTGAACTGTTAATGCGAGAAAAATAATCTGTCATTTCAAAAACAAAACGTGATCTGCCAATTATTTATTCACGTTTTTCATCAATTCCGCTACACGATTATAATAGAAGTTCAAATTCGTGGTTGAAGGCATGGTGATGGTTTTGGATAATTCCTCGATCCTGACTGATAATGAAAGAGGAAAGTAAATAGTCAAAGGAGAAACGAAATATTCGTGAAAGACCTCTGAAACAGAATACCAAAATTACCAATTACTTAATACTGCTAACATTTATGAGACATAAATCACATCACATTATTCCTCGGAAAATTTCCAGATAAGAGTACCACCGAATGTTGCTTGTACTTGGTTCGATTCAAATACATTATACACGCTAATTCAACTGAGAACCCATTTCATACAAACAAACAGTACACTTACCTCTTCTAAATCCAGTTAATGTCTTCACTTTCTTTGAGGAAATAGTTCCTTTTGTAGAACAGAGTCGCACAATTATACTGTTATGAGTAAAATACGAATCGAACCACACGCCTCCGCCTTAAGACCGATCTAACGATCTAAACGCAACTGAGCTAAAACTGAACTATGAGCTGTAAACAATTCACTCGTATTTAAAGAAAGAAAAAAAAAAAAAATGAAAAAGCAATTGCAATAGGGTGTTTGCTTGCAGCGCTCCGCGCGGCAAACACCCTAAAAACCAGGTCTGGTAACACAATCAAGTTAAAAGTATTAAGCTATAACTGCAGGGGTCTGGCTAGCGAGGAGAGACTAACGGAATTAGAAAATGCGCTGGATGAGATAAAATGAGATATTGTAGGTCTGTCGGAGGTGCGCAGACAGGGGGAGGGCCTCATAAGAAGGAAATCAGGGAACTATTTTTATTACAGGGGAGAAACTAAGGGGTATAGGGGAGTGGGCTTTTACATTCGGAGTAGCATGTGGGAGAAGGTACTATAAGTCAACAGTATCAACGAAAGACTAGGTTATCTAAAAGTAGAAGTTGGTAGGAACGTAAAACTAACGAGTATACTAGCATGTGGGAGAAGGTACTAAAAGTCAACAGTATCAACGAAAGACTAGGTTATCTAAAAGTAGAAGTTGATAGGAACGTAAAACTAACGATTATACAAGTTTACGCGCCCACAAAGGACGATCCCTCCGAAATTGGAATTTCGATATCAGATTTTTATTCCGGCCCCGATTAGGGGACAAAAGTCCAAATTTCAGACCTGAGAATAGTCAAAATTGATTTAGCTTCAAAAATTGAATAAATTATCGATTTGTTTGTTCATATGGTTGGTGAAAATCGAATGTTGAATACATTCTGTTTTCTAGTATTTTTAGAAAAACTTTGTCAAGATTTGAGGATAGACTTATCGGTATATAATTGTTAAGATTACTCCTGCCACCTTTTTTATGCAGAAGAATTCATTATCTCCCGCATCTGCCATTGCCTAGGTGAGAAACGAACTTTCAAAAATTTGATCAAAAGCTCCGCCAAGAAGGGTATTAAGAATTCTGCAGCTATTTTCAAAGTCGTGTTTTCAATGATCTCCTTTCAGTACATATACAGCTTTCGCCTTCTACTAAAAATGCTAAATATTCCAAAATATGGCCCATCAGTAAATATCGATAACGAGCTCATTTTAAAAAGAAAAGTTAGCCTGACTCAATAGTAAAACTGATATAGTGTGATATTTGAAAAATCGACGATAGTTTCTTAAAATGGGGAAAACGATTGAAATACACCAAAAATGTTCAAAAAGTCGCCGCCTTATGCAGAATACAAGCGAAACATGTGAAAATATTTTCGAACAATTACAGCTAATTCAACTTAGAATTCCACGAATTGCAAAGATAACCTTCATACGCTTTATAAGGTATGATATAGAAGATACGCTGAAGTCTAAAGTTCGACTCATTCATAACAGTCTTCTTACAGGTTTTCCCGAATTTATTCAATGTTTATGAGCTACTTCCTATTTATAAACAACATTAGAAACCAGGAAGGCAACACAAGCGGTACTGTAGCATAAAATTGCTATTCTACTCTCTTTCCTTTTATACCTCTGGAATCTAAAGGCTACACCTATTTCATGTGAACGAATATTTTTTCTTCAATTTTCAGTGCAACTCGCCCCGGAGTAATGAAAAATAGAAAGCTGAGGGCCATATAAGAATCTTTCGATATTTACGACCTCGGAAAATACGTTCGCATTCGATCATGATACAAAGTGAAACCTGAATTTTATTCTAATCGAAACCCTTGCGTAATTTATTCTATCTCAGGTACCCGGCATTGTTTTTTACGATAGCGAGCTGAAACTATGTGGAACTCGAATGTGCTTGAAAAGAACGCAGATGCGTCCCAAAATATAGGCAGAGAAAGCAAATAAAGATAGAGAAAAAATGTATAAGAAAAGTTGGAAAAAGGAAACGAAAGCTCACCAATAAACCGCAGCTTTCGTGGCCGTGTTTATAACGATTAACCTTCCACGCGTCTTTTGTGCGTTTTAATATAGTCTTTGATAAGCTGGCAGTTTGTACTCTCAATGTGGTCGCGATAATTCAACAAATTTTCTTCCCTTTTGTTCGCGTTTTCAAATTTTTCTTTCTGCGATGCTCGTGGAGCCGACTGGGAAATTATTTTTACATGGCCGGCATCAAAACTCATAATTCATGATAGGATGAGATGAATATTGTACGAGAATCCATTCTTATTGTAAGAACGAAGGGAGAGGGGGAGAGATTTTCGGCAAATTTGTTCGTTTCGAGGGGTGAAGTGTATGCTGGGTGAGTTTTTTTCCTATAAAAGAACAACGTGTTCTTCTTTCTGTAGAAAAATAGGAATATTTTTAATTATTTAGTACGGTAACAACAATTACCTTCATGATAAACGCGATACTGAAAGAAAAAAAAAACAGCGGGAAAAGTTAATTTTTTTAGAACTTGAGCCCGGACCAGCAACTGAGCGCGAGCACGAGGCTTACTTTCCACTAGGAATGGGCAAAAACCGAGAATTTATTTTTATTCCCAAACAGATTCCCTTCCCGGGAATTTTGGGTGGGAAAATTGGGAAAATGATAACTGATAAAATCTAAGACAGTTTATGATTGGTTGATACTGTTAGCTGTTACAGTGCTACTGAGTACTGACTGATGCCCGCTGGTCTACAATAAATTCCCAATCTTCCCAGAAAAAAATAACATCCCAAAATTTCTTTCCTTCTCAGTTCCCCCCCCCCCCCGGGAATATTCCCACCGCCGATTTACTTTGCATTTATTATATCAGGCAGCGTTCGCATCATGTATCCAGTACATAATCTTCCCTGAATCTCCAAGGTAGCTACAAATCGTATCAACCAATGGTCCAACTGAAAAAAAAAAAAAGAAAAAAGTCACACATCTCTAAACTTTTCGTTCTCAAGAAAATGATTCTACTTCTAGCCACTACAATTTCGACAAAAAGTACCGTTCTCGAGATACGAATTTACGAAAAAAAAAAAGGAAAAAAAATTACTTCGAGTTTTCCTAGCTCCAATTTCATGGGCGAATCATGCTCATCTTCAAACTCGGATTATATTAGACTGTAGAAGTTTGCCACTCATATTTCAGTTTATTATATTAATTACAGCCATCCAGGGCTTTGGACAATGCCTTTTTCCAAAAATTCTCTTATTTTGATCTTTATTAATATCCTAATGGTCCAATAGATCTCATGCCAGAATTCGGATCTCACCATCGGGATTTCACTTGAAGGGCGTACAATTCAGATCTTAGTTGAATCCGAAACCTCAGATATTATTTAAAATCATCGACCAAAAAAACCTTATTTCGATACTTGGATCGAATTTCCAAAGTTGTGCTCATCTCGCCCTTTTCAAGACTGAATTTTAGATATTACGGTTCAAGTGCTAATCTGACAAACAATGTGATGCGATATATTCCCAATCAGCGACCGAAAAAAAAAAGAAAAAAAAAAACACATTTCAATACTTGATTCGATTTTTCGAGCCAAGTCAATTTTGCCCATTTCAAGTCTGAACTTTCAATTATTCGTTTCTAAATTGTAGCTAAGACTGAAATTTCATGAATTATTTGAAAACAAGGAAATACTTCTACATCGATACTTTGCTTGATTCTTACCAAGTCAATCGACTTTTCAGAGCCTAAATATGGGATAGATCAAAAAAGTCTAATGCAGTGTTTGTACTCAGCGATCTAAAATATTCCTATATCGACACCACGTCAATTCATTTAGGCAATTTTGGATCTAAAATTTGATGTTTTGAACCCATATCAAGACTGCATTAAACAGCTGATATGATATTTGTTACCAGTGACCCAATACATGTATCAATACACTGTTTGGTAACTTTCTGTTTGAAATTCCAAACCTGGTGTTATGTGGAGACTTTCTTAAGCGGGGAGAGAAACCTTACCACTTGGAGTTCCTCGTTTGTACGGTAATTTTGACGTGGACTATGAACAGACCTATGGAGCAGGGAAGAGGAGAAGGGAGAATATTAACTAAAACCTGCCATTATTTCAACAATCCGAACACCCACTGAGGTATCAGCCTCATTCGGCAAGCTTGGAAGAGTCACAAAGAATCTTGAAAAATGTTTGGGAGTATTACAAAAGTTTGAAAAAACCTTCTAAAGAACATCTACTGGTTTTAAACAAGAATGGAAGACATCTTATTAGTCGTGAATCAGTCTTGGAGGAACTTAATAAAGTTTGGAGGAGCCATAAGAAGTCTTAAATGAGTTCTAAACAATCAGTGAGCCTTGAACAAGAGTGGGAGAGTCCTGAATGAGCGTCTTATTTTCAACGAGTTGTAGAGTCTTATATGAATCTGAAAAAGTCGTAAAGGTTCCCAAAAGTCTTAATTATTGTTTCGAAGAGCCATAGTCAAGTATGAAAGAGTTATGAAGTCAGAAACAAGTTCTGAATGATTACGGAGAGACTTAAATTAGATTTGGAAGATGTTTGAAGAGCTCAAAACAAGTGTAGGGGAGGGAGTCTTGAAAAATTCTTGTACATTATGTATATGAGCATTGAAGATTGAAGAGTTTTAGCTAAGATGACAAATTATTTCCCTCACTCTCCGAGAGATTAAATTAAATGGTACTGCCAGGAGCGGATTTATCTTATAAGTTCTCGGGATATTTCCTGGAGAGTCGTTTTAGTTTATAAGATATGGGCCGGTAGATTTGGGAGTTTCGAGCCGCTGCAATGGCCGGGAGGGAGAGAAGAGGAAAAGGAGACCTGGTGGAGGGATAGTAAACGTGAAAAAGTAGACTAATGTTGTAACACTTTTCCAGTAACTATTTAGGTCCTAATCGGCCCGTGGGTACAGCAATGAGCATGAAAAATCCGCTTGATCAGGAATTCAATGAGTTGGAAAAATTGAAAAAATAATTTTCCTATTTTTGTTTCGTATTAACTTAGAATTTTTTTTTTTTCATTAAAGAATTACATTTCGATTTAGAAGTAAACGTCTAGTTCATTAATTTCATCGCACTTTCTTTCTGTTTTTCTTTTTAACTAGCAAAATTATTCAATTTTCTAATTTAAAAAAAAAAAATTCAAGTTGTTAACTTTCTGTTTCTACATCCATCTAAAATTTTATTTCAAGTTTGCTTTTATACTTCGTAAAGAAATTTTAATTTTGAATTTCGTAAAATAAAATAAAAGCAAAATTAATTCATTTTTTAAAATTTTTCCAAGGTTATCTAAACATTTAGCATTTCATTTCATTTCATTACTAACTTGTTAAAATTTCGATGAATTGTCCTAAAAATATTGGAAAAGTATGTGATTAGAGACAAAACTTGACTTCTCCAGATTTGAAGCCGCCCAGGAAATGTTTTACAGCAATACGTGAAGTAAAACAAACACATGGGTCATTATCTTCATTTTGGTGTGAAAACATTTCACCAATTTACAACGCAATTCCAGGCAACAACACGCACTGAGGAAGTTTGTGGCATTTTATTCGAAAGTTGAAAAAATGGAGAAGTAAACATTTGATTTTATATGCCTCATATACTCCAATTTTTGAGCCTATCTCAGCAATAGAATGTCCCGCCAAATCTGGTTGAAGAAGTTGGAATCAACGTAAAAAACTGAGTGGGGGTGAATCGTCAATTCGATTTTGTGATTCTTGAGAATTTCGCAAATTTCGCTATTTTACACATTATACATCATTTCTTTTTTGGGCGAAAATTTTTTTTTCGAAAGCTACGACATCGAAACATGATCAAAATTTTTCAATCTCCCGAGACAACTCCAAATCTGCCGTCAAAACTCACGTAGAATAATTTTTTGATAAATTTTATCAACATACACTCCAATTGTCAAGTCTACATATATCTTGGCAATGGAATGTCGCCGCCAAATTCGGTCAACGAATTTGAAATCAGCATGAAAAATTGGATGAAAATAAGTAATCAACTCAATCTTCTTGGTGTATCCGAAAATTTCAAATAATGTCTCCCTATCTATAATCGTATCTTTTTGTGGGCAAGATGTTCGAAATACGCAAAGAGCACCCTGCGTCCGATATAAACCGGATAAGTGTGAAAGGTATCCGCATAGCTAACCACCGATACCGACACGATATAGGCCCGACATCCGACATCCGTGTAAAAAGGCTCTAAGTCTTCTGCGCGTCAAGTCACGCCCACGCTGGCAACAACTATTTTTTGCTCTGTTTTGACGAAGTTAAAGATTTGTCTTTCAAGGAACACCCTCGTTCACAACCTAAAATAATCCATCTCACATATAAATTTACTATTTCGAAAGTTCTAATTTTTGAAAACGAGCCAATTGCAGTTCAACTTAAATGTAGCGTAAACGATAGCTGATCACTGATTTTAAAAACTTCCCGAGGCTGGCGAGTTAATCGGTTAAATATTGCAGCTCATTCTGCGTTTCTTTTGCATGAACTTATCTCAGAGAGGCGATGTAGAACGCCCGAGTTTCAACGCCAGCTAAATTTCTCTTCCGAATCTATTTGGAGGAAATCCCTATTTTACTTATACAATACTTTTTCAATTCTTCTGGCTGCGGAGAATCATAAGTTGGAAAAAATATTTTTCATACATTTTCTTCAACTGCTTCTTTAACTCCTTCAGTGCCACTCAAGACACCGATTACGTATTCTGGAAGTGGTCAAAGCAGTTAAGAAGCATACTGGCTACAGGACCCCACTCCGCCGCTCAAAACAATACCTGAGCCCGCAGTGATGAAGAGAGAGCCGAGGTTCTTGCAGAACATTTAGAGCAAACATTCCAGCCCACTTATCTTTATTCGGAAGTCACATCATACTCTGAAGCTGCAGGAGAACAGAGCGTTGCTCTATTCTCACCTCAGGAAATTAAAATAGCCAACAAGAAATTCAACACCGAGGAAGCGCCGGCACACGAAAAATTTCAGCACGGATGCTACAGAAGCTTCCATAAAAAGGCGTGCTCATGCTAAGCTATCTCTTTAATTCCGTTATTCACCTCAGGCATATCACCAGGCAACGGAAACTAGCTAAAATAATTCTACTCTATAAGCCCGAAAAGCCGCCGCAGGAACCTAGCTCCTCAAACCAAAAGTCATCTACAGTCGCCAACCAACAAGCCACTATGGATGAGAACGAACCTGAGGGCTCGAGAATATGCCTAATACCAGTCGGAAATGGATGAGGAATCGACTTTATAACCTTTCTGAAGAAGTTTCAACAGCTATAACTCAAATCCAAAGCGAAAACTTTGGCCCACTATCGCAGATTCAATTCACACCATCCAACGAGGAACCTCAACTAGAACAGGAAAACAAAAGCGCTATAGAAAGAGGACTAAACTCCCCGACAATTTCAGAATCACCAACCACCGAAAACCAAGCTAACACTACGCACGAAGGGGCCACCCTGGCCACCTTCGCGTAAGATACCGCCATCCTCACAGAACACGCTGAATACAAGCTACAAGCAGCAGTCACCGACACCGTAAACTGAGCCACCAGCTGGAAAATCAAACTTAACCCAACCAAGACTGTGCGAATGGACTTCACCCTTCGACCACATGATAACGTACCAACATAAATTAATAACACTCCAGTCCAACGAGCAGAAAATACTCGGTACCTGGGCAAACATCTTGGCAGTAGAATGACCTGGAAAGTACACATCATGAAAAAAGAGAATAGCTCAAGATCCGCCTCCGTTCTTTATTCTGGCTCTTTCGTGCCAGAAAGCGGCTAACCTTAGACAACAAGAGACTGGTATACATCATGATCTTGCGGCCAATCTGGGGATCTACCGCTCACTCCAATATCCAACTATTCCAGTAATTCCAGAATCATTACGGAAGATTACTGGTGCTCCCTGGTTTCTGTCCAACAAACAGCTCCACGAAGATCTGGAGACAGAATTCGTCCAGCACCACATCCAACGACTAACTGAGAACTACGTCCACCGCCTCCACGATTACTGGCAAGGCCCACAGTCCAGTGCCTCCAAAGGACATGCATCGCCGGGATGGGCATGATGGTTTAGGCCTAATATCTCGTTCTCTCCCCGTAGCCTAGCCGCGGAACACCTGTTAATTTAGGCCATCTTACGAGTATATGTACCTACACGTAAGTGCTCTTGAGCAGTCAATGTAAAATAAAAACTAATTACAAAATTTCCATGGAAATTTCTATTAACAACACGGCTAAAGACTGCGGTCACGCAGCAAAGATCAATATCAATGCGCAAATGGCTGGAAGAATGTCGGGGGGGGGCGTAACGTTTGGTACAAATACGATTTTCACTTAAGTATACTCAGATCAGTAATATGACGTCATAGTAACAGGAACGTGTCAATGCCCTAATGGAAATTTCCATTAACAATACGGCTGCCGACTACAGTCACGCAGCTAAAATCAAGATCAACGAGAACATAGCTGGAAGAATGTCGGGTGGAGCGTGGAGAGTGTCGAGGAGGGGGGTCACAGTTTTCGCTCAAGTATACCCATGGGCCCATGGCTGTAAAATGTCTAAACTTTTAAGCATTGCAAAACTGTAGCCGCGCAGCAAAGGCTAAGATCAATGAACACATAGCTAGTAGGAAAAATAATTTCCATGAAAATGTGGACCACTGAACTGAATTGTGACCATGAAAAGCTAAATCGTACTGACTGGCTTCACGCAATACGCACAACTGAATTGAACTGGAATGGAGTTCAGTGTCGGTCGGAAACAGGATGGAAGGGTCAGCTAATAGACATATCCATGTCATAAAAATTAAAGATTTACTCGTACTGCCTAGGTTATGTTGAACCTATTCTGTTAAGTAAAACTAATTTTTCTCAGCCATAATTATCATCCGGCTTTGGAGGACCAAAAATTAGCAGGTGAACTTCTCCAACATTTGCCCTTACTCCATCCATTTCTAACTGATTCAGTGAGAATAATGTTGTTGGGCACGTTATATCACTTTCGAGTAGAACGTTTTCGTTATTGGTGTGGCGATGCTCACGATGCCAAAGAGTCGAATCCGAATGCCAGTTAATCCACGGGGGCATTCGGTGTATTCGTGAATAACCGATACAGAGATGTAGACCCGGTTTGAGAAGGATTTATCTCGTTACTTCTTCGAGGTCTAAAACAGACAGTTTTATTACGAGCTCGAGTAGAACTTGACAGACGAACAAAACGAAGTTAAGAAACTGGAGGTCGTAGAATGAGGAAATCAGAAATGACAAGGCAAACACCCACTAAAGAGGCACGGACGGGAGAGGAACGTTTTAGGTTTCGAAAAGGAAGAAACTTTAAGGTCGTAAGTTTCGAATCCATGTTTGTAAAAGAAGACGCCGGGCTACCGGCTTTGTCAGTTTGTAGTCAAACGTGAACTATTGTGAAGGAGCTTTGTAATTTTAGAAGAAGAAAAAAATCGAACTTGGTATGCCTTTTACTTTATTACTTTTTATTTCCGCTGCTGCTCTCTTTGACGAAAAACAAAAGCGAGCGCGTGAATAGGTATCTATTCGTACAGCAAATTTGAGATTCGGCGCTGTTTTATTACCTTATGAATTTATTATATTCGATGAAAAAAGTTCGGATGCTCGTGTAGTCTTTTTACATGGACCGCCGGATGATAGACGCTGAAGCGAATGTTTTTACGATTAGATTTATCCATTTTCACTCGCGTCACACTGCGAAATATCTGCGCAGCTATTTGTCTGGTACAATAAAAGAGTTGGAAAATTTTTACAATTTTGTAACTTTTTAAAAACACATCTCGAAGGTGCAATACAGCAGCGTTCGATGAGCCAACTGATAATAGCCGGATAAATGGGAGTATTAAAAACTAATTTACCCTTTTTATTTATTTATTTTTTCTTCTTGCTTTTCTCCACATCGCGAGTTTGCGATCGGAGAGGAAAAGAACGAAAGCAGTTGCAAACTGTTTTGCAAGAGTATTAAAACAAAAAATCAGCTGAAGCGAGAACCGGGGAAAAGTTTCGGATTATAAAAAGAGTACTCCGACTAGTCTGTGCGAGGGCGCGATAAGAAGGAAAATGTCGATTGGATGTGAATAACGTTTAAAAGTTTGCGAAGATGTAAATGTTGCGAAGAGAGCATCTTCTAGTTTTACCAGAGTTTACTTTAAACGCGGAGACTGGCTGACGCTGTATATTTCATTGATGGTTGCAAGTTTACTTGGAGCATTCTAAAATTACGTATTTGCGGTAAATCAACTTGCTGGCTTACAACAGAAAGGAATAAACCGTCGTGAGCGATCTACCTCACTTTAGTCTGCATTCAAGGTTGCGAGGTAGTCGTAAATTAGAATCATACAATAAACGCTTCGGGTAAATCGTTCGAGAGGTTGGTGTCATTAGGTCGGTAACAAGAACACCAGAAAAACGACGTACACACATTTGACATAGCAACTCACAGCTATAAATCATCGAACAGGAAGAAGCAAATTCAAATCGCCAGGTAGCAGAAGGATATTCAAAATAACTATGTAGGCATCAATAGGCTATCGCTTCATGTCTAAACACGACTTGAGACAGAAAACCTAGGCTAAACATGAAGTGATATGCTGCCTGGCCGATCGAAGGAGGAAAAAGAACAGCGAGGAAGAGAAGAAAAATAACGTGTTTCTGAAAAGATCACACACCAGATGTGGTTTGTGAGATGTTCGCATCGTATTACTCAGAACGTAGCTAGACAAGTCAATTTATACAAAAATGTATATTCGTGAGGAAAGGTTCGCTGCAATATCTTCAATATGTTCCAGTGATTTTCCGAATACGAAATTCACGATAAGTTGGCAGTGTGAACGGTCCGTGAAAACTTCTCGCACACCAAAGTTACAACAGATTCACAAAAACTCTCGGAAACTTTTTGGAATACAAAAATTTGCATGCAACGTAGGTTCTTGGCACCAGGCAGTGACAGATTGAAGGATTTACTATTTGTCAGGGTTGGACATTTGCTCACTCTTCAAGGTACTTTTCGCCACAGGTGCCCGGTTTGGTGGACTGGGTTCTTGGGAGGACTTAGGGGGAGGGGGGGGGGTTCTCTTCACGTCTGGTGGAACCGCCTCCACATCAGGTTTAATGTATTACATACTGCGCGGCTTCGAGTAACTACGTCTTTTCCACTGGCCTCTCAGCAGGTGGGGGAAGGGACTCTTAGCTGGGAACCACCAGGTACACTTAGGTGTAATATCTGAGGGTTACACAAGAAAGTGCGGTTCTTGCTGCCAAACATGCATTAAAATGGCACGGGGCACACTCTCAAATTCAATGAGAAACTGGGGTAGAGCAGAAGGTTGGGACAATGTACAGTTTTTGTTGGACCTCATTGGAATAATTTAAACCTGCACTAGAGTACGCTGCAAAATCACCTGCGCGGGTACTAGCTGGTGAAAATGAGTGAGTGAACATGTGTACTTTCAAAGAGACAAACTACTATCTTTAGGAGGGGAAAAAACGAGTAAAACTTATTCTCCCAACAGATCTGATTATAATTCAATTTTTTGGTGATGATGCAGTTTAATTTAGGACAAATTTTCTTTAAAAGTGGATTCCCAATTGACTTAAAATGATAGTTGAAGTTTGCTATACGCTTACGGTAAATCATATGTAATCACTCACACATATGCAGGGCTGCCAACACGTAAAACTCCACGTTTAAATCCCCATATGTACCTCTGTGTAAAATTGGCACTGAGTAAACAAGGTGTCTCAAAGTGCGTGGCCCCCTTCAATCAGGTGAGTAGACAACGCATCCTGACCATGTGTAGATATGTCGATCTCCTTTTCCATTTGGAAAGGCATACATACAGATATTTTGTGAAACTGTGTACAGCATTAATGGAAATTTCTGTTTTCAGTATTGCTAACAGACAGACAGATAGAACTTTTGGTAATAATGAAAAAATAAAATAAAATAAAGTTACGGTAACTTACAGTGTTGACTGAACTAGATATTTATAAAATTAATTTTGGTTGAAACCGACGCACAAAAATTCCCATATTTTCAATTTTCCATAAAAGTTGTTCTCTGGACCCAGCGATTCTTTCGTGGAAAATTATTTCGTCCCTCCTCAAACACTCTTTGGCCTCACTCCTAGCCACATTAGTTTCCAAGTTTGAAAATGTTGATAAATGCAGACTGGAATCTACGCTGAAAAAACTATGCTAAGAAAACGATGGGAAAAGATTTTTTCCCCTTCGCAGTTTTTTTAGTTTATGGGAGAAGTCGATGGAGTAAATGAAGTGGCTAATAGGCACAGCCCCCTGATTTCTCTTGGTTATAGGCCTGGTACTGTCAACAAATCGGAATATCAGAAATAATAAAAATTTGAAAATCATCATTTTTTGTATTATGCGTCGTCGCATTTATCTGAATTTTTAAATTCGAAAAGGAGAATAGGTTAGGAGTGAGGATAAAGAGTATCTTTGAAAGATATACAGGAGGGAATCACTTACCGTGAAAAAATCGCCGGGTCCAGAGGACCATTTGTACAAATAATAGAAAAAGTACGAAATTATTTGCACGTAGTTTTCAGCAGCGAGTAAAATTAATTTTTGGAACACCCAGGTTCAGAGTGTCCAACAAATTTGAAAATTAAAAATATTGGAATTTTCCTGGACTTTCATTGGCCTCATTTCGGGCTTTTTATACGCGCGAAAATTGAGTTTGCAATACACATAGTGATCGAAGTTGAGTTTTCGAAAACACTGCATTATTATTATTATTTCTCATTTTTCTCTTATCGGACCTAGTTTTAAAATTATTGAACTTTTATTGAACTTATTCAACCATTTATCAAATATTGGTCTTTTATTGGACTTATTGGCCCGGTAGATACCCAGCAGTTGATCCGATTGTGGTAATTTTTCCATTTGTTTTCGTGACTGTTTTCTATTATGATCAGAGTTCCACGAATTTACCTATTAGCACTGCATAGACAGAAATTTCCATTAATATTGTTGATAATTTCTTTAACTGCCCTACCTTGTCTCTTCGAATGTAAGATCAGATAAAGATAACCTACAAGTCATAAGTATGAATTGGCTACTTACCCAATTGAAGGGAGCACCTACCTTGAGACACCCCGTATACATAACCAGAAAATAACAAAATTTCTAGGGAAGCACATTCTAAAATACCAAAAACGGAAACTCACTCGCGTCACTCACGAGTACATGGAGGCAAATACAAGGAATACCAAGCGAGGTTGGTCAGGAAAGTATGGTAGGTCTTTCGCATTGTGATCCATCCTTGTAACGCCCTTTCCTCCATCGGCGGAAGTTTGCTACACACGCAATGCCAAATAACCAAAATAAGCCACAGAATCGAGTTCAGCGACCTCGAAAATTCATAAATCAAGCACCATCACAAAAAAACGACCCTTAATAAATTTATCTCAGCTTCCTTTATTACCACACTGCGCGACCTAGGAACCGTATAAATTAACTCACATCTCAAATTTCATTTTTTGAACCTTCCTCCCCCTCCTTTTTCAAGCCAATCGTTCAACCCATTATTCTCAGATCGTGGAGTCATAATATTTTGTACTGAATCATCGTTAAATGAATTGTCGAAAACTTGACGAGTACGAATTTTAATGTATTTAAGGGGCGAGCTATTTTCCGTAAGAAGAGGACGTGGCTTTTGGGTACGAGTTCTTCTGATTCCATCGACCAGAAACTTCCCACGATTTTTTTTTTCTATTCTATTGGAACCGGTTTAGGGAAAAGACTGAGGAAATTTCTATGGTCGAAAAGAACAGTCACCCTGGTATACAGTAATATAGCAAAGTGGTGAAGGTGACAGAAGGCTGTGGTTAAGTGTAGTTAGGCGCATACATTGATCAGTCGATAATATAAACAGATCTACGTGAGGAACATAAACTGTAACCAACCTGATGTCCTACCTGACCGATTGACGGGGGAAAAGGAGAGTAGTCATCAGAATAAGAAGAAAAAGAAGAAGAACGTGGTTTGGAAAAGATCACAAACGAGAAGTCCAGGAATGCAGGAAACAAACGACATTTGTTAGACGTTCGCATCGTGCTACGCAGAAAGTATAGCTAGGCAGGATGATTTGTACAAAATTTTTCATTCGAGAGGAGAGGGTCGCTGCTGTAGCAACGAGGCAATGATTCTGTTTGCCTTGATAAACAGCTGGGCCGAAATTCATCATTATACAAAATGGTTCCACGTGAAGGTATACATGAGTCCAGTTTGTACGGAAGACTGATTCGCAACTTCAGTCATGATATCACCAAGAAATCGACACTTACCTGAAACACATGAAAATATAGTAAACATTAGAGCACTGCAAGTGTAGGTATCTATATGAGTTTTGGATCTCGGAGCTGATACAAAGGAGGGGCGATGGAGGAAACTGCACATTCCAAAGCGAAATACATAAATTGAAAATGCTTCAGAAATAGTGGACCAGTAAGATAATACAACAAATTCAACGCTAAAGTATACGGATACAAGTATTGGCAGTGGCGTAGTAGGGGTATCCCAAATGGGAGGGGGGGGGGCACAATAAGGTTTTCAAGGGAGAAAAAGTCGAAAATTGTAGTGCTTTTTTTTTAACGCCGATATTAGAGGACTATGTAAAAATACTGGGGGCGGCACGTGCCCCCGTACCCCCACCCCCCGACGCTACACCACTGAGTATTGGATTGGTATTTCAGTACACTGTGGGCCCAAATTTTGTTTGAAGCACTTCAAGTTGATGGCTTCCATAGAAAGAAGACTGAAAGAGGGCTCAAAACGGATCCAAAAATGTTCGACTCTAAATGAGAACCACCTTAATGTGGATATCTTCCGGTCCCCAAAAGCCCTCAACAAATCTTAATTACGTAAGAAGGCTTCCAGGCTTTACAAGGCCCTTCAGTTCTTCAAAGGTTCCCCATTTTGATTGTCGGTAGACCCTAAGAATTTCAAAAGTTCAACATTATTCTGAATTTCCAATAAAAGTCACGCATCGAATTTTTTACAAACCAAAAATATCTAATGGTTCCGTGTCATCGATATTTTATTTTATTAATCAAACTGTGACGAGCTTTATGATTAAAACGAGTTTTCAAAACGAACGCGTTATTCTAACAACACATGTTTCTTCTCCGCTGCGAATCGCTCAACTCTAGAAAATAGCTCCTCGGAGACCTTTTCCATTCACTCCGCATACTGAAGTTTCACTTACCAACACTTCACATTGCAATTTAATTTCCCTCGGCCAAATAGCACACGTGATCCGGTAGGTGTATCGCAATGCAAGGTGGGTTTATTTATTCAGGAAATTAAAACTAAGCGTCCGAACACGATATAGCTCGACAGCCAACAGGTCATTCTTACTACATGCAGCTCACACACTCACGCTTCTTAATTAGAGTATTGACTTTTGATTCCCCTTGCACCTTTGATTTTGTGTACTCGTACCGTAACATATTCTCGAGGGCCGAATCCCGAACGTATGATTTCTCTGACTTCGAACCCGGACCTGGCTGCGAAATCAACCCACAAAGGCACCACGTTTGTTACTTGCTGGCCTCGTATATCGAAATTGCAATACTTTTGAAACTCAGTAAGACCCTTGTATCAGTCTCAGGGGGATCAAGTGAGCACCGAGTACCCGCTGCTAAATGGAATGCACCCAATATTGGTTCAAGTGCTAATAATGGTAGCCGAAGCATTCAGTTCCTAAGAATCTAGACAAATGAGAACTGAAAAGGAGATTTGAATTTTTCTTCTCGATAGCCCGATGAAGTTGATCAGAATTTATTCCTATGGATTCCCTTAGTCAGAAAAAAAAAACACAAAATTGGAGGCAAAGATTTTCTTACGGTAAGTGGTTAAGCCATCTCTCCAAATTTTTTTTTTGTTAAAAAAATATTGAGAAGTATGACGTTTAAAAAAATGTTCGAGCTAATACTATTCCTCGCACGACGTTACGTAGCAAAAGATCCAGTAAATTTTTTGCGATTACCCCAGAACTCTCATAAAAATGGCAGGTTGAAAATTGTCAATTTTGTTTCAATATACTTATTTTAAATTTCAGTCCCTCTTCATAGCCACGAAGGCCAACATTAACGCACGCCTTTGAAAGCCAGGGCCAAAACTTGCATCAAGTTCACTATGCTTTAAAAACGTTTCTAAGGTTCCCATTGAATTTTAGTTACCATGAAAATGACGGGACATAGCTTGTGAGAATGGGGCTAAAAATGGGGAAAATTTGCAACTATCACAATTTATTTATCACCGAGTACTTTTACTTGCAGCTCCGAAAGTGCAGCCTGGAGAACCAGTAAAGAGAACATACGATATTTTCTGCTGTTCCACAGTCTATATTGTTTTCTCAATTTCTCGTCATCTAAAAGAGAACAATTCCTCACTTCAATGAGGGCTATATGAGGCAATGCAGAACAGAAAAGTTAGTTTGCAAACAGCATTCAGGAAAGAAGGACCAACATGGAACACCTAGTACTGTGACGTATAATATTATAACCCTGCATATGTAATTAGCTTAATTAAAGTCACGCCTTACTATATACAACCTATTAATTTATTTACGATATTTGAGATGGATATCATTTCACATGATTTTCTCACTGTAAAACCAATTTGTGACGTTGATCAGCTGCCACGAAAACTGCGGTAAGCTAGATTGGGGCGGGAGGCTAAAAATGGGAAGAATTTATAGATTTACGACAAGTGAAGATCAAATTCTAGAGTCTGCAAGTTGATAACTTCCTGTAATACATTGGAATTTAAAAAATAAATTGAAGCGCATCGTTTGGTACAAGAGAATCTGATGTAGTTCGTAGAACCAAAAATCCCACATTCAACCATTGTAAACCAGTATATGTCCGCTTGTTCTCAACCCCTTATCCCGATCAACTTCCCTCAATTTTCATGATAGCTTTCGAACTGATAATTTTTTCCCATTCCCATCTTGCACTCCTGTACTGGATTCCGCAATTTTCATGGTAACTGAAAACATGTAAATTTTTTCTGATCTTCAGCTCATGTCCCCGCCCTAGGTCACTTCTCCGCAGCAAAAATGAAGGTCTGAAATGAATGGATTCTACAGCCTCGAAACCCTAGGAGAGGATATCCAAATTGCATTTCTCGCAACTTTCGACCCTAGCCCCCAGTTAGGAGTTCCAAATTTCAAGTTAGGGGGAAACGAATTCAAAAAACCGGATTCAGTGATGCCGAAAATCAGATATATTTTAGTTTATTTTTCACACTTGTACAAATTTGAAAAAATTTTCAAAGAAAATCTTATAAAATTTGATAAAACAAGAAAAGCACAATATTGAAAATGACTTAATCGAAGAGGGAGAGCGGGGGAGCTATCCGGGGGTGATTCCGGATATGGGTAGGCAGAGGTATCCAGAAGGGTAACCAACGTCGATGTGCAACCTATCAGGTCACAAAAATTGGTGACACCGGAAAAATTACCAACATTTTACGTTTCCTCCCATAAAGCCTGCCCTTGTAAAGTTTATGGGTGGTTACAGAAAAATTGAACACCATCTGTTTGAGGAAATATTTTTCCATGAACATGGATTACCGAGCATGATATATATGTACACAGTTCTCGATATTTTCGGAAAAATTAATTTTGAGGGAACTGAACCCCTACCAGAAGAGAAGCTCCATTTAGAGTCAAAATCGATTAGTCTTTTCAGATTGGCTGACATGAACTCCGCTCAAAAACTGGGCCAGTAATTTTCCTTAAATCGACCCATTCTTTTTTCTTTTTTTTTTAAATAATAATAATGTAATTAGATCACTTATCCGGCATCGGTCTGACTATTAAATTTAAAATCATAGGTATCCTGAAGAAAAAAAAAATAAAAATACTACGGCTTGGAAAAATGAACGAAATATCGGAATAGATTTTTCTTTGGGAATGGAGCATGGTTTGATTCTAGATATCGTGTTAGATTTTCTATTTCTATTTTTCAATACAATGGAATTTTGATCCGTTTTGGGTCTAAATTTTAGATCTTTGAACGAAAATCGGGACCACCGTGTCAAAAATCAGATGCGATAAGCGAAATTCGCGACTGAAAAAAGCTCTACTTCGAATCGAAAGGTTATTTAATTCCTCGAGCTAATCCAAGTTTTTACTCTTTTTAGGTCAAAAATTTGGATTTTCTGGCCCAAATCGGAACCGGATCATCAAGGTGATGCAGTACTCGGAGTCAGCGACCCAAAAATATGCTATGTCGATGCTTCGTTCATCTTATCAAACTAATTTAACTTTGCTTATTTTGGGTTCAAAAGTTGGATTCTTGGGCTCCAATCGACTTTCCATCAAAAATCGAATGTAAAATTTGAAATCAGCGACCTAAGGAAACCCTATGTCGATATTTTATTCGGTACCTTATACTATTTACGATTCCAAAACTGATGATATATATTCTCACCTCCCTTTTTCGAGGAGCCAAGATTTTTTCACTTCAGAAAAAACTAAACCCTTTCACTTGAAGTTACTCGTTCACTTCACTACGTCCTTCTAACTTCGCGTTCAGAAAAAAAATATGAATAATCATTTTTCTACACTCTCTATTGTTCATCACAACTTGTACGCATATGAAATTGCATACCCAATTCCCCGTAAATACGCCATAAAGCTCAATAGGCAATTGCATAAGAAGCTGGATAATAACTTCGCACAATAATTAGTCATAATTTTGTCTTATTGGTCTTGATTTAGTTTTTTTATTACAGTTCCTTTTGTTCCTTTCGTCACGTTAAATGTATCTTCCTTTCAGAATAAAATTTGTATTCTAAGGATCGACACAATTACACCGTTGGTTAATTCTGCAACGCAAGTCAATATGGCCCATGTTGAAATCGGTATCCACATCAGGACCGAAGGAAACATCTAATGTAATATTCAAAATTAGCAACCCCCTCCTCCCAAAAAATTGACAATTTATTTAATTCTTGCAAGCAAAATTAATTTTGATCCTTCCTGGGCCTGGACGAAAATCAGTGCCGGGTAAAAAATCTGATGCAATATTCGAAGTCAGTACCTACCCCAAGGAACTCTTAATTCAAAACATTGTTCAATGTCTCGATCCAATTCAATTTCGAACCTTTTGATCCAAAATTTGGATTGCTGGACCCAGATCATGATGAGATCTAGAATCAAAAGCAATATTCGAAATCAGCCATTCAAGGAACCCCTACCTATTTCGATATTTTATTCGGTACCTTTCCACATAAGATTCCAATGTTGGTGGCATGGTCGAGCCTCCTTTAAGGGGAGTGTTACTAGCAAAAAAACCAAACCTCAATTAAAGATCAATTTTCCACCCACTTCGCGATAAAAAATTTCCAACTTGAGAACACCGCGTACAATCGAGAACTATAACGTTCAAACTATGGCTTTAAAAGACTCCTAAAGTAACACAATGAGGACATTGATCGAAAATTTGGACTCAGTGACCTGAAATACCTGTTGAGCGACGTACATGATCAAGAAATATGTGAACTTTAGAGCAGCCCCCAGATTGTGATCTTAGGTGGTTATAAAAGTAAAATGACGTAAGAACGAATAGCAAATTTGGACTCAGTGACCTAGAACATCTGTACATGGATATGTATTACGGTATGCTAAATATTGAATACAATACAACCACCAAATTGGGGTACTTGGACATCACACATGAACCCAACAATTTTATCACCATTTTCCCCTTAGTCTTTTTCAGTAATTGATTGGGTTCATAAAAAAATTTAACCAGCTAAATTGCAATCCTTCCACAGTGTGCTACTCGATTTTTCATTCTCGTTTGATATTCAATTAAAACACGATTATTAAAAACCATTAATTCTCCTCTTGATCCATTTTGTTTTCTTTAACCGTGTCCCAACACTCGGTAGATGTATCGAAGGAACTGAAGTTCTGGCAATTAAAACGAACAGAAGGGAGAAAACAAAAAAAAAGGAGTTAACAGGAGGCAATATCGAGTATTTTACCAGGATTAGTTAAAAATCAATGGTCGGGCGAAATAAACCGACGCCGATGCCACTAATTAAATTAAAGTTTCACGGGGTGAGCTCGCAGACGTTTTATCGAATTCGCATAATTAATTGTTTGAAAATGCGAAGATAGTAATTAAATATCCGCGAAATGCAGGCTTCGACAAAGGCTAAATATTTGTGAAACTCTTTCAATCGAATATACGTGTTCAGGTGGGATTCCGCAGCCGACTCCAAAGAAAAATCAAAGAATATGTTCCTGCACTTTCATGAAACAATTATTCTCTCCAGATTTTCACTGTATCACTTTCCTCAATTTTCTCCGAGTTATTTTCAAAGGGTATAATTATGTAACGTGGTACCAAAATATTACCGATTCGCGATGCCGGAATTTGAACCTTGAACTCGCAGATGAGTAGGCAGCAACTTCATCGCAACGCCATTCACGTCGCGAAGAAATTAATCTTCAGGAAATTAAATAACATTCTATATACACGAGCAAGATACAAAGATTCAAATAAACCTCCACTTTAAAAGCGTTCTATTGTGGGTGCTCACATAAATCATCAATTTCCGTCATATAACGTAGAAATATGTATTTTATAGCTCGAGGTTTCTCAACTTTTTAATGCATCTTATATCGCTATTATATTCGAAGTTCGGTCACTATACGAAGGAAGAGATAGAGTAAATCATAGCTGTAAAATCGTTCCCGGTAATCAGAGCAAAATACGCACAGTCGAATCTCAGTGAGACGAATCGTCTTATTTACCCATCATGTCGGGTACAATATGGTGGTTCAGTTCGAAATAATCAAATTATTTCTTCTTCGAGCGTATGTAGGTCTTGAACAAGTGCAGCAAGGAAATACGAAGTTGATAAATAATACATAGATCTAAATTAGGGAGCTTCGTCCCAATCCTTCCTGCTCGGCGCTACGCGTCACTGAATCACTGAACTACACATTCATATTTACATTACGTAAAATAACATCATTGCTAGGAAAAATTACAATGATAAAAGTATCTATGTACCTTGTACGCTACATGCAGATATGTACACGGGTACAAGGAATATGTCTCTTATGGCTACCGAACACGTTTCACGCATTCAGTCGGCGCACAATAAGGATGAGAAAAATATTCGGCAGGAATCGCCCATTCTCGGTATTGGTCGGCAGTGGAACGAATGACAGCGTAAAGAGGAATACGAAATTACGTCACAGCGGTAACGTCTTTCTGAGTCCAGCATTTTTGTTTCGTGCCTAGCCATCAGACGTATTCATGTCAAAACTGATGATCATATCATAGCTGAGCAAAATTCATATGAGATGAAGTTATCGCGAAGCTGGAGATGTCATTGTCAGACAAACCGGGTTTGGAAACTACAAAAAGACAACTGGGTTTGGAAAATATATGTAAATTGGTAACTTTAACAAATCATAATCGATTGCAGTAAAATACTGAATCGATTCAAAAAGTCGAGAGTCCCGTAGGATTGCAGTACAGCTGTCTGCTCTCGGAAGATAATCGAAATTATTCAATTCCGGCTTTTATCAGTTGGAGCGCGCTCGACCATCTGCGAGTATCACCGCGATAACCAACGACCAAGATATTCGAGAACGAATATCTTACATATAGAAAAATAGGGAACTGCAATCTCGGACTCCAAGGTAATTGGCAGAGGAACGGGTAAGTGGTAGTTTTGTGACGTAAACCTGGAATGCTCTATAGGGAAAGACTAGAAACTACCATAATCGGGAGCAACATTGATAGAAAAAAGTGTTTTTTCGCGGATATCTTCATATCATTTTAAATAAATAAATTTTCAAATTTTTTTCCCTGAGAATATATGCAATTTTGAATAATTTGAGCCCGATGTGGTTGTCGAAATACATAAGGATAAGGGGATGGAATTTTTTTTGAAAATTCCAACGTATAAATAGGGATGCTAACTACTTGCTCATTAGCTGAACCAACTCCAACTACTCTTGCTCTCTTTTTTTGTGAACCAGGTTTTTTAATCTGCTCACTGCTCCAATGTTGTTCCGGATTGTTCTTTATCGTTTATCAGTAAAAAGAGCAGTGTCACAGCCAGGGACGTACCTAAGAGTTTTTTCTGGGGGGGGGGGATTCCCAACTTCTCAACTCAATTCCCAAGTATCAAAGCAAAAAAAAAAATTTGACCTGTTGGATTTTATTTTTTTAACTGACTCAGCTCAAAATTCCCAAGTATCAAAAGAAGAAAAACCTTTTGCCTTGTTCGGTTTTCTCAACTTCTCAACTCAATTCCCAAGTCAAAGCAAGCAAAAAAAAAAAACAAAACCCTCTCAACTTGTTGGATTTTTTCAACTCGCCTGACTGAAAAAATGGTGAATTTTCCCTACTGCTGAGTGAAAAATTCCTACAAAGGGGCAAGTCCCCCCCCTATCGGTACGTCCCTGGTCGCAGCGATCAGGTTAGAGATCCACTATTCTCGCTCAGTTCACGAATCACGAATAAAGTAACTGATTTGGACCAAGGGCGAAGGAAGATATTGTTTTTTGTACTGGTATCGTAAGACCTACCGGTCGGGATGAGTATGTATGTGCAGGCCCGTAACCGGGGGCTGACTGTGCTCCCCCCCCCGCCCGACAAAATTTGGTTTTTTTTTTAGACGTTTCACAAGAGAAATAATGCTCTTAACTCCAAGGCCATGTATCGACACTGATCTGCAAAATTTCGCTTTTTTTTGCTCTAAGATACAAATATACGAATTTGGAAGGGTTTTTAACGCTGAATTCAATACCGTAAGCCGTTGTTTCCTAGCACATCAAGATTTTTCTCTATTTTATTTTCCAAGTTTCGAAAAACATGAAAAAAATGTCGGAATTACATACTTTTCAGTCTACTGAAAAGCAACTAAAAACCTCATTAAAAATTTTTTTGTTTTTTTAATGCTACTTTACTCTCTAATACTTACACAAACAATTTTCCAGCCAACTGATTCAGAAACAAATGATTTTCAGAAGCTTTGAGAAATTCAGATGTAAGCAATTGCTGCAACACAGTAATCCTTACCTGAAAGTATTTAACAAATGCTGGATTTTGGTAGCCAATCAACATTACCCGTGTTAAACATACGATTCTTAAAACTGTTTTTTATGCTGAATTCAATCCGACGATATGCTAGACCGACGATATGCTAGACCGACGATATGCTAGAGATGGTAGTTTCCGGGTTGCGAATGGCGAGGGGCGGTGTCTGGGGAGCCAATTGGGCATGCGTGCATCGCCTTACGCTCCACCATATGAGTATGCTGAATTCAATGTCGTACACCATTTTTGAATAGCACTTCAGAATTTTCCTTCATTTCACATTGATATATTGAAAAAACTGGAAAAAGGTTAGAATGGCATACCTGTACAATAGTAGTTGAGAGATAGGCGGTCGAAATATTTTTGGTACTTGATCTATACAGTGTACAGGTTCAGTAACAATAGCTAAAAGGCAGTTTGTTAGAAAATAATTCAATGGGTACGTTTTTTCTTTTGTACAAATTTGATCAGTTTCCCTTTTCAAATTCCAACAGTAGTCTACTAAGTGCTAACATATTTGCACTGAATAATATCAAGTACTTGCTGCTGGCTGAAGGGCTGCCGTTCTGTGAAAACCCACGGACAATTTGTTCTCGACTATTTTTCCTTAGATAACCAATTTAAAACTTTGTTTTGGTCAAACATAACTTCTTTCCATATTTTACGTATATTTCTTACGAATGTATAAAATTCCTCCATCGCGTATAATTTTACACACTTTTGTCAAAGGCTCGTAACTGCTCTCGGTCGCATGCAAGTGTACTTCTGAATCTTTCTCCTTCCAGTAATACCAAACATGACTACCGTTCCCTACATTTTCAAACCGGTGCAGCGCGTTCAAGCTTCAAAAATATGAAAAAGTGTGTAAAGTTACCACAGGTGATGACAGTATTTTAAAATGAGAGATCGAGCTGAAAACGGCAAAAATTTTGAAAATTTATTTTTTCTTCCAAACTGCTGCGTTTTCCTGATATTTTTAAAAATTCCTCACAATTATCAAACTCATTTAAAAGTCATAAATATAAAATAAGATAAGCTACAGATACGAAAAATTGCTGTTTTCGACACGTTTTTCGATGTTTAGGGGATTTTTCAAGGGCATATTCGTATTCAGAACATCAAAATACGTACAGAAATTATATTTTCATCTTTGAGTATTCTTCGTGCAAAATTGTATAATATAATTAAATAAAAATCTCCCTCTCTCTTAAAAAAAAAAAAAAAAAAAAAAAAAAAGTAAAATTTTAAAGTTAGGTATACGTAGAAAATTTCTTCCAGTTTTTTCATCTCTAGTTAGCAATACTGCTAGTATTCGAGATGAGTTTTTTTTTATAGGGGGGAAGGGAAAGGGGGTACTTTATACTGTATGGGCAAAATTTTCAATCTTACATTTAAAACTGAAATTTGTTTGGAAAAATTTAAACATTATTCGCTGAAACTTTGTAGTTTGTTTTTAGGTCAAAAGGCAACAAAATTCCCCTACTTGTCAAAACCATTCACACTTTCTTTTTCTTGTGCCATTTTCACTCCGCCCTGCTGACTATCCCTTTCCACATACTTAGTCTGATCAAGGCTCGGCAGTTACAGTAACAACAGAGCTAATTTTGCCTGTGTACATGTACAGGCACGTTATCTTGCGTTAGTCCATGAAGATGAACATTGGTTCCTGAGATAAAAATTTATTTAAAAAAAAAAAGGATGCGACTACTCGTACGCGTGTACAAAACTGGTTTCTGCGAATACGCTTAGAATCTTTTAATTGTTCAATTTAATCAAAAAAATTGATACCGAGAAATAGAGACAAAACGTGCCTAAAACATGACTAAAAAAAAGTGAAAAAGTGACCAGTTCCGTAACCTGGTCTTATCAGTGTGGGAGGAGCATTTCAGGCTCACTTTTTGGACAAGATAACCTCTTATCCACCATCTCATAACTCCGTTTTTTTTTACAGTTCCCGGTTGTATTGCTGACAGAATGTAAGGGGAGCGACATTATAAATGTGTATTGTGTCCACGGTGCAGTTTGTATCGATATTATGTGATACACGAGTATACCTAGTCGAATGTAAAAGCACGTTCCCTAAATCAGCATAATAAATGAAGGCGATTGGTAAGCCAAATAGTCTGTACGCTTATTGCTATGCTAGAAGACGGCTGCTCTAATCATATATTTTACAGCGGGGAGAAAAAAAAACACATTCCGTTAAGTAGACTTTACCGAACATTGAATCGAGGTCTGCAGGGTCTGCGCTAAAAGTGCTTTTCGTCCGCTTCGCAGAACATTGGAAATATATTCATTTAATGCTTATTTACAGGACATAAATAGTTTCGCAGCCGCCCTCAGTATGTACGAGTAAGTATCAGGAAACTTGCATTAGCTAGCATCCGTTCGGTAGCGAATAGGAAAAACGATTTTGTCGGGCTTTGCTAATGCAGAAGAGCTTCCCATAAGGATGAATTTCTCGACGAGAAGACGTAATATATAAGGAGTCGAATGGATTCTGAAGTGTGAAAGGACGTTGAAAAATGTCAGCGTAAGATAATGCGCGCGTTATTACCTACTGTTTACACCAATTTTCAGTATTTGCTTCCTTTTGCTTCAAGCATTTTTCTCTCTCTGTAAACACGGAATGAAATCGATGACTGTTACTTTTTCATACAGCATTTTAGCTCGAGTATGTCCTTTTCAGCATTCCTTATTGATGCTCGGAGAAAGTTCTTCCGACTGCTCATACTGTCATACCGCGTGTTTCATAAATCACTTTTTCTTGTTTTGAAAATCGGGTCGATACGGGACCAGAAAACCAGAAAGATCATCAAGTGAGGAGCCTAGAATCATAACTACAGTGCGGCATAATACGCAAATGCATATTTCTTTAGGTCATTTACGATCCCAAAAGTGATGAAAAATGTCCACGTTTCAGAAAAATCATTGCACTTTGAGCCCCATTTCATTTCGAATATTTTACATATTTGAGGTAAAAATGCGTATTTTTACATATTTCGTGCCTTTTTCGCCGTTTTTCCAGACGTATTTTTACATAATGTTGCCAAATTTACACAAAAATTGTCCAAAATATGGCTATTTTGCGTTTCATCCTTGTTTTAAAAAAAATCGACTCACGTTAGGAGGGAAAAAAAGAAAAAAAAATACATGCGTTTAGCAAATTTTTTTGCCGGTATGGTAATAACGAAACACCAGGTTGACCGTTATTTTCTATTTCCTTTTTTCATTCTTAATATTTCAGTTTTATTCAGTTTTGTAAGGCGTTTCAGTTTAGAATAGAATTCGGACAACAATTATGAATGGCGGCGTGGCTCTCAAAAAGCTGCAACATGATACCCACATTGATTTTACATATTTTTACATATTTCTACGAAAATCGCATATTTTATGCATATTTGGGTCATTCTTCTGCATATCATGCCATACTCTAATTATAACCAAGAAAATCCAAAAACATGATTTTACACAGGAGGGACAAAAACGTGCACAGCGACACTCACGCCACAGATTGAGCTGAAACTTGGACCGTGTATTCTTCGGCAGGTTTATATCCACTTCTAATCGAAAAATATTTCTTAAGTCTCTTGAAAAACATTAACCCCCCCCCCAAAAAGGGGGATGTAGTAGGTTTTGACCCCAAGATCTTAACCTTTAGCCAGAAACTAATTTTCTGGTACTCGATACCGGCCCAACTGTTCAACCATATGATGCAAAACGGTCAAAATGACTATTACCAACCTTTGCCCCTACCACAGCTGAAAGCTAGTAAAAGTTAAAAATGAATACTCCAACAAAGCAAAAAAGTGCGCCGGTTTATTTCAAAAAAGAAAGTATTTTTTCTCTTCCTCTTCTACCGTGAAACTAATTTAAAAAAAAAAACATGAAATTTAATTGTATTGGAATCAAAACTAATAACATCCGTGGGATAATGTTCGTTATGATTCTCAAGCCGGTTTTCGCAGCCCAATATCTGAAAAAGGATGCCCTGAATTTAAAAAAATGAGTGAGATGCCGTGATTCAGCGCGCTGTTTACTATCAGAAACGATGCTTAAAAATTCATTTTTGATAAAACTGGATCTTCTTAGTTATGATTTTAGCCTCCTCGAGTAGAAAAAGGTATTTTCTTTTAGTCCACTTTTTCAAGGGTATACCGTACTAATAATTTACAATTTCAAATGCAAAGGTACCGGAAAAACTAACGAAATAGGTGGTTCCTCGGGGGTGCTGATTTCGTTCACGGTTCCATCCGACTCAAATCGTTCGAGCTATCCAGAAAAAATATTTTATCTGCAAATGTTTTTATACAAAATAAAAAGACCTGCAGTATTAATTTTCGCTGAAAATTACTTGTTTTCTTAATGAAATTTTCAATAATTTTCAACTTTTTCTTTTTTACTATGCAAAATATTTTTTCTAACTTCAGTAGCACTCCTGAAAACCATATGCATCTTAACTGGTCACAAAATTTTGAAGAATCCCAAACTTTGTCATGCATCAAGTGACAATTCAAAATCAAAAATCATCGCGTGCAACATATTACAACAGCATTCTCTCAAATCACCATTCTACGAACATTTTTTGTTCTACAATTACGATTTTTTAAATGAAATTGTCATATTTTTTTGTATTTTTGACTGTTTTTTTGATACATTTAAGCGTACTCGTATTCTGATGATTTGTAAATCAAAATAAAACAACAGAACACAAATTCTCCACAACTCAATGTTTCTTTTCTTTCTTTCTTTTTTTGGTGGGGGGGGGGGTATACACACAGAAGTCCGTTTTGTGATGACAAGTTTTGGCAGCATACCACACTATAACCAGTTTTATGAAGACGAAAGTTTTGAGGTATAATCCTCCCCGTGGCCATCCAACCTATAATTTCCTTGTAAAAATATGTTTGAATATTGAAAAAATATAGCTACTTTTAATCGCAAATTATTTTTTTTAACACTTTTTAAGAGTTAAGATCATGAAATCAAACCCCCAAAAGAATTCTAGTACTAAACCCTGACACACCAGACGTTAATTAGCGTCTCATCAAGAGGGATGAACTTGAAAAATTCCACAAGAAAAAGCAGGTACATACTAACGGGAAGGCAGCTGGATTTATTATTAATAGACAAAATCCAAAATAATAACAGAAAAAGGAGACCCTCCAAAAATTACGATAGATGGAAAATACTTGGAACTGATGAAATCTAGGACAGCTATCTTCGTTCTACAATAAAATGGAAATCGAAATTTATAGAGGTGAAAATGCTGGTCCCTAAGCCATATTTTCAAAGGGAAATTCAAGCCCACTCGGGGGGGGGGGGAGAACTTCAACATGCGTATCCTGCCAGTATTGACTTAATGGTTCACTAACTATAGGTCTCTCACCTCAATATTATTGTCAAAAATTTCAATTATACAAAATAAAATGATAAGATCAATTCTAGTCAAACAAAAGATGGACAATATCCATAAGATAGAATTAAGAAAACAATGTTTTTATTTATTTACTGCTTTGAGTAGGGGTAGATGGACTGCCATCAACTTCCTACTCTGCTCATTTTTGAGCATAAGCCTCCGTCAGCTCCCTCCATTTGTCCCTATCGTACGTAAGGTTTGGCCACCCTACTTCTAAAGCTCTCGTAAATTCGCAGTAGTTGGCTCCCCCTTCTTCTTTTATAGTCATACGGAGTCCAGAAGGTTGTTTGCGCGTTCCATTTGTTCTGACCATCTCTAACCAGGAACCCAGGATATTTCCATTTTAATTTTACCATTATTCTCTACAGAGGTCCCAAATTTTCAATTTGTGTTTTAATTATGCAATTCTTACTCGATCATTAATTTTGATATTGAGGATACTTCTCATCATTAAGTTTTGCATTATTTGGAACTTTTTCATTTGTGCACTTGCTAACGACCACGTTTGGGCTCCGTATGTCGCCACTGGGAATACACAACTTTCCAGGATTTTTGATTTATTCTCTAATGATGTTTTTCCTTTAAAAATTTGTTTCAAAGCCCAAAATGATTTCCACGAGTTCGTCTTTTATTCACTAATTTCTTTATTCTTCCTATTTTCAAACGAGATTATTTGGCCCAAATATTCATACTCATTCACCTTTTCAATTTGTGTATTCCCAGACAGCATTATCCAGTTCCCATTCCTATCTTGAGTCATTATTTTGCTTCTGACATGTTTATTTCTCGGCCTACTTTCTTACTTTCTCTAGCTAGGTCCTCTATCATTACCGAAATTTCTTCCTTGTTTTTTCCAAATAATACGACGTCATCAGCAAATCTCAAGTTCGTTAGCAGCCTACCATTTTCGTTTATCCCCTTTTCTTCCCAGCTTAGTTTCCGGAAGACAGACTCTAATACACTGTTAAAAAAATTTGTCGAAAGAGGGCCTCCCTGTCTAAGCCCCCTTTCAATTGGGAATGCTTCTCCTTTTACATCTAATGATATGTACGACTTTGAGTTTTTGTTTAAATTTTCCAATATGTTTACTATTTCTGAGGGGACCCCTTGTGTTGCTAATACTATCCAAGCACTGTGGTGGTAAATCGTATCAAAAGCTTTATTAAAATCTATAAATGCTAAGGTAACGTTGATGCCATATTCATTAGTTTTCTCTATTTCAGTCGAATCTCGATTTAACGAACGTCGATTTAATGAAAAACGCGATTTAACGAAGTAAAACCCTGTTCTCTTGAGAAAAACTCACTATAACGAAAAATATGTTCTCGATTTAACGAAATTCAATTATATGCTATAAGTACAGAGATCCCGTAGATTTTATGAAAAAAGTGAACCTGCCATGTCATGAATTGTTCGTTAAGCCGAGTACAATAGCGAATTCTTTCACGCACGCTGGATTTTCAATATACAAAAGACGTCAGCACACTTCCTACAATTGACGAGGTTCCAAATGAGGACGATAATGAACAATTTCAGCGGTTATTGAAGGAACATAATGTCAATTTTGATGAATTTGCGCATTGTGACGAAATTTGATTTAACAAAAACTCTATTTAACGAAATTTTTCCTTGCTCCCTTGGTCTTCGTTAAATCGCGAGTCGACTGTACTTGATTTATTGTTTGTAGATGGTCCGCAGTTGAAAATTTCCTCCGAAATCCTGCTTGCTCATCTGGCTGACTTGTGTCTAAAATATTGTAAACTCTTTCTTTCATAATTTTCATAAAGACTTTCCCAATGTTCGATGAAAGGCTAATATGGCGACGACTATTAATATTATCATGATTGCCTTTTTAAATAGAATAATAATTTCTGACTCTCCCCACTATGATGGTGTTTTAACTGTTTTTAATATTATATTAAACATATTGGTCAAGGGCTTTGCTATTGTATCGGCAATCACTTTTAAAAATTCATTTTCTACTAAGTCTGGCCCAGGAGCTTTCCCAGTTTTAACTTCTTTAAGAGCTTTCCTTACCTCTTCTTTCAGGAATGGTAGAGACATTCATCCTTATTACCTATATGTATGTCCTCTCCAATCCTCCATCGGACTCCTATTCGTTTCTTCCTCCTTTTTGAAGCTATAATTTATAAAGATTCGTAAAAGTTAGTAGCTCTTTCCACAATTTCCCTCCTGTCAAACACTAGTGAACCCTTATCATCTTTTATATTAGGGAGCAAGTATGTACCTCTACTTAGTTCTTTTTTTTTTGCTTTCTTGATTGCCCAGGTCCCTTCTAGGATTTCTTTCAACTTCTTTTCTTCGAAATTTTTGACACCCTGCCTTATTTCCTTCCTGATTCTTTGTTCAGTTCGGTTAGTTCAACCATAGCCAAACCTGATCTGCAGCCTGATTGCTTCAGGAGTAATCTTTTTTGAATAATTAAAGCTTTTGTTTAAATGCTAATTTTGTCATCTGTTGTTTCTTTTGCCTTGTATGTCACTATTTGGCTTAATGTCTCAGTAACAGCTTCCATTAGTGTACCATATGTCTGTTTCACTTCTCCCTCCGACCAAATCCATATGATAGAATTAAGAAAACAAATACCGAACACGTAAAATTCAAAAGTATACAACCGTAATCAACAATGGGAGTGGGTGGGGCATGTCGTTAGACTACCAGTAGACCGGTAGGTATAGTGTTCAATTTTCTAGATCCCTGCCTACAAAAAAAAAAAAAAAAAAAAAAAAAAAAAAAAAGCGGACGAGGAAAAACATGGAAAGATAAAGTTGATAAGTTCCTTTACAGCAAAAAAGGGTTGCCCAAAACAGGAAAGAAAGGGAAAGGGTGACATACACCTTTGCCCTGAAGTGACCGGGTATGTTTGCAATTTAAGCCAAAAGGTATACCTACATAACATTGTAAATATAAGAATAATAAACACTTTAGGCACTTATATAATTTATGTACTATGTACTGCGTTTTAACTGAATTAAAAAAAAAAATCGGATCAAAGAAAGCACTACCCGAAAAAGTGATCGAGAATCGATTATTGTCGCATATCATCTCCATGTCAGCAGTTATTTTCGATGATTGAAAAGCATATTTGCATTTTACAGAAACTAATTAGTATTTTGTACTCTCAAGTTCCTCTGACACTTCGAAAAATGATAGTAAATTTGAAAAATTTTGCCGCCATCTTCTTACGACGCGGTTCCTATTGATGCTAAGCTTCTAAAATGATGGATGAGTAGCCACACTCCAAACTCAGATTTTTCAATTTATCAATGACACACATACATGGGTTATTCTCCAGAAACTGAGAACACTAAGGTTTTTTTGTTTTTTTGTTAACATAATACTTTGTTTACAAGTAGTAGAGAATATTCAACACGTTTATAGAGTAGGAGCATCAAAATTTATGGAAGGAGACGACTTCTGTACACGACGAGAGAAATCTTGTCTATGGTGAAAGCACTGATACCCCATGAATATAGACAAAGACAGCTTCGAGAAGTTTCTTTTCCACGGAATTTGTGATAACTGTGCTATCACGTTCGCCAATTACTACGATCTGGTACCTGGATCGTCTTCAGGGATTAAAACTGTACCAGTATTGCCATCTGTTGCGCTGAATTATGTATGAGGCAAGTATCTTTGCGCCAGGCAAAGATTGACCACGACAATGGACTGAAAACCTTGGTAACAGAACTTTACGCCATCCCTTCTGGAAATGTGAAGTCACTGAGAGCAAATTGAACTTTTCATTCGGAATGCTCTTTAACATGGCGGATTCAGTTCCCTTCAGCTGCGACAATTGTTTCTTAGTCAGTGACTATGTTTGGCAGCCATGACAGAGTGCCGGAGTTAGGAGTTATACCTATTTCTAAGACTTCCACATTTTGCTTTCAGGTGGATGTTATTGTTTAAAATATGTTTTAGTTTCCAAGAAGCCTTCCACGCGCTTGCTGTTCTTGCGATGAGCCATGAGTGTCATGAGGAAATCAGCTGATCATGTTTTTAAACTTTATTCTCTCTTTCATGATCTCATTCCTCAAAATGATGAGCATTTACAAGTCACCTTCGCTTCAGCTCTCTTATGGAAATTAAACTCGTGTAAATGACAGTAACATACATTTCCTTTTTCTTAGAAAAGGTAGACTATAACTTGTGTGCCATTCATGAATGATGCTGAATGATAACCCTGCGAGCGGGTTGCCCAAAGTAACCGCATACGAAAGCGTCCAAGTTGCCATTACGAGATCTGATCATCTTAAGTTTAGAATTTATATACGTGCTCGCGAGGGACGCCGAGAAAAAAGGGGGAATATAAATGATTTATATTGTTGTTATACGGAGGATTTGAAATTTGATTATTACAGACAAAATAGGGTGGTTGGTTATAGTAGGTCTATATTTTATAGACCTATCAGCAACGCACGAGCTTTATTGACATTTTAACTACCACTTATGAATTATGTGACTTCTATTCTTTTTCTCGCAGCTAGTTTATATACGGCGAGATGTTGAATTATTTCGTTATTCGAACATTCTCTCTGCCCCTCGGCCCTGTGACATCCCGAACTAGAAAATACTCTGATTTTTTGCGAGTTTTAATGACAAAATAATTTGGTCCCGGTATCCGAATAACATCATGATTCCGCAATCGGGGTTTTTTATACGCGTGTACAACACATGAATGTGCACGCACCGTCATAAATTTCGTGTAATTTTAGCAAGATCTAATCGAGTAAAAAAAAAAGTTCAAATTTAAAATGAACATTATACTTGTAGGTGTGTTTTTCTCAAGCTGCTTCCGTTTTTTTCCCTACTTCGTGCGTAGTGGCAATAATTTAGAACTTTTTTCGGCAGATGTGAAGAAGGCACTTCAGCGCTCCAAATGTTCATACTGCAAAATTGATTTTGAATTTGGGTTTTGTAAAAATGTAACCTATACGTTATATCGAGTTGCTATTTACATGACACTTGGCGAATGTGGAGGAAGAAAAAAAGTGTTTCTTGCATAACTGGTAAAAATTTTGATGCACCAGATCTCAAGGAATTATCGAAGAATTTTTGCAATTGCTGGTGATTCCTCATATCATTTTTGACATGAACCATTTTACATCTACTCCAGATATACGCGAAAGAGTTCCACTCCTCTGCAGAAATATTGTCTGCTGGCAAAAGCACATGGATCATTTTCCAGAAACTGATGAGAATATTTTGTTATCAGCAAATTTTGAACCCTACCTTTTGATGCATTTATTTTTTTGTTCGGAAGGGGGGTGTTATTTTGGTTTAGACAATAGCACCAGCAACAAATTCCACCGATTCAATTCATCAGATAGACAATTACCATCTTTTGAATGGAAAAATCATTGGGAGGTGTCTATCGTTGCGGATGCTACCATCTTGTGTTCGTACCTGTTATACGAGTATTTTTTCAAATTTTTGTTTCAAGTTGTTTTTTCTCAATAAAGTATTATTATTATCATCAATATTTCTTAATAATAATAATACTTTGTAGATTAATAAATAGTAAATTAACTTCACAATTTGCAAATATTGAATTCGATTTTTTTTAAATTCTGAAACGACCTCGTCACTAAGAAGATTTTAAAATCGACTGACTTATTTTGCAGATTTATTAATTAAAAGTGAGCATGCTTCACATTTGATCCATTTATTTTGTAGATACGAAAATCAACCCTCACATTCCCAGGTATCAAAATCAGAGTCTTCTTTGACCACTATCAATGGTGATCGGATCGGGACCCATCAGGTGGAGCTAGAAGGAGTCAAAACGAAGTAGTAATCAATTTATTAACTATTATTTCCTTCTGATCAGCTCCTTTTTGGTGACAGTCATACTGAAAAACTATTTAGTGACCTTGAAAACCGATAAATGGAGTACCCATCTCAAAAAAATTACTAATATTTGGTCTTCATACCCTCTGGTGGCATCCTGGGAGGTCAGATGTAAAAACTATCCTGGAAGTAGAATTTCGCAACCTCGCAAACCTATAAATCAACCCTTTTTCGAATTTTATTTGTCGTCCCTCTTCCTTCCCTTTTAGAACCTCATCTACCCTAGGACACAGATCCATATAGTAAACTCAAAAGTATTTTAAACTCGAACATCATCATATGGCCTACTGAAATCTATGAGAACCAACTTTACCACAATCAAGGAGAAATGACTTTTGGTTCAAAAATTTCAAAACTGCATACGTATTCTTCCTTAAGAGAAAGAGGGGCATGTGGCACGAATTTCCCTCATCAGATGAGTCTGAAACTTTTCAGGCATTTTTCTCTCGTATCTTATCAACTTAATTATGGAGCTAGGGGTGCCTGAAAGAAGTTAAAAAATATTTTCACCAAGAGCTAATAAGGGCCTACCTACGGCACACTGAGAATTTCAAAATTATCTTCCAATTTTGCCTTGCGGTATAAAATTAATCAGTGACATTGCAAATCACAAACTGATTCTCTTATACTGCAAATTTCAGATCAGCCACATATTTGTCTGGTTATCCGAAAATGACCTTTCATTTTAAACACTTCAAAATGGACCACATTTCGCAAATTTTAAAATTGTTCCCCTCCTACATTTTTAAGGAATTCAAAGTTATCTCCATATTTTTAGGCGTCAAACTCGACTCGGCATTCGGAAATTTCAAAATTAACTTCATTATTTGGCAGATTTTAAAAGTAACCCCGCCCTCTTACTTTGAGACGTTTTGAATTAGCTCTATTGAGATTCGGAATCGAAGTAGTTGTCACCTGGTGACAGAATTGAGAACCTGTCTAGTTTGAGTTATCAAATAATTTGTCCCCATAAGAAATGTACAGACGACGATTCGATATTTTTGGAGAATTTAGAGTCATTTGAGAGTGAATTCTTATTGAAACTATTTTTATGCAACATTGACTACAAATTAAAACAATCATCGACATAAACTAACGGGTGGAATCCTCATAAAAAGAGACCTATCTTTGTTCCTTGTCTTAAACGATTTTGATCACTCAACCTACTAACATGTGTTTGATAGTGTGCGTTCGTAACACACATAATTATAACCTTAAAAATAACAGTGATAGGTTAGTTAAGTGTATAACTACCATAAATTTCATCAAGGGGTAGTCACCTCTGCTTTCTGGAAATTTTGCGGAACCATTCATTTTTAAGCGACAAAAACACCTCCTTATCCGGCGACTCTCAAAATCAAACATCACATTTTGTAAATTTCGGAACAAGCTTCTTATTTAACAAATTTAAAAAAAGACCCCGCTTTATTTTGAAAAGTTGAAATGTGATTGACATATTGTAATCGCAAAATCGACTCCATCTCTCAGTTTGTAAAAATTGGCCTTTTCTACATTGCAAAGTCCACAGTCACCACACTAATTTTTTGTATTTTAGAATATTACCCTTGTGAAATAATCTTGTTTAAGCAGAGTAATATTGCAACCCAAAATTCATACATTATCATATTTTTATAATTTATACAAATTTATAAAAGGGTTGGAATATAGATTATTTTAGCCAATTAATTGAGAAAGCTCAACTGGGTGCAGTGAAAGGCTTGTGATGAGCTTGTATTGCCAGCATGATGGGCTAGCAATGTTGTTTATATAACTGAAAGTCACTTATAGGAATGAAAACCCATAGGTAGTATACAATAGAAGGTATATATTACAAATAATACTTGTGAATAATGAGCTCCTAAAGTAAAGTAGGTTTCTTGCGGCGGCTTCGGTCTTGCTTCTTGGTGGCTTAATCTAACAGTATATGTGAAACAAACACATATACTGTCAGTCATACGATGTCAAGATAACGGTATGATTAGTTAGGTGAAGCACCAACATAGGAGTTCCGAAGGGCGGTTCATGAAGTCAGTACAATGCGGTTTGCAAGGCATCTGGATGACGGCTTGCGCGGCGGCTTATAGTGTCTTTTAGTCTTAGTCAAAATTGTGGAAGTCAACTTGAGAGCTTACCAGTGAACTCAATGTCAAGTCCTGCTTGAACATCAAACGCACCACAAACACCACAACTTACAGGTGGACTCAACGTCAAGGACTGCTGAACACTAAATGCACTACTAGTAATAGAGATGGGAACGTACAGAAGTGGACTCAATGTTAAGGATTGCTCGAACATCAAGTGCACTACTAGTAATAGAGATGGGAACTTACAGAGGTGGACTCAATGTCAAGGATTGCTCGAACATATCAAGTGCACCACTAGTAATGTTCACTGATTACATATTGTAGGCCGACGCACGAGGAGTCGGTGAATATATTGCAGGGTTCATTATAGTTAGCTTTTGCACAACTTATTACAGAGCCTCTCAACGTATTGCCACTCGGGGCCAGTGCGCGGGCGAGCGCTAGCGAGAGAAACACAGAGAGAGAAAGAGCGAAGTAGAGAGAGCGAGATCAACTTTGGTAAAATTAGTAGCAAAATCTAACGGTTATCTGACCTGTGAATCTTCACAATTCTGCTTGGACCGGCGTCAACACAAACACGAGCGCAAATTCACATTCTCAGTAAATTAGACGACGCACGAGAACGCAAGAAAAACTCACATTTGAACCACATGAAGATTGAACAGAAATGAGACTAAGGTCTCTTGCTGATTACCAGGTACTGCAGTGACTGGTATAAACATGATCATGACTCATTGGTTTAACGTTAGTTTTCGGTTAACAGGCACAAGCGACTGGCTTTGTTGAAGTATCTGAGGCTGTCCCGTATGAGGAGTTACAATAGAAACCGGACCTTTTTTACCTTATCTACTTTATCGGTTCGGCTATTAACAATAGCGAAACACTACTGCTGTCAGTCGAAGTCGAATTTTCCAGTTACAGGCTGAAATGCTTTGCTTTGAAAGCATTCCAGACTGTCCTTTTCGAGGTGTTAACTGACTACATGAATTCAATATTTCGACTATTAATTATAAATAATTAATGTCGAAGTCGAATTTTTCGACAACCCTCCTCCCCACCCACAGTTTCGTAAGAATTAAAACTGGCCATCCGTCTCGCAAATTTCAAAATGGATACCGCACTTGACAAATTACAAATCAGATACACGTTTGCGATTTTCAAACGTAATCTCTCATTTGGTAAATTTTAAAATCGACCTGCTCATTCGGTAAAACTCAAAATGAACCTTCTCATTTTTTTCAGTTTCAAAACAGACGGCTCTCATCTTGCAAATTCAAAATTTAGATCTCCTAATTTGTAAACTCTAAATCGGCTCCACATTTCGCAGTGATAAGAATTATTAGTAGAATGAGCTTCCTAATTTTGCAAATCCTAAATTAAGTTCTTCAATTTGCCAATTACAAAATGAATATTCTAATTCTTAATTTTTATATGTTATCAAAATTGATCAGTAATTTAGCAAATCATAAGACTGATCTCTGTATTAGGCAAGTATCAAAATATACAGCTTTACCAAGCAACTTTCAAATTTTCCACCTAATTTTTGGAAACATTAGAATCAGTCTCTTATTTTGCAAAACTTAAAACGAATCTCCTCATTTTGTAATCTTTCACATCAACCCTCCTCAATTGGGAGATCGGTTCCAGGTCTAGCAATCATTAGAACCAATTCCTCTTTCATTTCGCCAAATTCAAGATGAACTTCCTCATTTAGCCACCGGCCCCTTTCTCATTTTGCAAAACTCACCTCATTTAGTCAATCTTACACAACCTTTCTCTTTTTTGTAATTTTCAATTTTCTTCCATATTTGAATTTAATCACTGAATCTCTCCATTTGGCGAATTTTAAAACTGACCTTCTCCTGTTGCAATTTTCAAATCGCCTCGACGGGAATAATAGACTAGCATTTCTTTTACATTGCTTTTTATGTTAATTCAGTAATTGTATTTATCTAATGCCTCATTAACCCCACTAAACACAGGATCTCCATCTGCCAATCGTGGCGATCCTGGGTGTGGAAAACGAATTTACCCCAGCAAACAATTGAGCCAATATTCCTCCTCCCTCGACCCCAAAAAATGACCACGAAGGAATTTTTAGCGCTCTTACGAAAAATATAGTGTTCTCGCCCCAATACGTTTAATTTCTGAACAGAACGATCATTTGGATTGATTCAAAAAGTCCCCCCATCTTCCAAAAATAAACTGAGCTATTGCCACTGTTACCACCTGACATTACAAAATACTACATTGATTTACTTCATATCTTTAGACGTGTGCGAGTAAGTGACAATAATATGTAAGTTGTCTTCTCGTCTTTTCAAGCCGAATTTTAAAGAACAGCAGAACAGCAGAAACGACGAGAGGTTTACTACGATTAATGTGAATACTTTGCTACACAGATTTCCGGAACACATCGAAAGAGAACCCGCCTTTGAAGTGACGACTTAAGTCATTGTATTTTCACCCAAGTAAAGCCTGGTACTTGTTTTAAATTTAATAACGGAAGTTGAATCTTAGGCCGTTCTACGTATTATACACGAGTACACACTTCTATTTGGGTTTAAAAGCAACGCTTACAAGGCGCTCTTCTGTCGGAACTTCAATCCTGATATTTCTGATGAATTCCATTTTTCGAGCGTATATAGGTTACAGGGAAATGGTCATCTCTGGAACAAAACAATCTGCTCGCATATCTTCTTTAAGTTTCCTCAAATAATTTCCCTAGTGAAGATTCTAAAAATACTATTCAATCTGCACTTGCTATTCATCGCTATAATTACGAGTGAAATTTCCTCGACAGGAATTTCTTAGAAAGTCAATTTTCCCGACAGTAACGCTTCTGATACTTTGTAATATTAGTACGTCAATATTTTCTAATTATACGAAGCTGAAATTTTTCACGAGATTGTACACAATATAAGCTCAGAAGGTCTCTGCGGAAAAAGCAGTTGAGTATTGAAGTGAGTAGCCACTGGTTTTGAAATAGTTTGCACAGTGTGTAGTACCAAATCAAAGCCATAGCTATCAACCTGATTGACAAAAAGCCGGCAACAGAACTTCAATACGACGTTTGGCGAAAAAAGTCTCTTTTGCAACCAATTTCTGAACGCAGTGTTTCACAAAGTAGGCGGAGTTGACACAATTTTGCCACAAATCTCACACGAGGAAATATCGTGTAAAAAGACCGTTGCCTCAAATAATGCATTTCCTGAATGCACATTTTTTCCAGGTTTAGACAGTAAAAATGCCGACAGCTGACTTTTCAAACAACATCAAGTCTTGGGCACTCTACCGGATTCTAAATTTTTCCAGAATACGAAATTTCCCTAAAATCCGATGTTATCCAAGAATGTCCAAAATCAAATGAACAGAAAAAGATCAGGAAAATGCGGAAGTATCGAGGTGAGTAAGGTCATATGGGTGATAAGGCCCACTTGTCATATCTCACGGAGTAACGCATCAAAAAATACTGAGATGGCATGTAATATGTGTGTACATGGGGATGTGGGTACCTAGTATACAAAGCCAAAACGCTCTTATCAGAACACGCTGGCCAGTTAGAGCGTTTTGTTTGCCGAGGATCTGTTTTGAAAATGTAATTTTTAAAAAGTTTTCTTCAAATTTTCGCGAAAAAAGTACTTATTATAAAGAATTAGAATCGTGTTTTTGGCGTCGAAGTATCAAAGTATATGTGGTTTTCTACTATTTCATATATTTTACGGGTCAAACGAATGTACAACAGCTCGCGTCCAGCAATCTGAAATTAAGTACAGTGGGATTAATAAGGCCCAGCCTATGAATCCTCGCATTTTCACTAATGGGAAAATAGGTTTCAATGTTTTGTTTTATAGATTAGTTCTTCGTTCTTTTATTTTTCTCAAGATTGTAAATTTCAAAGGGTCCTCTTTTGTTTCTACAGCTTTGAGTCCAATGCGTCGGATGTCTAGGATGGAGCCATCAAGAGTGCATTGATGGAGATGTGTGCGACTTGTGCGCATAATCAGTTTTTAATGTCGTCGTGGATGATATCTTGATGAAAAACTTTCCTGGGGAGATCACGTCTCAGAGAAAATAAGAAAAAGAATTGAAGCACATTGGGCTTGCCGCACTTTTGTCGGCAGGACTTGGGGATTCTCTCCCAAAATGAGGCACTGGGTATATAAAGGTGTAATACGGCCCAGAATCACATATACGACCATTGTGTGGCGGGGCTGGGTCCACCTGGCCTAAGTCAGACAGGAACTAGATCACCTGCAAAGGCTCGCATGCGTGATGACAACGGGGCAATAAGAACGGCGCCCACTCTAAAACACTAGAGAGGCTCCTCAACTTGCCACCACTTCACACTGCTGTAGAAGCAGCTGCGAAAATGGGGCTTATCGTCTGGGTCAACCAAACCTTCAGGCCCAAAAAACAGGCCACAGAGGGATATGGGAGACGGCGGGTACGACGGAGAAATGCTTTGGTATGCCGAAGGATAGAATCGTGATGGAATACTTCTTTGACAAGGCGTACCGCCGTACCGTGCGCGGATACCCACACGGGAGGCTTGGGAAAAGAGGTGGCCAAGCATTCTAGGAAAACAGGAGACTATATGGTTTGCAAATGCCTCTAAGAATGACCAAGGTGTAGGAATCGGGATCACGAATGCAAAAGGCGCTGACAACTATTCAATGGCACTGGGCGAGGGCGTCACTATTCTCCAGACAGAGGTAATGGCGATCACGGTGGCCATTAGTAGAACCCAGCAGAAGGGTCTCGTTAATAAACAGATCTATATCTTTACAGACAGTCAATCGGCTATTAAGGCACTATCATCACACCAAACTACATCCCTGGTGGTGGCGGAGTGTGTCAACAAATTATACACCCCAACTCAGAGAATCATGTCACCATACGATGGACACCGGGACACTGCCGCATAAAAGAGAACATGATCACTGGCAAGCTAGCGAAGGAGGGCATAAAAAAGGAACTGGCATACAGCGTCATAAAATCCAAAGTTAAGGCCTGGATAAGTAAGCAGACGGAAATGCCCTGGCGGTCGGCCAGTGGTATGAAAGTCAGCAAATCATTGACAGGGGACGCTCCCAGTATGCCAAGTTCTTACTGGGGTTTGACAGGAAACATGCAAAGCTCATGATCGGACTGCTAACTGGTCATAGGGCCACAAAACACATGTGGTATAAAATAGGAGTGGTGAAAAGCGGCTACTGTAGGCACTGTGGAGAAGAGGAAGAAACCTCGATCCATATCAAATGTCAATGCCCAGCAATAGCCGGTACAAGACGCGAAGCATTGGGACTAGAATATCCAGCACCCATTGAAGTCAAAGGGATAGAGCTAAGTAAAATTCTCACATTGGCTATAAAAGTGAGGGTACTGAGCTGATCCTTAACAGCAACTTGAGGAATAGTGCAATGGACTGCAAAGTCTGAGCATTTGGCGCACACAGCGCCAGGTCATACAAATGAATAATGTCATCGTAGTATCATAACCGAGAAATTTTCAGCAATATAACTATTTTTTTCATGATTTTTACGTGTTGTTCGAAGTATTTCTCTGGTTGGGCCTTATTATTAACCCCTGTTCGCAATAAAGCCCAAAATGACCTTTTTTGTAGAAGGTTATAGCTTGCGAATTATGATATGTATTCCAAAAGTTTTTAAAGGTTTTTCTTCTTTTACTTCTGCTTTGAAACTTGGGAAGTTTGAGTTGAGTTAGTTGGAAAATTCCAACAGGTCAAGAGATTTTTTTTTGCTTTGATACTTAGAAATTCTGAGTTGGGTCAGTTGGGACGTTCACAATTTGAACCCACCCCCCTCCCCTCGGGAAAAATTCTTCAGTATGTCCCTGTAAGGAATACAACAACAATTACATATTACGCTTCAGGAGCTGGATATTTTCCTAATAAAAACGCCTAACAAAATACAGACTGATTTGATTACGTGAATACAAAGTTCTTCAAGTAATAACTATCTTACACGCTCTTTAACCTTCGCTTGGTTCTAATTACTCAGTGTTGAATTTCGCCAAACCGAAGATACCGTTTGACCTTTATTACAGTTTTCTACTTCCGCTGGACCCAATTTCATGCTGTATGACGCATTCGAGATGAAATATAAAAACATACACTCAACGTTGACACCAGCTGTTACACATTACCAGTCATGGGACCAGAGAGGTAAAAAAATTTCGTTTGAATTCAAGAAGCTTTTAACATGGCGTAGAAAAAAATAAGCGTAAATAAGTGATATTGTCAAGGTGGCTTATAGTTACCTTCTCACCCTTCTCACGGTATTATTCGAATTTTCTTTTCACGCAGAGATGGGGAATTTCGAATTCTTAAAATCCTATCGTATCTTTCGGGGAAAACGAGCCGGAGAGTAAACGGTGGTGGAAAAAGAGCGGGTGCAGCGGGGTTATTCTAACAATTCCATTATTATGGGACACGCTTCAAAGCAACCAGCATCATTTTTACCAAAAGCCGCCTCACCTCATTTTGCCGATAACATTTGCCGTTTCATGCGGCAGAAACGCAGCTCGGTTACCTGGCCTTAATTTGTTTTTGTTTTTTTTTCTCTCTCTCTCTCTCTCTCTCTCTCTCTCTCTCTCACTCTCTCTCTCTTTCCTTTCTAACGTAAAGTTTTGGCCGCTTAAATTCATCCTCCTTTTCAGATATTTTCTTTTTTAAATTTAAACTTTTTCATTGCCGGGAAACGTGATATTATATTCGTACTTCAGTCTCGAATTATGTTAAATTGCTTTTAATTTGTCTGCTTTTAGATTTCATCCGGCGATATCAAATCCTTTTGGAATGAAGATAATAGAAAAATAATTATACCGGCATACTCGAGGAGTATACGACTCTCAAGACGTAAGATCTTGGTAAAATTGTACGATGAATGACTGCGCATTTTGAACGCACATTTTTCGTTTGTACTTTTCTTTTGATTATTTCGGCTAATCTTTTCACGCAGAAGATTTAATCTCGCTAATTACCCGGTTCGTTTTCCACGCTCGCTCGGTCATTTTCTACCGTAAGTAATGACTTTTCCAAGAAGAAAAAGGCGGCAGTTCGCAGGATGGCTGATCGACAACGCAGATTACAGGCGAAAAGAAAGACGAACAAATGACAAGCTGAGGGAAAAACTGATTTGCTTCACCTCAAGCAGTTGTTGACAGAGTCTTAAGCATTTTTTTAAATCAACGGTTCGACAGTTCGGGCTTATTTATTAGCTATTTTGGCTCTCAGCACCAGACAGCGATAATATTTATGAGTTTACGGAAACAGGTGCCAGTCGGTAAGCGCCTCTCTTTCCATTCGTCGGTATCATCCATTTATCCTTCTCAACCTGATACCCCAAAATGACCTAAAATCGACCGTCCACTGGACGCATTATCGATGTCAAGTCGACCAGAAAAGCGACTCGTTTCTGAAAATTCTAAAATCGACCGTCCACTGGACGCATTATCGATGTCAAGTCGACCAGAAAAGCGACTCGTTTCTGAAAATTCTAAAATCGACCGTCCACTGGACGCATTATCGACGTCAAGTCGACCAGAAAAGCGACTCGTTTCTGAAAATTTTTCCGACAGAAAATCCACTTCAGTTTTACATTAAAAACATGTCCGTCTTTTTCGACCTGGTATTAGTTTTACTATACTGTTCCATTACGACTGTTCAAATGGATTTGTAAATTCCCGTGAGACTTCGATATATTGTAGGCGGGTTGTGTTTTTTTTTACCCACCCTTCCACGGGTTTCCCAGCCATGCGATCGGCTAATATTTGCGTATTCCTAATCCCCCCCCCCCTCAATAAGGAACAATACTCAGGATTCTCGCATTTTATTTCAACTTTTTTATATCAAACTCAATTAAAAATATTTGTTTAGCTTACATGACCTCCTTCAAGAAGATAACGCTGGATCAAAACGATTTTCGATCATGTTCCCTAATGTGACACCAAAAAGAAAATGCAGGTTTTCGGAAATTATCATTATTATTTTTATATTTTCCTTTAAGAACTCAATTTACGGTGGGTATTTTCGGCCCGTATCGAGCACAGGTCTCCCGCAATCTTCCCCATTCAGATCTGTTCAGGGCTACTTCTCAGAAGTTTTTATTTTTTATGAATTGGGAATGTCGTAAGCCTAACGTGTTTTGTCCTTTCTTTTTTTTTTTTTTTTTTAGATGAGGTGGGAACCAAAAGGTTACTTTTGTGTCCAGCGGTTGAAATGTGCCCCGCCCAACCCTACTTTTGGTATCTGATAAAGGTTGAGATGTCCCTCAGGTTTCTTAGTGTTCCCCTGATTTTTGTTATTGGGATGTGGTCTTTACGTCTAATTTGGAGGACTGAACGTGCCATTGAGTTTTGGGCTGTTCTTAGTTTGTGAACTATCCGATCGCTTAAGGACCAGATCGACGATCCGTACGTCATGGTGGGTAGAACACAAAGATTAAAAATTTCGCTTTTTAACTTTAAACTATTATTTCTTGTTACAACCTTTCACAATAACAAAATGAAATTACTACACCCGATTTCAATAAACATTAGGGCACCCATGAGCGAGCATAGGTCTCCCCCCATCCTTCTCCATCGGTCTCTATTCCTTGCTTCCTTAATCCAAAAAGCCCCCCTTATATTTTTCAGTTCGTCGTGCCACGTCTCCCTTGGATTCTCCTTCCCTCCATCGGATACCAGTCCGATACCCTTCTGCCCCAGCTTCCTGCACCTTCTCTAGCTACATGCCCTGCATAATCGGACTTCAATTTTTTAGCAATTATACCTACAGTCTTTTGCTCCGATCCAAATTCTTACTTCGGTATTTCTTAATGTATCCTTTATTTTTACTCCCAAAATCGATCGCTCCATGGCAATTTGGGTTCCTGCCATTCTTAAATTTTGTACTTCTGTAGTTGCCCACGTCAGTACTCTGTAGGTCAGGACCGGTATAATGTACACCCTTCCAACACTTTTACTTTCAGATTTAACGGCATTCTACTCTTGTATATCTGTTTCAACGACCAAAAACTTTTCCAGAGCTCCGCTCTCCTACTCAGTTCCTTTTCCATAATTTTCTTCAAAGGATATTGTTTGTCCTAAATACAAGGTGCTATCTTCTAGTCTAATTTTCTCCGTACCCAACTTTATTTTTGGTGCTAGTTTTTGACTTGTAATCAACACTGTTCTGCTAGTATTAATTTTCAAATCAACTTTCAACCTTTCCTGTTCCAGCCTGGCCATCGTTTGGAGGTCCTCTCCATCCCGGGCGATCAAGGCGACATCGTCCGCAAATCGTAAGTTATTCAGCCAGTCGAATTGGTTCCGAGGCAGAATCCGTCACCGCGGGGGTTGTAGTCGAGTCGGTTCCCAAACGAACTGGTTCCCAGGTGCCGCATGCATTCCACAGAACTGTGCTGTAAGGTACTGCACGATAAATCATGAGCACGTTTCAGCAAGACGTCTACAATTAAGTGCTGCAGGTTCTACTTATGACAGTCTTGGTGGAGAAAAATACAGGCTCTAGAGTTAAAAGATGCATACCGCGACCGAGATCCGCCAGACGGACGCTTGCTTAAATATTTCTGTGGTCTATCTCTATTACCCCCTGAGCAAGTTGAAGACTGTTTTTGTTATAATTTACTGCAGCGGAAACTAGATGACGAAAAATATGATACAATTTTTTGATAACATTTTGGAGACATATATCGCACCTGATAGTGATTTCCCTCCTTCGATGTGGGCCGAGTTCACGCCAAGTCGACAACGCACTACATTTGTGAGGGATTCCGCAACAGCAGATTAAATAAAATGGTTAATGCACCTCCCCCGAAAATATTTCATTTAGCTTACACACTGAAGACAATTCAAAGTGAAATCTACATTAAATTAGGAGGTACTTCGGCCTCTGAGGTAAGTGCGAAAGAATAGTATATTATACACCAAGAATCAAAAGTGAGTGTTTACATGGCGAGGGAATGTTTGCGAAAGAGCGAAGCGAGTGAGAAATTCCCGAGTCATGTAAACTCTTTTTTGCCTCTTGTTGTGGAGGATACTTCTTATACTACTTGACCAGAAACGGCAATGTTTTTCGCTGACATGGTCTGTATTTTTTAATTAATCAATTTAAATTGCAGACAGGTGATTTTTGTGTGCGTAATTAATTCAAAAATTTAATTTGCTCAGTTCATTACTTCAAAGTATAGTATCAAAGTCTTGTCTTCAGTTTGTTCACGTACACAAAAAGCATACATAGGTAGTGGCCAGCAAAAACGTAACGACGGTTAACAACAAACTGTAACAGCTGTACTACGTCGTGAATATTTAAATGCGTCCTTAAGTCGCTATTTCATAATTCGCTCCATGGCCGAGTGGTTAGAGACGATGGCTATATTTCAGTCAAATGTTTCAATGGACGCGGGTTCGATTCCCCAATATGAAATTACTGGCCAGAAATTTTTTCATGTAAAAACGCTTTATATTGAAGGACGTTTACTTTACATGCAGGTTTCGTTAGCACTCGATGCATGAATGATAGGCGCTTCTTGTCGTCCGTAAAACACCAACGTAAACATTGCCTTTCTGATCAAGTAGTATAAAAAACTTTTTACAGCAATAAATCAACGATTTCCGTATTGGAAGAATTACTCGTTTACAATTTATAGAACGCGTTTGTTTTAAATTTCTACCCGCAATGGCGTAGTACTTCATTTCTTAGATCATGTACCTACATCACATTTTTAACCATACCTACGGACTGTCTTAAATCGGTGTAAAATGGAAAGAAAAATGCGGTGTAGTGCGGGAACCAATTCGAACCAGGAGGGGTACGGTGCTTGAGAACCAATTAGGTTCTTTGGGAACCAACTCAACCTTCCCGAGTGATAAATATAAACCGTGTCTAAACTAAAACTAAATGGATGTCCTACCTGGCCGCTCGAACGAGAGAAAAGAGAATGAGTCGTAAAAATAAGAAGAAGGTGGTTATCAAAAGATAGCGTACCGAAAATGCAGGAATGCAGGAGACAAAAGACATTTGTTAGACATTTGCATCGTGTACGCAGAAAGTAGGTAGGCAGGATGATTTATGCGGAAATGTACATTCGAGAGGTGAGGGTCGCCGCAGTAGCAACGAGGCAATGCCTTCGTTTTGTCTTGAAAAACATCTGTGCCCAAGTTCATCATGATACAAAATGGTTCCAGATGAAGCTATACTCGAGTCCAATTTGCACGGAAGATTGATTCGCAACCTTAGTCACAATATCACCAGGATATACATATACACTTACCTGAAACACATATAAACATAGAGATTAGAGCATTGCAAGTGTACTTAAGTAACCAAATACAAGTATCTATATGAGTTTTGGACCTCAGAGCTGATACACAGCGAAGGCGACAAAGGCAACTGCTCATTCCAAAACGAAATACATTTGAACTGTAATTATATTTTTCGTAAATTGAGGTAATAACAAATAACATCAGTGATTTTCAAGTGAAAATAGGTATATAACTACGAGTATAATCAAATACAATTTTATGGTCTATTACTTAGTGATCCTTAGGGCTATTGCAATAATATCAATCGATCATAATAATTTGACATTCGCGTAAAATAGGGTTATCGAACAATGATGAAAAAGTAACCAGCAGTGTTTCTCTTTACACACATAAATTGAAAATTCTTTGGACCAGTATAACACAACAAATTCAACGCTAATGTATACGGATACAAGTATTGGATTGGTATTTCAGCACACTCTTTGGGTCCAAATTTTGTTTCAAGCACTTTGAGTTGCTGCCTTCTATGGGGAGGAGACTGAAAGGAAGCTCAAAATAGGTCCAGAAATGTTTGACTCTAAATAAGGACGACCCTAATATAGATATCTTCCTGTCCCCAAAGCCCTCAACAAATCCTAATTACGTGAACAGGCTTCTAGGCTTTCCAAAGACCCTTTAATTCCCCAAACGTTTCCAATTTTGATCGAAAGACCCCAAGAATTTCAAAAGCTTATCATTTTCTGAATCTCAAACAAAAATTACGAGTCGAACCATTTATAAACGAAAAGTATCAAATAGTTTCGAGTCATTGACATTTTATTATATTAATCAAACCGTAACGAGTTTTCTGATACAACGAGTTTTTGAACATGTTTCTTCGCTGCTACTAATCGCACAACTCCAGAAAATAGCTCCTCGGAGACCTTATCTCCATTTACTCTGCATTCTGAAGTTTCACTCACCAACACTTCACATTGCAATTTACTTTCCCTTGGCTAAAGCATGTGAACCGGTGAGTGTATCTTAATCTAAGGAGGGTTTATTGACTCAGGAAATTAAAACTAAGGAAAAGTGAGTGTTGGCGGAAAAAGTGCCCGTATCAATTGACTGATAGTAAAAACAGATTTTAGAGCGAGTGATAAACATAAACTGTACCTAAACTGAAATTAAACGGATGTCCTACCTGGCCGCTCGGGGCAGAGAAAAGAAAATGAGTCATGAAAATAAGAAGAAGGCAGTTTTCAAAAGATCATGAACCGAAAATGCAGGAATAGAGGAAACAAAATACGGTTGTTAGACGTTCGCATCGAGCTACGCAGAAAGTAGACAGACAGGACGATTTATACAAAAATATACATTCGAGAGAAAAGGGTCGCCGCAGAACTAAGAAAACTAGTTACCAATTTTAAGACAAGGCACTCAATTTATAATTTTTTCAAGGTTACTGAATTCTAATTCGACACTGTTTTTACGTCCGAATCCCGGAGGTGACAGCTGAGGAATACTATGACCAAATTTTGAATATTTTTGAACATTAGGGTGGTCCAGGATTTCGCTGTGTCCATAATGGATGCTTCCTCCCAAAATTTTTTACAAGAAACCTCGGCCTTGATCCTTAACAAGAATTTTTCTTAAAAGATACAACAAAGTCAAAATTTTTGGTACTCACGCCCTTCAACGGAGGTGAGTTCAATGTATTAAAATTTCCACGACACATGAAGCTACAATTTGGGTGTTTGACTATTTAGCGGATCCTTATTTACATTCGGAATGTGGAATATAGATCACTGCAATTAGGGAGATTGGAAGTTGGAAAACCCAGGACCGCACTAGCACTAGAGTAGGATGGTCCAAAAAAAAGTGTTTCTTTTGTTGACAAATTGCGCTCCTAGGGGTTTGATCCACTCTAGTAGGCGTAGAAACGCCCCAGACTGCCTTCTAAATTGAAGAATATTTAGTGGTCGCGTACTTAAGGTGAACTTTAATACAGGATTTCTTCTTTAAAAAATTTTAATTTTGCTTGAAGAAATCCCAAAAATGAAGTTTGACCAAATATTGGTTCGACTCAGAAAAATTGTTCTCATCCCGATCATAAATTGAGTACTTACCCATACTTTCGGGCTAAAAAAATTTTCAAGGTCACTGCCCCTGTCTTGAATTTGATTAAAAAGTGAACCCTCGTCATTATAGTCATTCTTCTTCTTCTTCTTCCACCGTCTCCTAAAGGAGGTTGGTTATCCAAAAGGCAATTTGAATTTTTGATGCGGTCTTCCTGAATATCTCGATAGACGGGCAGCCGAGCCATCTTCTGAGGTCTTTTAGCCACAAATTTTTAATTTTGGCATCTTCCTATTGATCGTTTCCCGTTGGTTTTTCCTTCTATTATTATAAACTTGAGGAGTCCGTATCTAGGACCTCTTAGTACGTGGCCTAAATTTTGTAGTTTTCTTCTTTTTACTATCGTAACCAGCTCGGTGATCTTATTTAATCTTCTTAGGACTTCAGCGTTGGTAATTTTTTGGGTCCACGATATATTCAACATTCTCCTATACAAATTACAAATACATTTCGAATGCCGTTACTTTATCTTCAGTGTTTGGTTTAAGAGTCCAGCTTTCCCAACTATATTATAAATGTATAAAAACCGGTTTTCATGATTTTTGGATACTTATTATAATTCATATTTTAGATTACTTTTTGCCCGCCCAAACCAAAAAGAGTTCACGAGAGAGCAGAACCTAAAATCTGCCACTACATATGTCAAATATATCAAAATTATGGTTTGTGGATTTGAGAAATTCATTTTCGAGGTTCTTCTGGCCTCAACCTTCATTCAAATTGGTCCACGAGGGCTGAAATGTGGCATATTCAAATTTACAGATGCTGGCGTCAAATATGTCAAAATTAAGGTTTTCTGTGCCGGAAGTTTCATTATACACGTTGTTCCCCTCTCCCCAATTTTGGTCCACCGAGGGCAAAAAATAAAATATTCGAATCTATCTACGGAGTCTAGTAGTATAGGTTCTGCCCCTTGCGAACCCTTTTGGGTTTGGGCGGGCAAAAAAATGAATTTAGAGCATCCACAAATCATGAAACCCGATTTTGATATATTTTTATGCATTTTTATATCCTCGCTATGGACTATAGTGATGGAAGTTCACGTTATACCAAAATTCAAGACGAAGGCATTGATTTTGAAAATTGTTTCTTCATAAAGGCGTAAGTAGGTAGTCGCTAGGTACTAAGTTGATACCCTAATGAGAATAATGTTTTTGAGTCAAACTCGAGTTTTAGGATTTTTTAGAGCAAAGTTGGGATTTTTTTTTTCAAGGAAAATTCTTCATTAAACTGCAGTCTAGATGTGCGAACCCTACATATTCTTTTCGATTTCAAAATAAAATGTCGGCTGGAGTGGTTTTACAACAACTAGAACAGATTGAGCTCTTGAAAGCGTTTGAAAAAAAAAGACACTTTTTTTTAGAACTATCGAAACTTATCGGGCGACAGATGCTGCTAATATCAGCTTGATCTATAATTTCAGATAGTCCCCACTGGTCAGGAATTTCCCCTCCCCAGAGAAAATTTTGTTGAACAGTTTCGTTAGTGAGGACACCGCTGCTTATAGTCCCCACTAGTCAGAAACTTCCCCTCCCCAGAGGAAAATTTTGTTGAACAGTTTCGTTAGAGAGGTCACCACTCCTTATAGTCCCCACTGGTCAGGAATTTCCCCTCCCCCAAAGAAAATTTTGTCGAACAGTTTCATTAGTGAGGACACCACATCTTCTGCTAGAACCTCCAATAGCTCATAATCAATTCCATCTGGGCCCGGGGCCTTATTTGGTTTCAAATTTTTGATCACTTCGAAAACTCCTGACTCCAAATAGGCGGTTCAGAATTCAGATTCCCTGACGGATGCGAGAATTAGGCTTTTTGGAACTGTATTCACTCTCAGACTGCTCTGGGCTGAGAAGAGGTTTTCATAGTATTTAGTTGCCAGATCAATGATGCTACTTTTCTTGTGTACTTCTACTCAATGCGCCACTTTCCAGGGGGACTATGTTAAAGTATGATCAAAAAGGGAGTCAAAATCGACGCCATTGTATGACGTTCTGAAGGAAATTAATGGAGAAAGACACCTTATTTTTTTTATATACGAAATTTAATGAGCCTCAATTTTTATCATAGCTTATTTTTGGTTCACTGCCGTAGCTGACAAGTTTTTAGCCACATACTGATTTTTGGCACCTTTAATGTAGGATTGGTGATGCCGCGGGGGAGAGGGGAGGAATTCACTCAGGGTTTTAATACAGTAACCAGAATGGTATATAGATTATACAGTCCAAGATTCCGCTTGTCTGCTTTGTTCTTAGTTGCAAATCCTTCACTAACCGGACTATTAACTATGTTTTTTATTTTTACAAGTTTGATACTGAAAAATACCAGAGCTAGTGAAAACGATCTTATACTTCAGTCTTGACTGAATCATGAGTCGCACAGTCTAACATAGTTACAAGACTGAATGAGTCTTCACAAGGCTCTTCAGTTTTTGTGTTTTTTTTTTGTTTTTTAATCCACTTTACATAATTTAGAACATTAAACTATACCAGGGGGGGGGGGTAGAGAAATAATTCTTTACTTCCCCCGAAAAATTTTTTATGAGCTGGAATCACATTTTTCTGTATACTAAACCCGTCATCCTCCTCTGTTTGCCGATGAAAAATTCAAGATTCGGACAGTTAGTTAGATAGATGGACAGACGACCCCCCCCCACTCATTTCACTGAGAGAACGATTTTTTTCGAAATTAGTTATTTCCCAATACTTGCCGCTCTTTTCCGAAGTCTAATTTCTAACGTGCTCAATCTAAAATCTGCCCTTACAAAATTTTCATCCACCACGTCAATGTTTTTTTGTTTTTTTTTGAAATTCTGCAAGTGCCATCAAACTGAAACATCGGATTTGCATTTTCCATCTTTGGGAAAAAGAAACTGGAATTTTTCTCTCACAATTAACTAACGCCTATCAAAGGTCAATCCATTTCCCCAGTGCTGTAATTCTCACTACCTTGTAATTACATTCTTCTCATGGAAATCTCCAGCGCGCGTGCTGTTCTTTTACATAGAGATACAGAACCGAGAAATATTATAATATATCGGTTTCGATGATTCTGAAACTCTATTTTCCCTAATCTGTCAATTTTTTTTTATCTACGTTCTTTATTTACTTTTTTTTTTCTTTTGCATGTGCGTAAATGTGCGTGTTCGTTCGACGCTGCACAATTTTTTTTTTCCTTAAGAGTATTACGATCGTATTTGCCGTTACCAACTTCTTCGTACGCGTTATTCTGTCATATTGCGATTGTAATATTGCAGAATGGGATTTTACCGGATATCCCGTGGATTTATTTCTTCTTATTTCCAACAAATTTATATTCCTTATGGTAGAATTTCTTCGCATAAGGTTTAAACTTTTGATGTATTTGGCTAATGCGCGGAAACAGGGGAGACATTTGAAAGCGTTTCGGAAAACAGAGAAAGTTAAATTGAAAGTATTCGAATATGATTTTTTTCGCCGGTTCGAAGTTTCAAAATGCGATTTTTTTCGTTCGTCGAGAAATGAACGAACAGGCTCTCCGATGAGCGAATTTTCTCGTTCCTCGAAAATCTGCGCCATAGACTCGACTCGACTAATATCTTACACAGGCTTACTTAACATAAATATACATAACATACGTAAATGTATTCGAGAAAAGCTGAATTCGAGCTCGCCAACTTTCGGTTAATCTCGATAATTTAATCCGATTTTCGTTCGTGGTCGAAAGCGATAATTCAGAAACTCTTTCTTTCAATATGCAATCGAGAAACTGGAAACTTATGCTGTGAATTTAGCGAATCTATTCTCGGCTAAAATAAGTAGAAAAAAGACGATGTTTCTTCGTGTAAATAGACAGCGACCCGGACCCGGCATCAACACCGGAAACAACGATCTGGCTCCGGCTTCGGAGCAAGTTCGACTTTAGCTCTGCCTCTTAAAATAGGCTTAAACTGCGGCTCTGGTAAATAATCATTGCCGAGCTTTAGTTACGGGTCTGATAAATCATTTCATCGGAATTTGGCTCTAACTCGGGCAAATTATTTTTATTCAGGCTACAGCTCCAATTCCGACTCCAGCTATGGCTTACGGCGATTCCTTCCTCTCGAGTTTATATTTTTATACAAATCGCCCTACCTGGTCACTTTCTACGCAGCACGATGCGAGCGTCCAACAAACGTCTCTTGTCTCCTGCATTCCTGTATTTCCGCTACGCGATCTTATCAAAACCACCGCCTTCTTCTTATTTTTTTCACGACATTTATTTCCTCCTTCGATCGGCCCAGACAGGACAGTTACAGTTCAGTATAATTATCTACTGTTACTATCCATCGGTTAGTACACACGCTTTCTGTACAAACTCTCTTTTCTGTGATTTAGAATGATCTCTCTCTCTCGCTTTCTTTTTTTTTAAATACCCCCTAACGACAGCACACGCTTCCCTGTTCGCGGTTCAAGTATCGTTGCCGTGTCCATTCTCGTCCTTACTGCCGCCGCGTCCTGGTCTCACCTTTCGGTATTCTTCTCGGACATGGCGACGAGCTTCGGCTGCAGAGCCGACCGTCCGATGAGGGAGCCTTCCCCACTTCGGGAGAGTCCTCGTCGCTGAAGACCTGCTGCGTGGATCGCGTGAGCTGCGCGGATGCTATCCGCTGTCTCACGCGTTCGGCATCCTCCTTGGCCCGCATCAATGTGCCGGCGAATTGGATCATCGCTGACCAGTTCTGCGGACTAGCCAGCAACATCACTTCAACCATCGTCTCGGGAGTGATGTGGTTGCCGACAGACGCCTCGAGCGCTGCTCGTGCTTCGTTCCACGTAGTGCAGCAAAAGATAGTATGCAGCGCGTCACCGCTGCTGGACAATGCGAGCACTGACTGGGTACCTTATTCCAGCGGTTCAGATAACCAATGAAGCCCTCATACCCGGTGAGCATTTGCGTAAGATGGAACGTTCGCTCACCGTGCCGCCGCGAAAGCTATGCATCGAAGTCGTGTACTAACCTTAATGTCCAGCGGCCATGGGTGGTCTCTTGGAGGCAAGCCACCCACTCTTGAACTGTTCGCAGCCGGACTTCTCTCCTAATCTTCTCCTTTACTCCTTTTTCTTTTCTATTAGCTGGTGGGAGCTCCTGGAAGCGCTGATGAAGAGCAGTGGCTCACCCCAGCCAGCAGATCAATAGGAGGCCTTCGAGCTAATACAAGAGCCGCCTCGTATGAGACGGTTCTATACGCGCAGATTATGCATAATGCCGTAGCCCGCTGGACCCTTCCTATGTCTTCTCTGTTCTCGCGAAGTGTCGCGACTGGTGCCAGTCTTCTTTGACTCTCACTCAGCTCCCGGAGGTTCGGCATAAGCTGACGCAACGCTCTCAGCGTCCGCTCTGCTTTCTCTGCCGTTGTACGGAGATGTGGTTTCCAATACAGCTCTTTGTCTACCGTCATTCTCAGGTACACCATTCAGGGTTGTAGAAATACCGGTTCACGCAGTACCGCTAGGTCAAATGGCTGTGGCCTGCCCCCTTTCTGCCCGTGAAGAAGAACGGCTGTTGTCTTCTGGGCAGCCACCTCTAAGCAATTCGCCTGCATCCAGCGAAACACCATCTCGATGCTGAGTATGGACCTGCTGCGAACTTTCAGCTCCGACCTTCCTCCTACAAGGAGAAGGGTGTCGTCGACAAAACAGATGGCCTGGGCTCCTCTCGAAAGTGCGAGCCGCAGAACCCTGGCAAAAGACATGTTCCACAACACGGGTCCTAAGACCGATCCATGCGGTACACCCGCCGAGATGATTTTCTGGACCTGGCGACCTTCTGCTCTATATACCCTGCCTTTCTGTTTGCCAGGTAGCTCCCGATGATCGCTCGTAGGTACCCCGGGATATCCCACTCATCTATCGTTTTCAGGACACGCCTCCAAGGCAGTGTATTGAAAGCGTTCCTCACATCGAGACTAACGGTTACGCATGAACCATCTTTGCTGCACACGGTGTTGATGATCTTTTACACATACAACACCGCGTCATTGGTCGACCGACCCGCTCGAAATCCATACTGGGATTTCGACAGCCCACCTTTAGAAGCGATGTGCCCTTCTACCTGCAAAGCAATAACCCACTCCAGTAACTTGCCTATGTCATCCAGTAGACATAGGGGGCGGCATGAGGAGGACAAGCCCTCTGATTTGTTATTGCCTTTGCGAGGCAGGTCCAGCCTCGCTGTCTTCCATATCGCCGGGAAATGGCTCTCTTCAAGACACCTATTGAAGCAGGTGCGCAGCCATTCCGGCCTCAGCGACTGGATCAGTTCCCAGGCCAGACTAGGTACGCCATCCGGCCTTGGGGCTTTCCTCTTCTCTCTGATCCAATGCACAGCTATTCTCAGCTCATATGCTGTGACTTCCAGCCGCGGATCCCAGTCGTGCCTGGTGACGAGCTCCCACCTTAGTGGTAGCGTCGGGTGCTGGGGGAAACGGGAGGCAACGATATCTCTCGTGTGGTGGGCGGTAGCCTGGTCATCGACGAGGGGGACGGAAGTCGCTGTAGGATCACCTTATATGGGCGGACCCATGGATCATCGTCCGCCGTCTTGACGAACTCGGCCCACTTGTCTGCTGCCTTCGCTCTTTTGACGGCCGCGCGCAGTGCTTTCTTGGCGGCCATCCACTCGGCATTTGCTTTTTCGGCATCGTCAGCTCTCTGTCTCTCTCTCTCTCGTACAAACCCCGAAAAACTAGAAGGTTTAAAACCTCAACATCAAAAATGTGGTTCTTGCGTCAGCTTGGGTAAATTCTGAGATGAGTGGAACGGTATAGGAGTACAAACGAGTAAATAGTGGTCGGAGTCGAAGCAGCCATCATGAAAAAAGGGCGTCTAATCTCAGTAAGTTCTTACTCGCCACGTTTTCCATGTCTATCTTTCAGGAAAATCTAAGAAGAGTTAAATTAAATGAATTTGCATTTTACATAAGTAGTTTCTTGATGAGGCGCTGAAATATCCAAAATACACATGTCTCGGCTCCCAGCCCTCCAACCACGCATCATGCCTTATATTTTCAATTTGTTTCAGTGAAGCTTTAATAATATACAGAACTCTTCAATTTTCAAGCGGCTGCTGGTTCAAATCATGAGAGGTACAGATGCACAACTAGACCGGCGGCTCATAACGTACACAGCTGAATTCATTTCGGCTAATCCCGTCACACGAAATTGGCAAGTAAAACACATATGAGGAGATCGAGGGTCGACAACACTTGTGCCATTTATTTTGAAATTGTTGGTTCAATTTTCAACGTAAATTTGACTTTTCATCGAAAACTGAAGCAGCCAGAGGCGGATCACGCGACGTAGCCGCCCTAAGCCACAAGATTTCTTTCCGCTTCTGTGTTTCACAAAAAAAAACAATAAAAACAAAAAATTGTATTATTATTAACATTTTCGAAAAATCTGCCGCCCTTGAAAATTTGCCACTCGAAACCACAGCTTCGTTGGCGTCCAGAGAAAGACAGTACCGAAGCAGCCGTAGGAAAGTAAACGAAAAGAAAGAGGTTATTTTCGAAGTTTGGAAGACCTGCGAGCTCCTTCTTGATATCGATTTGACATTTCAATACAAATTACGGTAGCCCCCACATGGGAAGAGGAGGGGAGTACTAAATTGAAAATTTCAAATAATATACGCAATAGAGATTATTTCTTACGCGTCAAAAATCGCTTGGTTCAATGTAAGGGTAGTGTGAGAAAGGGCTAAGTAATTGGCAATTTTCCCAAATATTACGTGAGGAATCATTTTACTCATACGTTGAAAGTAGCTGCAAGCTTATATTTCCAATTCCGAATTTGCATATCAATAAAAATTTTGGTACAGCTCGGTGGGACCGGTGAGGCGGGAAGACAGATAACTTTTTCAAAAATAACACCAGTGTAGGAATGCAGGGAATCATTGCTCATGTTTTAACGCATGTTTAATATTAGTTGAGCTTTCACGTGGAAATCAGACTCAATGTAGAGACTTAGAATGAGCGTAGGTAAATTTCGGTTGTGCAGGGGAGCTAGAGGGTTATTCTGCTCAAAGAGTCAACTGAAACCAAATAATAATAGATTTTCCATATATTTTCAAAATTTGCCTAGGGGCTTAGCCTCCTAGCCCCAGACTCCTCCCTCCAACTTGACAAATGGGACTGATTGAAAATTTCCTCACTGATGCCATGAGTTTTCTGTTGCTGATTTTTCAAATGGATTTGGCGATTTAATGAAAATACTGGCCGCTTTAGAAATATGGGGGAGAAGGGAGGAGGACAGCGTGGTCGAAAATGTCGGTTGAAAACATCACGAGAATACCTCTCAATGTTTAATGGTCACCAAACTTTTTCTTGATACTGGTCTGAAATTGGAATCCAAATCAATCATATGCCGGAGGGAGGGGGGCTGATATTGCAGCTGTCTTCAAATATGGGAATGATTTCTCATATTTTAAAAGTCGCTCACCTAATTTTCAACATCAATTTGACCTCTGGTGGAAAACTGAGCAGGCTATAGGAGGGGGCGCTAGTGGACGGCGCTGAAACACAAAAAAGGGTCTAATTTATGCTGTTTTGAAAAGATACGAGCTTATTGTTGACATCAGTTTACGACATGAGCACAAAGTGGGGTAGCTGCAGAAGAGAGGGATAATACTGAAGATTTTCTCAAAGACGACTGCGAAGATTATTTCTCGTGTTTTAAAGATCGGTTAGCTCATTTGTGATGCCAGTAAGAATAAATATTGATTGAAAACAAAAACAGTTGTACAAGTAATCATTCTCGTGTTTCACAATAATGCACTGTACTTGAATGGGACACCCTGTAGATAAGCTACAATGACGTTGAATATTGGCTTGTAATTGATATGAGTAAACAAAAGCTATTGTTTTTAGTACTTTAATGGCGATAAGAATGACCGAGAGTGATGAACTGCAAATATGACATCGTGTACAATTTAAAAGTTTGAATATTATCAAGATTTTTGACTCCAAGCAAAAATTGTAATGAACTTTTTGGCGGAAAATTTAGTTTTTTTTTTTTTTTTTTAAATTTTGTTATGAAAATTTTTTCTAAACGACCCATAGAAAGCAAGATATTTCTCCTGCCCCGGCGGCTCTGTTACCTTACCTCAGATTTCTGAGGAATTTTCGGACGATCGTCATGGTAAGGAACAATTTTGTGAAGTACCATCTCCGCATCATTTTCTGCATTTTTAACAAAATTTCGGTGCTCATTAGCAGGGCTCCTTCGACCCCAAACTACGAGTGCAATTTACAGATCTGGTCTCCACTTCATTTCGACAACGTGGGCATTTAAGAATTTGACACACGCAATTCGCCGATATTTCAACATTTTCCACTCGGGCACCTTGGAGACAGCTTTACTTCTTTCCTACCCACATTACTCTAAATCATCGCCATTTGAAGGCTGGTAAGTACCTCGATTATAATCTGAATACACTGACAATGCTGGGACCTTGATACCAGCTCACTGGTGGCCGACAGATGCTGCTCTTTCGAAGGCATTCTTGCATACAATATTGGGCGTTTTTATACAAGAAGTAAATTCTAAAGACAAGTCTTAAAGCTTTTTTCTGCATGCTTACTTCGTCCGAAGCAAAGGGAAAAAATGAAGAAAGAATGAAAGGAAAAATAAAAAAAGCGAGCCACCTCGAACGGAAAAATATTTCAAAACTCCAGCAAGGTCTTTTCTTTCTCCTTGGGTCATTGTGAAGAGAATTATTGACGAGAACGGGGCGAGCGGCACTATCTATCCAAAAGTCTCGCAAATTACGAAACTGTTTTACATATAAACTACACCCGGCGTTATTCGGGTATCGGGGAGCTATTTCGTGCCTGCGAACAGTCAAAATTATATTAACGGGTAGTAAAAATTTACCTACCTCTTATATTGCACCTATTTTACATTTTTAAAACGGATTATCCGATTTTCATTCGCATTTGCCCGTAGCTGTTAAAGCATAAATTGTTCTGGTTTGAAAGTATTAAAAAAAAATCCTTCCCGCGGAAACGACCTGGATTTTCTTGAATTACCACCGCCTTTCGCATTATGATTACATTATTCGCGTTATTACAAGAATATTTATGTCGAGATAAAAATTTTCGACTGTTTAGTCGTCCGAGTCAAATTGTGTCGGCAACTTGGCGGCGCAGAATCCTTACGGAGTGGAACGCACCAAACGACTTTGCTCGATCAGATCTGGTAAATTTTAAACTCCAAAATCGACGGATATCGAGGTAGCTTTACTCGTATACCTACAACACTTTAAAGCTAAATTTATAAAATTACGCTCGAACTTACGATACAGGTATTAGCGAATCGCTCAAGTTCTATAAACCGCGTTCGCCAACTTTGAAGTGCTCCCGTCTGTTTCGTCTGCAGTTTGGAAAATAATAAGTTTATCATTTGCATAAAAATATAGAGCCGTTTGTTCGAGAATTTTTTTTTTCATTAACGTAAGTATCCGAGACAATATTAATAAATTCCGAGAGGTTTCGCGGTGTATTAAAATATTCATGGTCTTATTTTTATCGATGAATAATGCAATAAAAAGCCCGCAGTAATTGTTAAAAAATGCTCGGCGGAGGGAATATAATTACATTTTAGCGGGAAGATTACAAAATTGTAACTCAACTAGGCGATGTAAATTTACCGTCGTGGTTTCGACTGCACAAGCCAGGGACAGGGACACGGCGGTGGGGAATGCAAGAATGAGACGGACAGGTTAAGGAGGCGAGGTAGACTTCGAGAATCAAAGTTAGCTTCGGGTAAATTTATCCCTTCGAGAAGGCCGATGTGCATGCGCCGACTAGACGACACATATTTGGCCAGTTGGAACCGTCGTTTCAGGTCGAAAGGGGGATCAGGATTTTCAGAAAAGAATACAACTAATTCGGAGGAAGAAAATGGTGGACAAGTTGTATCCCTCGGAGGAATATAAGCATTAGTTTTACCGGTGTATGTGACTTTGTATCAAGAAGGGATCCGGCGATTGAAAACGAACTTTTACGAAAAAATCGCGTTGAAAATTTCGCTAGTATCGACAAACCGTCGTCTCCAGAATTCCACTATCACCAGCTCGAGAAGAGAAAAGGTACTAAGAAACGTGGAGAACGAAAGGAGCTTTTGCTACGAACTTGACTCTTCAATTTTCATAAGGAGCTGTATTTTGATGGCGAAAGTACTACTGAAAGAGCTAACTGAAAGACGACGCATAATGAAGGAGCTAGCTTTCGAATGTACTTATGAGCTGTACACTTAGAACAAAAAGGCGAAGCTCCATATTGGTTTTCTAGGCAACTGATTTAGAAAATCCCATCAGTTTCTTAATTTGGCTCTAATTTAGGCAGCGAAATCTAAATAAAACCTATCAAAGGGCAAAACTGACGACGTAGAAAATAAAACGAACTATCGAAGTCGGTATAGTTAGGGTTGTTTCATTCTAATGCTTCAAAGTGTCAAGTGCATCTCATTTTGAAGAATAGTAGGATGGGTACTAACGAGCTTCAAATACTCTCAAACATTTCTTTTATTATGAAGATAACTATTTCCAAAAGAGGTCTGATTTAATGGCTCGACAAAACAAAGGGATACATCGACAGGAACAAATGCAAAGGCGACAATTTAATGGACCCAACGACAATTTCTGCAGGAAACAATTTTAAAATGAATGTCCGATAGAAAAATAAATAAGGCGACGTAAACAATGAATTAAACTACGCGAAATATGATGCACGACAATAATATACAATGCACTGCTTAGAATTAATTACCACAGTAAGCGGCGTGGCGACAAATTAAATGTTAAAGCAAATTTTCGTGTAGACGTCAATTTAAGTTAGTGAAAACTATAAATAAATGAAAAAATAAATAAGTAAAAAAATGATAATATCGTATATCAGACCCTTGTAGGTCCTTAAGGGCGGAGAAGATGGGGAAATGACTCCAGAAACGTATTCAGCAACCCCAAAAACCGTACTATAAACTCACAGAACTCAGAAATCGGGCGCACTGGAGTAATTGGAGATTGGCCCCATGTCGAAGCTGAAGGGTTGAGGGGGAGAAGAAAAAACAACTGAAATGGAATCGGCGACTCAAAAAACCATACTAGCGATGTAAAGAATTCGAAAATTGAAGAACATTGGAGTAACTGTGAGTTAGTCCCAAGGGAAGCCTGAATGGAGAGGAGGGAGGGAATAACCCCTGAAATGAAGTCAGCGATTTTTAACACCTTCATTTGGAATAGAAAATAATTGAAGCGCTACGTGGAAGAAGGGCCTTCGATATAGACGCCGACTTATGGAAAATATTGGAGGGGGCAGAATCGCAGTTATCACGGTTCTTAGGAGCGGTCGAAAATCCTTCTCTTTGAAAATTCGAATGGTCATCTTCCTTCCATCTGTGTCACGTTCGAAGAACTAGCGGGAACTGATTTTTCTAAATTGCTTGAAAAATCGCTGAAGCAACATCCCTGCTAATAATTTGTTATAAGCAATCAAGGCCGGATTTAAGATTTTATGGCCCTGGGGGCTAGGAAGATGTGGAGGACCCAAAGTGTCAAGAAACCTCCTCCCCCCCCCAAAAAAAAACACAAAAAAAACAACTGGAGTTCAAAATTATGAGTAAAAATAATTTGAAGTACTCATAAAGTACATATGAACAACATATTATATTTGTAATAACGACACTTTCATGACTTTTGTAGAGGCCCGGGGGCCTGAGCCCCGTGGGCCCCACCCTAAATCCGGCCCTGTAAGCAATAGATGATTTTACCAACGAAAAATGTTATTCAACCAAATAAAACGTTTTGATCGATGCAGTTAGGCACTAGGTACTATTTTCCTTTATTTCATGTTTTAGGTACTTTTTAGAGTGTCATATATTGGGATGTCACCCATTGGAGCGTCAACTATTAGGATGTCAACTACTGGATCTGACGGTCAAGTACAGGAGAATTTTGAACCTAGTTCTAATTTTTTTAATTTTAAATCATCTAATTGACCTATAAAAAGAAACCATGTTCCAAAATATGCCCAATGAGTTGGCCTAAATGTTACACTAATCGCTTCTTTTGTTTTAATACTGGAAAAATTTCAAAAATATTTTAATGTAAATTCAACTGAAAACGTGTCAACTACTGGTGACTTTCCCCCAGAGTGATAACAGATTTATAAATTTACAAGTTCGGCAGGGATATTTTGATACTCTTTGAACCCAAACTTTTAGGAACCTGATGAGTAGATAATTCCTGGGAGGGAGCTGAATGGCTTTTCAAAAACATGAACTCACGTTTTCGATAGTGGATTTGGGAGTGCCACTGCGGAGGGTCGATCTAATCGGGTTTCATCTCGAAAATGTATATTGAATAAGTACTCGTATTCGACTAGCTGTAGGAGCCTTTGCAGGAGGTCGAAACAAAAACCAAAATGAATCCGGTGACCTTGAAAGCTTATACATCAGTTCCGTTTTTTTAAAAAAACTGACCTACATGGAAATTCAGCTCTCTGTATTCACACATACTCGTCAGAGGTCGAAAATTTTAAGGTACTGTCATCTTTTTTATATTCTTTGTTCACTTTCAACTTTTCCGGGGATCTGGCTCCGGACCATTCGCTCAAAATCACTGTGACGTTAATCCTTTCAAAAAAGAAAGAGAGCGTTGTATGTCATCAAAACGGGGCTAAACAATTTTTTCTCGCATCCTTCGAGAATTCGTGTACCGTTTCATTACACCACCATCGTCTATCTATTATTCTAAAATTTTCTGAGGAGAATTTTCATACATTTAGGGACTTTCCATATATTGAAAGGGGGCTAAGCTCTCCTAGCCTCCACATTACTCTTATGAGTGCTACCATCTTCGGCAGTGACTTGCTTCGTCGGCCTTGCGAAAACTCAAGAACCAAATTTCATTACTGACCTTCACTTCTTATCCAACGAAAGACGGTAACCTGATTTTGTGCTCGAAGGATCGTCAATTTCACGCTTCGTTGAGGAGACCGTGTTCGTAGCCGAGTCGGCTGGTTTTTTTTTTTCGTAAAATAAAAATACCGTAACGAAATTCGAACTCCGTGTAAGTTATTTAATACAACTTCGTTGGCCTGTAAACACAGACGTCTAAATGTATTATAATGGTGTACTTTAGATGCGCTCCTTATTTTATTATTGTACAGCTGATCAAAGGCAAGGATCTATAATCCTGGGCGGCAGAGAAACAACTGCCACACATGAAATTTTACTTAGGTCAAATATCTTCTTGAGGCTATTCGTTTTTTACCGCGCCCTAGCTACGCAGATGTAGGGTTTTTTGGTAATTGTACGCGAGCGAGAGAGAGAGAGAAAAGAGAGAGAGAGAGAGAGAGAGAGTTGTTCAGTCCGCATCGCAACGAGGGCATTCGGAATCAAAAAAGTGGGTTGACAATCACAAACCAGTAGAGGAAGCGTAAAAGAATCGGTTCGATTGAAGTTGACGACTGTTTAACTGGATCAGATTACCGGACATTTTCTCGAACAGCAATTCTCCCGAAAGTAAGCATCCCGAGTCAAATTTCCCGAATTACTTTTCCCTGTAATCCGTTGAAATCGAATAATTGTTGGACTACTTCAAAGTGACATAATATGGCATTGCAGGGAATAAGGTCCCACTTTACTGATATAGAGTTATTAGCACCGGAATATACCAGATAAAATTCCTAACAAAACAGACCTTGCAGAGCTCTCTAGCTCCAAAATTCGCCAAGATATGGCTGTTTAAAGTCGAGATTTCAAAAAAACCGATTCTGAGAAAACTACAAATTTGGGAAAAAAAAGAAAAAAAAAAAAAGTTTCAAGTGGAAGATTACAAATTCAAAGTGAAATATCTCTGAGACAAATAGAGCTAGAGAGCTCCGCGAGGTCTTATTCAGCCAGAAATTTTATATAAAATTTCGTCGACAAAGTGGGATCTTTTCAGAATACTAATATGAAATGAAAGAGTTTAATCAGTGATAACAAAACTGAATTAGGTGGGGGCGAAACAGAGAGGAGGTAGGTTCACGTTTTCGTCTGCAATGGATGAACGAAGGCAACCAGAGAAAATTGAATAATGCCTGTTACACCGGTGGACATTTGCAAGGTGGCCACTGTTGCAACGGGGGGATGTTCGCGTAGTAGCCATTGTGATGCTTGTAGTAGTTGCCTTGGCTGAGTTAGGCTAGCTTCCCGGTATTATGTCTGGTTTCTTCGAACGGAGGTTATAAGACATTGAAGTGTGAGTTTGTGAGGTTCGTCAGCGCCGAAGAAATGATTATAAGGGCGCGAAGTAGTACTGATGTTTGGTTTTGCAAATTCAGTGTATTAAAATTAGAAAATCTATATAAACACAGTGCTGCATGCTATGTACACAAAAGAAAAGACAAATTTAAAGTACAAATACGACCAAGGATAGGCCTTAGAATGGGTGATGTGGCGGCTTCTGTACCTAAGTGGAGGAAGTACCACTCTAGGCTGCAGGGCATGTATAATGCACCTGTATTTTATAATAGTCTCCCAGTACAACTTAAGCAAACAAGAAATTTGAAAAGCTTTAGCAGGGGCCTAAAGGATCATCTCCTGGCAAAGGCAGCGGCACCCACCGTCTAGTAGTAGTAGTATATGGCTGGCTAGGTGGTGTCCTAGTCACAGGTGAACTGCATGCGTAAGTGGGCTCGTGACTCAATAACTGAAACATGACTGATACATGACGTAACTCCGCATGACCTAACTTAACCTTACATGACTTAACACTCTGCTAGTCATCTCAAGCAAATATTCTCTATTCTCAGTTATCATGTTTTGTTCTGTTTTTGCTCTGATCTGTACAGCTTTGTTATATGTTCTGTTCGGTTTCGTTTTGTTTTGATCTGTTTTATTCTGTTCTGTACCAGTTTATACTTTTTTTGTTCTGTCTTATACAGTCTTGTTCTGTTCCAGTTCTGCTGGGTTTGGTCTGTTCTGTTCTGTTTTATACTATTGTGTTCTCTTTTGTTATGTTCTGTTCTCTCTTGGTATGTCTTGTTTTCTTCCTGTTCTAATTGTTATGTTTTGTACTATTTTTTTGCTCTGATATGTTCTGTCTTGTTATGTCTTTTTTATTACTTGGTCTTATCCGGATTTGTTTTAAGTTACTAATTACTTTTATCTCAAGTTTTACTTTTTTGTTCGATTTCTTTTAAATTTATGTTACTCATTATTTTTAAGATGCCTCATTTCCATAGCATTAATTTCTTTCTAAGATAATAGTAATCCCCTCCCACGCTCGCGCAGTCTGTGCATAGTGGGAGGGTTACCAAGGAGTGATGTTTTGTACTTTTCCAAATAAATAAATTCAAATTCAAATTCAAATTATCTACTTCAATTTTAGTGACACTTTCTGCGAAACCGTGGCTAAGGATGAAACGGGTCGAAAATTGAGTGTGGCACCCTTTTGGATACAACTTACTTCATGTCATATGAAAAATGGTGTCACTCTCAATTTTCCACCCGTTTCACCCTAAGCCTCCGGTTCGCAAAAAGTGTCACTGACAGAAAGTACGAGGGGAAATAATAGACCTCAAACGAGTTCAGTTTTGTATGTAAGCGTCTTAATGGTCAATCTGCAAGAGTCAACATGTTTTATACCTCTCAACCTGTATAAAAGATGCTCCTTTCCCACATTACTAGCCAGTAATCGGCAGTGATCTTGACGATGAATAATTCTACATTATCAAAAAATGTAAACAACACAATATATTATTTTCATATTCGTGAATGCATATATATTATATAATATGTGTGTGTGCGTATGTATGAGAGTGCATAGGTAGAAACTGACTCCAGTAAGTTGGATATTTGACGTGAGAGAGCACGAACGAGCATAATTCGCGTTCGACCGCTTGTGTGCATTACCAGCACTGCAACGTTACGCGGCGCGCGTTCAGCGAAGTACCCGCCGAAAAACCGCGTATTTTCGCGTTCTTTAAAAAATTCCAAAAAAATGATGCACCAACTCATTCGATTTGAATTTTTTAATAAATATTCTAGATAGTCTAGGCAATGCCTAGTATTTTTTTTTCGAACCGCCTACGCTTCGCCTTCCTACTTTTCGGCATGTTTGTATTCTTAGCACTGCCGTATAAGTACAAAAAATGTGTTCCAGAACCTCCGAAAAAAAAAAGGTCGAAAAGTTCATCAAATGGTCTAACATCACTGTGAATATCAGTTTTTTATACATTACCGTTCGTGGGATACGTAATTTTGGATAATTCTTCAATAAAAACACCAAATGAGCTGTAGAACCCGTAAAAAGCGGGGGTGGGGGCTGGATTTTTGGGTGGTGACATTACTCATGGAAGGTCTTCAGATGGTGCAGGAATGAACGCGGTTCGTGACTTTAGGCCGGTGGCCTATGCTTACCCTGCTATACTCTTTCAGTCCTTTCTTTTTCTTGCGAAATCTAGTGAACCGTTAAGTGCGTGATTCGTTTTCGTTTTCGAGCAAACCCAGGATCGCGTATTTTGCCTACCCGGAACTCGTGATTGTGACGATTTCCCGTCTGACAAAATTTCTGTCGGCCGACAATAATGACACTGTCGACCCGTCAAATTTCTGACAAAGGAAGCATGCCCCGCCTACTTTGCCAGTATTTCGTCGGTTTAGAACCATTTTTGCGTCAGAAATTGCATCGCAGCGTTCTGATTGGCTGAAGCAATTGTCATTTGTGTTGTTTTTAATGTCAGAATGCTGGCATTTCTGGCACCGTCGGATTTCTGTCGGCAATTGTCAGGCGGGTTGATACTTCCCGGAACACGTGTGGAAACGTCGAGATCTCACCTCCGTTCAACGCCCACGATCAACCCGGAAGGTCTGAATTGCCCGATCTTCACCGAAGAAGTCTCATCCTGTTCAACTAGATCCCAAGTTTCAAGTATAAGTAACGCACATTAATTTGTCGCTGGTAGTTTTAATTACACGTTATCTCGTACTTGCGTCTTTCCTGCCTGCCATCCGACCAGAGTAAGATCAAATACTCGAGGCATCTCGACAACTTAATACTCAAGCCAATCCTGAGTTACTTCGCAAGCCGTCCACGTAAGATCACCTAAGCCTCCAGTGTTCGACACCTCCGCCCTGTAGACCGCTTTTGCCAGTCGTGGCCCTGCAGTGGTTCTAACAAATCCCGACGCTCCTTCTTTTTCCCAAGAAGCCTTGCCGTCGGTTACCACACTATCCACTCACAATTCCACACCTCCTACTGGAGCGCCCAATCCTCACGTCTTTGCGCTTCCATCTCCTCAATCCCCTTACACTCAAAAATCTTTTCCAAATCGTAACATCCGACCTACTAATCCACCATCTTCAAAAAGCCAACATCTACATGCAATTGTAACACGCAATTACTCATAAATTGTGCGTAGGCATTAATTTCCTTTTCTTGTATCTTGTAACATGTAAAATCCCGTAATTGTGGCTCCTGTCCGCCCCTGCATTACGTAAATAAATTAATTTTCAGTTGTCAAGTACTGACTGGTCCAACAAATTCTCCTTCTTGACAATCACGAAAGCTCGTCTGTAATTGTTGACCTTCACTGGTGAATATCCAAGAATAAATTTTTCTTCCGACTTTCACTAACCATTTTGGTGATTGTTGGTTGACATTCACCTCTGATTGGCAACATTCTTAGGTTTCGGTCTTTCACCGTAAGAAATCGACTGTAAAAACAGATCTTATGGAGAGAGGTAAACGTAAAACTGTAACTGGACTAAACTGATGTCCTGCCTGGCCGATCAAGGAAGAAAAAGGAGAGTAAGTCATTATTAGAAGAAGAAGAATAACGTGGTTTAGAAAAAATCACGCACAGGAAGTACAGGTTTGCTGAGACAAATGACGTTTGTGAGACGTTCGCATTGTGCTACGCAGAAAGTAGCCAGACAGGACGATTTATACAATATACGTCGGGTCACCGCACGAGTTTCTGCTTTCTTTATGTAGTAGGCTGATAGAAAATTTTAATTCCCTACCTCTCCATGGCACTCTTATGTCACTGATAAGCTGTACAAAAAATGTTTCTTAGGAGTGTTTCAAAAATGCTTAGAATAACCACTCCCAAGGATAAATAAGGACCTTTGCTAAGCACGGGCTATAGTAGGAGTGGAAAACGTGTTTCAAGAAGTACCGTCTCTTCCCGAAGAACAATTTCGGATACGTCGTATCCGAAATGAAACGAGAATTTAGCGGGATATTCGACAGCTACTTGAGAGCCCCACTCTGTCGGTGTTATTTTTATACGCGAAAAATGAAATAAAAAATAATGAACAGGGTAATTGAATTAGATTTCAAGTACCCTCTTTTACGACTCGCGACGTGAAAATCGGGTTTCATAAAGAAAAGCAAACTGATCAAATGATACGCTCGCAGGGGCGGGTCGCAATAATAATACTCGTAAATTGAAAGTCGGAAATAAAAGAACGATTATAATTTAAAATCTCGCGAAAGTAGCAGCCGCTGGGAATGAATATCATGTTTCTGTATACAAGTTCGTCTACGAGTTAATTTCATTGTATCGAACGCACTGGAGGAAGCCGTCGAATTCTGCTCGAAAATGGGAAACATAGGCACCTTTTTATCTGTCTAAAATTGGGTTCTTTGTAATTTAAATTATCGGCATACGGTTACCTTTTCCTCCCGTCTAGCGAGTTAATCAACATAAAACTTCATTTTTCCTCTCTCTCTGCCAGCATCGCTGCAGACTCGAACCTAGATATGCTTGGAACTCTCCTTTCCTCTCCGAAAATCGGGTTAAGGAAAAGGTGGGACTGTTTTGTATTCATAATTCATAATTCACCGCCGTATCTTATTGCACGTCTTCAACTGGAAAATAAGAAACGAGACACTCAGCCCTGCTCAGCCCGTTGTAACGTTTCCAGCGCTTTAACAAAAATTGTTTTTATTAAATATGAAGACTTCTGAAAGAATTCCGACCCGGTAATGTCAAGTATAAAGAGAGCGAAAATAAACGGAAACGATAAGTCACACCGGGATATAAATTCTTTTCTTACTTCGCTTTATTCCTCTTCAACTTTTTCGCAACAGTTTATCGATAGATTTTTTTCGACATTTCGGAAGATTAAAACATGTACCGGCAGCCAAATTGGATTCTTGGTCGGAAATTTCTCAAATCGCTGGTAAGGAAAATATTATCGCGAATACAAAAATGTTTCTTTCTATATTTTCTTTTCTTATGGAGCCTATTGTAATCGCTTTTTAGGACGTTTGCCGCACGGAGTGCTGCAAGCAAACACCCTATTGCAATCGAATTTTCATCCTCCTCATCATTTTTTTTCTCTAAATACGACTGAATTGTTTACAGCTCATAGTTCAGTTTTAGCTCAGTTGCCTTCTCCGTCAACCTGCCATCTATCAATAAGTCGGTTTACTATTATGAATGTATCCTCTCAGTTACGCTTACGATTTACAAATGTAACTTGTTACAAAAGGAACTATTTCTTCAAAGAAAGTGGAGACATTAACTGGATTTAGAAGAGTTAAGTGTATTGTTTGTTTGTATGAAATGGGTTCTCAGTTGAATCAGCGTATAATGTATTCGAATCAAACCAAGTACATGCAACATTCTGTGGTACCTACTCTTATCAGGAAATTTTCCGAGGAATAATGCGATGTGAGTTATGTCTCATAAATATGTTAGCAGTATTAAGTAAGTGGTAATTTTGGTATTCTATTTCAGGTCTTTCACAAAGGTGCCAGCCATGTTCACCGAAAGACATTTTATCGGGGGAAGGTTCACCGATTTCTTTCACCGATGAACACATTCACCGAGAGGATAATTCACCTGAAAAAAATTTTCGAGTCACGAATGCAATGCAAGTTGAAATGCGAAAGAGAATAGTGAGTTATGGTACACGAAACAGGTAGGCCTTGTTGAAACATGTATGGAAGATAAAAGCCGGACGTGTAATCTTCAGGGTATAGTTTCCGACTGCTAAAGCTATCACTCTGTCAGTACAGTGGAAGTCGCTTAATGTGATCACGCTTAATAGAATCAATCGCCCATTAGAATCAAAAATGCCTAGTCCCGATCAGCCCCATATACGTCTATGTTAAATTACGCCGCTTATTCGAATCACAAAATCGGTTTTTAGAATCACTAAATTCGTCAGATTTCGATTAATGCATACAAACTTTTTCCTGTATGAAGCGATAAGATAACAATGTACGTAGCAGGAAGGATGAAATCACAAAAACGTTACTTTGAATGACGATGTCAGTATGAAGTGTCGGTTCAGCCTACATAGGAGTGCGTAACAAGTGCAAGTGTGCTGTATCTTTTACAATATGAATCGACGAAATGATTTAACGCTCAAAGAGAAACAAGAACTCTTGAAAAAATTCGATAAAATCTCCCACGAATGTCTCAGAGAAATGCAGCAGTCCAACTCCGAGTACCACAGCCTACACTCAACAAATTGCTGAAAACTCGTTCACAAATTGAATATGCATCTTCAATGAATAAGAATTTTGAACAAAAAAGGGTGCGACCAGGAAAAGATGAAGAAGTAGAAAAAGCGCTGTTACTGTGGTTCACGAATGTTCGGGAGAAACATGCATCTGTCAATGGACCCCTAATGAAACAGAAGGCTGAGGAGCTGGCGAGAAAAATGGGTAAGTCCGATTTTGTTGCCACAGATGGGTGGTTTCAGCGGTGGAAAGTTAGAGAGCGCATCGAGTATAAGCGTATGCATGGTGAGCAGAAGGACGCTGACACTGCTGGCGCTGAATCGTGGATCAACAATGAGTGGCCGAAAATTATTGCAGAATATTCTCCAGAAGATGTTTACAATGCCGACGAGACGGCTCTATATTTTCGTGCTTTGCCTGAGCATACGTACATGTTTAAAAACGAGAAATCGAAAGGCTGTAAAATTGCTAAGGAGCGTATAACGGTCTTGTGTTGTGCCAGCATGGCAGGCGCAAAAATAAAATTGCTCGTGATTGGACAGAGCAAGAAACCACGCTGCTTTAAAAATGTTAAAGATTTGCCTGTGGATTACTACGCCAATCGAAATGCGTGGATGACTTCTATGCTATTCACTGAATGGTTGCGAAAATTTGACAAACGTTTATGTCGTAAATCTATTCTGCTAGTGGACAACTGTACTGCACACGCCATAAATGTGACACTTGAAAATCTGCGCGTTGTATTTTTGCCTCCGAATACAACGTCCCTAATCCAACCGTGTGACCAAGGAATAATAAAAACGTTGAAAACGCACTACCGCACAGAAATGCGTCGTCGAATTTTGACAGCTATTGATGATAGTGACTCGATTCATAACGCTAATGAAATTGCAAAGAAAACGTCGTTATTGGACGCAATCCACCTTCTTGCAGCATCATGGCATCGTGTGACTGCTCAAACAATACAAAACTGTTTCCTTAAAGGTGGGTTTGGAAATCGATCCATGCAGATTATCGACGAAGATTCCGAATCTGACGAGTTACCTCAATGTTCTAATGATTTAGAAGAATGGATGATGATTGATGATGATGTTCCCACTTCCGCAACGCTTACCGACGACGATGTATGTAGCCTAGCCACAGCCCAGGCCGAAGGTTCTGTTGACGATGATGAGACTGAAGAAGATGAAACAGACCAGCATGTATTAACCCTACCCTCACACGCGGAAGTTCGTAAAGCATTAGAAGTACTGAGGACAACTGTGCAAGCAAAATGTAGCGACGCCGACTTTGCAATGCATTACAATTATGAAAACTTTATTAACCGTATGCTTGCCGGAAATTGTACACAAACGACCCTAGATACCTATTTTACACATTAGATGACTTTTCAAAACTTTTTCCTGAATAAATTTTTTTTCTTCGGTCATTAGAATCAATCGGATTATAGAATCATTTTTACTTGGTCCCAACGTGATCACATTAAGCGACTTCCACTGTATTAACTTTTCCGCCGTTGTTTAAACGTGTTTCTCTACGATGGTGAAGTACATATTATCAAAGCGTGGTCAACTGCGAACCAACATATTTTTTGGGTGGAATCAAGGGATTCTGGAACAATCCGATGGAAGTGCAATAATTTATTATCAAGGAACTGGCTGCAGAGCTCGAATTACGACAGTCGCTGGAGAAATTGACGATTCGAAATGCAATTTTCAACATATAATCATATCGCTGACGCTGCGGCTATAGAAGCAGCAGAATGTATTGAAAAAATAAGAGACAATCACAAAACTCTCGAGATAAGCCCAGGTAATTTTCACGTAAGATTTACCTTCTGTAGAACGAGTTACTAAGGAGACAAAGTTCTTTAAAATTATTACAATCATCTCACGTTTCAATTTCGTTATTGGTACATCCGTGGCTAATTGCAGTCAAGCAGCGGCTGGTAAATTACCGGTAGTACGTAATATGGCAAGAACGGTGCGAGCACAACGATGTAAAAATGACGAGGAACTGAAGCTACCTACTAAATGTAGAGATATAGTACTATCTGAGACCTACACAATCACGCTCCGAGTCGATCGAAAGACCAATTTTTGACTGCACGATTCTGGTCCAGAAGATAGCCGTATCTTTGGGTTCGGAACTCCCGATAACATTGAATTGCTGAAGAGGAACAGGGTCTGGTTTGCTGATGGTACGTTCAAACGTTGTCCGCTTCTCTTTTATTAAATTTACACGCTACACGTTCTCATCAAGGGATAAGCAATTCCAGTAATTTACGCATTACTCCCATCTAAAACTGCCACGGTCTATAAGCGCATGTTTAATGCTATTCGCGCCATCAAACCAGAACTTACCCAGATATGATAGTGACAGACTTTGAGAAAGCGGCAATCAAAGCCGGCGCGTCAGTTTTCCCAGACGCTGAATTGCACGGCTGCTTTTTCCATTTTGCGCACTGCGTTTTCCGAAAAATTCAGGCACATGGGCTTTAAAAAAGATATGAACGCGATTCTGATTTTGCGCTGAAAGTGCGACACATAACGGTTCTGGCATTTGTACCACCTAATGAAGTTGCTGCGGCCTTTGATGCTCTGGTTGCACAGCAAGTCATTCCGACAGAAGCATACGCCATCCTGGATTACGTGGAGGACACGTGGGTGGGGAGGAAGACGAGAGATGGTCATCAGCCTCCAATGTTTCCTATTCAGCTCTGGAACAATTATGAAAGCGTCATACAGGACCTCCCCAGAACCAATAACGGGGTAGAGGGGTGGCACAACGCTTTCAAAGCATTGACCACAGGTCATCATGAAAATATGTGGCGCTGTATTCGTAACTTTCAACGCAACCAATCTAAAATCGAACTCATGGTGGAACAATTCATCGCTGGTCACGACCCTCCTGCCAAGAAAAGGAAATATGTTGACGTCAATAGGCGCCTCAAGTCTATTGTTGTCGGGTATAAAACGTTTAAAACTGATGTTGACTGTGTAGAATACTTGCGGGCCATAGCTCATAATACTGCGTTCTAAATTTTTCCCTTTCATTGTACATATTTTGTAACTCGCAAACACGTTTCATTTTTGATTTTTTTAGCCTATAACATTGCGTTCTAAATTTTTCCGTTTCATTTAAATTTGATTATTGATTTCTTTTTTGCGAATGTCTTAACTTGTATTTTTAATAAATTGCTCTTCATTTCTGTGAGCATCCTTCCGGTGAATGTGTACCTTGGTGGGACACAGTTAGTGAACCATCCCCCGTTAGGCATCCTTCGGTGAAACATCCTAGAACCTTCACAAATATGTTGTTTCTTGTTTGACTATTTACCTTTGTCTTTTCGTTATCAGGAATGAGGAATCATTCAAACCCGTCAACATGCCTTCAACCACGAATTTGAACTTCTATTACAATCATGTAGCGGAATTAACGAAAAACGTGAATAAATAATTGGCAGATCACGTTTTGTTTTTGAAATGAAAGAATATCTTTCTCGCATTCGAACGGTTTACAAATATTTCACGCGTTGTGTGACCAGAAGTGGAGCATGGAGCTAATGTCTTTGCATCTTATAAACATTGTAATGAGGAGGAGTAAGAACACATTAATGTGCGTTTTCTGAAGCGAGAACACAACTTTATTTGAATTGAAGTAAAATTCCTTGTTTATTTGAATCAAAACAAAATTCCTGTCTATTAGCTAGTAAACAAGTACCGGATAAAACCATACTAACAAATGTACAGAAAGTTTGTAAACATAGATCAGAACGCCAGAAGCAGAACTACATATATTGCTAAACCCGCATTGCTACCGAAAGACGAAAATGAGGGCTTGATTGCGGACCAGAGGGGTGGAATTGCATCCTGGGTTCTATCCGAGTTCCGTCCAACCAGAAGTCGAATTGCGTCCCTACCAAACTCTACATTTTCCTTTTCACTTCAACAGACTTAGAACGTTCGAGGTCGTCATCCATAACGCTGTGAGGGAAGTAATGGTGTTTCCTGAAATTCGAAGCTGCCATTTTCATTTAGCGCAGTGCTGGTGGCGCAAAGTACAAGTGTCAGGTCTCACTAAGAAATACAAAAACAATAACTCTGAAGAAGGAAAATTTTCTGGAACTTTTTTTGGTCTACCTCTGCTAGACCCACGCGGAATGGAAGACTGCATTATGAACGACATTCTCCCGATTTAGTCCGATAATGAAAAGGTACGTCTGTTTTGCCTTTACGTTTTATAAAATTATGTCACTGACAACAGCTCATTCTCACCGAGGATGTGGGCTGACTACGACGCAACAACTTCAAGAACCACGAACGCCTGTGAATCCTTTCACTCTCATTTCAATGGCATGTTTTATTCAGCCCATCCAAACGTTTTCAAATTAACTGACGTCTTGCAGCAAGTACAATGTGATGTATACACGAAGCACGCGTCTATTAAATTCCTTCCTCTTCTTATATAGCTGCTCTGGAGATTCCTGCACATTTTTAATCACACCAGCTGCCCGCTGACAGTCCTCTAAGTCTGTTGAAGTGAGAAGGAAAATGTGGAGTTTGGTAAGGACGCAATTCAGCTGCTAAATGCGACATGGGCCGCAACTCGTAGCCGCCCAACTGTATATGTATATTACAAGCAGCATCGCAGAGAAATACTACAACAGAGACTCCAAATTTATTAAGCAAAACGAAAAGAACTAAGGAAATGTTAGCGTGAACCATTTAAAAAATGACCTATAATTGTATACGTGTAAGTTGCGGTAGATTATTCCTCAATCGTTCTATGTCAATGCTGAGTTACAAAGTTACGCGGCACAAATGTACATACAATGGATACAATGTTCTGGAAACTGTACGCCCATTAACAAGTTTTGATAGTATTGGTAACCATCGTGGTTATGCGTATTCAAATTGTAAACTTTATTTGAATCAAAATAAAATTTCTCATTTAAATCGAAATGAAATTTTTCCTTTGTCTTCATAGCGGATGAAGAATTACAATGTCCTAAGATGCCCCTTGAAATTGTTGAATTAAATAATACAGTAGATTAGAAGAGCGTTATCTAGCTCCGAAAGTTCATATCATTCAAATTTAAGAGTCATTCGTGGACAGGTGCTTTACATCGGAAAATGATTTTTGCTGCGCCCTGCGCGACTGCGGTCTGCAGCTTCGCAGTTAGAAGCTTTGAATAGTAAAGACACAGCCGACCCTCTTCGAGTAGTGAAGCTGCTTGTTTCTCTAATGTTGTGACTTTTTTTCTCTCTCCCAAACAAATTGCCCGATTATTATCGTCGATAGGAATTGGAATGGCAATACAGAAATAAAATTCTATTGGTCGTGTCCGTTTATTAATAAAATATTTCCCCCGTTTGTATTCCCGGTGAATACACAGCAGTTCATTGATGCGGGAGAAGAGCTGAAGAGGCGAATATTACACGAGAAGAAATATTATTCGAATAATTCCGAGTATTAGTGCCGGCGAATTCCGATCTTTCATTTATTATCGAGACAACCAACGTGTAATTTATAAAGATCATTGATTCCCGCTGGTTATAATTCCCCATAATGTTACATTCTTTTTATGGTCCTGGGTGTCTTCACCTACCAACGTACGAGCGCCATTTAACCCGAAGGTGTTTTGAAAATATTGCGGAATTTCTCTAATTAAGATTTTATTTATGTCTCCGGGCTGCCGAATTAGAAGAAACATCCTTGAAAGATCGCGTCCTGATCTTGTTCAACGGAGAGAAGTCCACCGTGTATCAGAAAAAACTGCACCCGCAGAAAAGTCTAAAACTACTTCGGAACCTTGATTTCGCAAAATCATATTAAATAAATTTTGAAATTCATTTTCTAGGCTCTCTTATTGGGTGAAAGTGCTACATCCTATTTCCGATGACTACCAAAAAGAAGATTCCAATACGTACATACAAAAAAGCAACCCCAAAAATTCCGTTGAAAGGAAGAATAAAAATTCCCAATTGGGAAGTTAGACGTAAATATCAAGAGAAACATGGAAAGATTTTCACGAGTATTTATAACACTGATGTTGCATTAATGCAACAGTATAATGCCTCTATTTTTGATAACATGAGTAGTACCTCTATTTTCATAACATGAGTACGCCAGGCAAGGACAATGATTAGCATTTAAAAGAAATATTGGTTGTTGATTAAATAAAATTAGAAACCCAGCTGAGTTCGCTGCTAAAAATGAAAAAATATGTAGATATTACATCGTAAATTTTTTTTAATACATTCCCCAAGGGAATTTTCAAGCGCTTTTCCGAGATAAATCTACAACTATAAATTAAACCAGATCAAACCTCCTCGTGATACGTGATGAGTTGGGTATCACGATAGAATTAAAGTACGAGTATAATAAAAATGCTGATTAAAGATTGGAAAAAATAATCACTAATAAATATTATATAATGTTTTCAAAAAGAAGGATTATAACCCTGATTAGTTCGATGTGAAGTATCGTTTACATATGAATCTTAATATATTATTCTCGCCTGAACAGAAAATCAAATTACTTAGGTACCTATCTGTACTATTTATTTCTTTAAATTTGAAGACAAGAAAACCTTATCAACGAAACATTGTACTTCGATAGCTCCACAAACATCCCTCTGATCAATGATGGAGTGTACTAATATTTATTATTTATTATTTGTAATCATCATCACTTTTATTATCCAGTAAGTCTACATCAATTGTTAAGCATTTCAAGGCTTTCTACAGGAGATGAATGTTGTTTCATTTGGTGTACCAATACCGCTTTTAAAATAAAAATAGACTATCTCAGGTAATTAAGTTCATAGGAACATGGATATTATATCTCATGGCGCGAATGCGGATTCACGTCAACATTTAGATTTTGAAGCCATAATGTACTCGTAGAAAATAGTTTAATAATGGAAAATATCGCGGTGTATGTAGTAAATGCGGATGACTGTGTTGCTGTCATTGTAATAACATCCTGCATACAGGGTTAGTCAGTTTTCGACGCAGCATAGAAAAACTCCGTTAGCTGCGTGCAAATGTGACTCAACGTGTTGGTAGCGTATTGTACTTAGTCAGAATTCGATGCAGCATACCAAAAAGTATCATTAAATTCGTTGAGAAAATTTTCCGATAATTTTTGAAGAATTTCCTAGGAAATATTCGGGGAAAAACGCCAATGGTTTGTGAAGGATTTTATCAAAAATCTTCAGAAAAAATGTTCGATAATGTCCGAAGAATTTCATTGTAAATCTTCGGAAAAATCTCCCATAATTTTTAAAGAATTTCATCACAAAGTTTTAGAAAGAATTTTGATAATTTCTGCATTGTTATGCAGTTTAAAATTCCATCAGAGATTTTTCCCGGATATTTCTTGTGAAATTCTTCAAAAGTTATCGGAAAAAACTCCCCCGATCCATTTTTCGTTCCACTAACAGCGATTTCTTCTGCTGCATCAAATTCTGACTAAGTACAATACGCTACCAACACGTTGAGTCACATTTGCACGCAGCTAACGGAGTTTTTCTATGCTGCGTCGAAAACTGACTAACCCTGTATAGGTTCTGGTCTAAATGTAACGCACAAAACAGTGCAGTGAAAGTGGATGATGCAACAATTGCCATGATGACTTCATCATAATACCTATCATTCTGCATATCAATGAGTCAGTGTTGGTCTAAATGTCACACCAAACTGTATTCGCCTGAATATAAGCAGAAAACGGCGCCCCAGCAGTGGATGATGCAATAATTATCATGATGATGTCACTGTAATAACACTGTACACGTCGGTGTCAGTCTCAATGTAACACAAAAAACAGTGTCCCATAATGGATGATGCAATAATTGCTGTGATGATGTCATTGTCATAACATTGTGCGCGTCCATGTTGGTCTAAATGTAACATACAAGACAGTGTCCGTCAAAATGTAACGCACAAAAGAGTGTTGTAATAGTAGAAGATGCAACAGTTGCTGAGATTACATCATTGTAATAACATCTTGCATGTTGGTTGAACTCATAAAATGGTGTGGTCCAAATGTAATGCACAACCCAATAAGCAATCAGTTACCTTCTAGCGGTAAAGTTACCCATTTGCAACCCCCAGTTACCCGCAGATTACCCAGAAACCCGTCAGTTATCCTTGGTTCCCTTTAGTTACCTGGGTAACTAGCAGGATTTTGTGCATTGGGAAAATTGTGCAGTGAATGTGGATGATGCAATAATTGCCATGATATTTTATCGTAATAGGATTCTGCATGTCAGTGTCAGTCTACATGTAACCCACAAAGTGGTGTTGGTCTACATGTGACACAGAAAAGTGTCCTAATAGTGAATGATCCAATAATTGCCGTGATGACATCATTGTAGTAACATTTTGCGCGTCAGTATTGGTCTAAATGTAATACACAAAACAGTATTGGTTCGAATGTAATGCACAAAACGATGTTGCGGTACACACTGAATGCACTAAATGGTGTAGTAAAAATGGATGATGATACAATAGCCACGGTGACACTATTGTAATAACATTCGGCATGTTGGTGTTGGTCTAAATGTAACGCGCAAAACTGTGTCCCAACAGTGGATGATATACTTATAATAATTGCTACAATGAGGTCATTGTAATGACACTCTGCATACTGGTGTTCGTTTAAATAACACACAAAATAGTATCCCAACATTTAATTATGCAATAACTGCCGTGATGATGTCATTGTAATCACAGTCTGCACGATATGGTGTTGGTCTGAATGTAACACACAAAAGGGTATCTGTCAATATTCAAAATGTAACTCACAAAACGGTCTTGCAATACATAAATTTTTTGGTTGACTTCCAGTGATAAGAAACGTATCCATGTCAAAACGGCAACACCAAATTCTTTTTGATAAGGGCTTTTTGAAAAGATTATTTACAGGATGTCTTTCACTGTACGCAATGATCATATTTGGTACTTGTACAAAGTGTGGTCCAAAACAACTGCGACCAGTGGCGAAAAAAAGGAACAACGCCATCTAGCGGCAAACGAAGAACGCACGATTGAAGTTCATACTTTTCCATGTCAATAGCGAGCGCTCAACGTTCACTAGTGGCCGAGCTACAACGAGTTAAAGAAAACATGTTCGACAAACCCCTACAGCCTAAACAGGTGTATTCGGAAAACAATAAAATAAAATACAAAAATCATTCGTCGCCATCAGATTCCATTGCAACATCATCTGGGTCATCTATGTCGGATGAAGGGTCATCTTCGGTGTTATCCGTTCGCACTTTTTCAAAATATCGTCCCTTGTGAGCAATGCAGCGACGCATTCGTTCAAGCCATTTTTCAAGCAGTGTTCTTGGGAATTCTTCTGGCAGAATGAAGTTCAAAACCGTGTGCAGCGCCATCAAAATATCTGGCGCCGAATTACTTTTGGTTATATCCGACCGTAAAGCGGCACCTGCGCGGCCAACGATTTTCAAGCCGACACAAAATTTTGATGGCGCTGCACACAGTATTGAACTCCATTCCGGCAGAAGAATTCCCAAAAACACTGCTTGAAAAATGGCCTTAACGAATGCGTCGCTGCATTGCTCACAAGGGACGATATTTTGAAAAAGTGCGAACGGATAACGCCGAAGATGACCCTTCATCCGACATAGATGACCCAGATGATGTTGCAATGGAATCTGATGGCGACGAATGATTTTTGTATTTTATTTTATTGTTTTCCGAATACACCTGTTTAGGCTGTAGGGGTTTGTTTTCATTAACTCGTCGTATCTCGGCCGCTAGTGAACGTAGAACGCTCGGCGAGCGCTCTATCGACGCGGAAAAGTATGAACTTTAATCATATGTTCGTTTGCCGCTAGATGGCGTTGTTCCTTTTTTTCGCGACTGGTCGCAGTTGTTTTGGACCACGCTTTGTATAAAGCATATTTACATCAAACAGACGTGTGCGCGAAGCTTGTTCGTTTAGACCTTTAGACACATGGGAAAAACTCGCTCGAATTCATTCTGCTTGATACGTATCCCAGCTTTACTATCACAGTACTAATTATCCGCCCCTTTTCCCACCTGGGATCACATGTATTGATATGCATATGTGGCTATGTCTTATCTCTGAAAGTGAACCAAAAACGTTAAGCATTACGACACAGTTTTTTGCGTTACCTTTAGACCACCACAGACAGGGAAACAAAGATTAATACCTAGATACTTATCTACTAAGATGCCAATGATGTCATCATGGCAGTTGTTTCATCTTTCACCTCCACTATATTCACGATCATTCCTCAGTTTTGTGGGCGAATTTATTCTATTCGTTCATGTTGTACTTGGTAATTAATTACATATTGCATTTTTTCTGCCTTGTAGCTTCAAAGTCTAAACGTGGATATGAATCCCCATTCGTTCCTACATACTTCCACGCAGAGCGGCGGTGCTTGTTTTTACTAACAAAACAGTCTATATTAGTCAAATAAATTCATATGAAAGCCTACAATAATAGTTAATTTATATACACCACAATCTTCAGCCGGCGATAGTATCGAAGAACTTTGTTTCATTCATTTTCAATGCTGACCCTCAACCCATCCTGACTTTACTCTGAATCGAGATTTTCAGTTAACAATTGTACGCGTGAAAGTCGAAGACAATATTTGAAAAAATTCATCTCGAGCAAAATTATCATAATATCGAATAAATTAAAGGGTATCATCGAAGGGCAGATTTTCATTCCAAATTTTTCTTATAACTTTAAACGTTATAGCTATTTATATTTTTAGGCATTAATTTCTTGTAGAATATTATGAAATTAAAAAAAAAAAAATCAGAGGAAGACGAGCACTATGGATCCGTTATTTTAGAAGGACAAATTTTCGTTTCAACTTTTTCTCACAACTTTAAGTGTTTTAGCCATTTTTAGGCATTAATTTCTCGTAGAATATTTTGAGATAAAATTAAGAATTTCTGAGAAAGACGAGGACTATAGATTTATGTATTCCTTTCGATAACAATTTTTATATCAAACAATTCTGGTGTTCCTCAACGCGCAACTCTGAACAGTGTAAAGCTAATCGGCTGGTGGTTGAAGGCGCGGAAATAGGAAAAGTGAACGAATGTACGTATTTGGGTCAGATATTTTCCTTCGAGGGACGATGGTCCAGTGCCGTATCCAGGAATATGGGGAGGGGGTTGACCTAACATATGGGGTTTCTAATGTTTCTGAGATCCGCATTTTCCTGAATGTTTAAGCGTACGGCCGTACCCAAGGGGGGTCAGACACCTAACCCCCCTTGTATATGGCCCTGCGAAAGTCACAATAGAGAAAGAAATTATGGAGAGGAGAACGCAGGTCTGAAAGAACTATTTGAGCTCTAAAGCGAATCTTTAGAAAGGGGATGAGGCTGAAATCGAAAGTTAGAATTCTGGAATCATGCGTAGTCCCAGTACTAAGTTACGGAGCTCCGGCACGGGCCCCCAGAAAAACACAAGTAGCAAAATTAAAAAGCACACAAAAAACAATGGAAAGAACTATGCTAGGAATAAGAAGGAAAGGTAAACTTAGAAATACAGAAATAAGGGAAAGAACTACGGCGACAAATATAGGGCACAAAGTCAAGATGAAATTAGGAATGCAGGACGTGTGACAAGGATAGGCAACGATAGGTGGGCTAAAAAAATAACAAAATGGACTCCTACGAGCAAAAACGTAAAGAGGAAGACCAAAAACAAGATAGGAGATGAGTTACGTAACAGAGTGGGTACATGATGGCAATGGGCAGCGCAGGATAGAAGTGTATGAGCGGTTGGTAAGTCCGAGTCATTAGGATTAAGGTTGCAATTAACAGATTAAGTTTGCACGGCAACCAAAGAAGCTGTAATAAAAAAAAATAAGCGAGGGGTGGAGCAGGGGCGTCCGAAATACTCATTGGTGAGTACGTTCAATTCGTTCTACTTAATTCTAACACTTTCTGAAGCGTTCTTTTAAAATTGCTTTCTGGACTCGCTACAATGGTCTTCATACCTTAGGGGCACTGAAAATAGAGTTTAACTGCGAATAAAACGAAGCTGATGCTTACAATTTCAAACCGAACACTGCAGTAGCCGAACTCTGTTGTTCGTTGGCCGCAATCGGGTTCCAATTCCACCTATAGACATTGTATTTTGTAACCAAAACAATGAAACTTGAAACCACTCCTTCGATGTTGAAAAAGGGTCACGTTACACCTACGCGTTCACCGATTTATGGAATGCATTTTTCGGGCTCAAAAAGTCGAGTATATTATTGCGGCACCTAAAACGCCTACACGTACAACGCTGACGATAAATTTCGGCTTAAAGGATTTCATAAATTAACAAACCAAGGCGGCTGCGAAAAAAAAATCCTCAAAATTTTCTATTTTACCGCCAAAAAGTTAGATAATTTTCGCGAGAAACTTACGTAGTCTACTCGTATAATAATTTAGGGGAATGTACATAACGAGACGCCACTAATACAGCGAAAGCGTTTATAAATTATTGACCCAGGTATGTCTGTACTTCCTTTCAAATAAATATAAAGGAAATATAATACATCCTTAGGACAATGGTGCGGGAAATGACTTGAAAGTTTCGTTTCAAAACGCAGGAAATTCTCTATTTTCGCCAGTCCTTATGAATACACTCGGACGGGAGGGCTGGGCATTTTCTAATAGGACGCCGCGAAGCGAATGTGATATTTGACACTTACACTTACCCTTAATTAATTTCTATAATATTTTACGGCCAACTTTCAGCCCATCCGCCGAGCCTGAATAAAACTGTCTTTGACATTCGCGTCGAGTAAAAAATACGTATATATTTTATCCGAAAGGCTTTTTCGGCATTAAATCTCTATTTTCGAATATCGTTTGAATGAGAGCGACCGAAATGAAATATTCTATCTGTTTTTGTTCGCAAACCGCCGGCCTAGTTCGATGTCACCGGGGCTCGTTCGTTTTTGGGACCGTTGTACTTCTTTTTTTCCCCCTCCATTTTTCTACCGCCGAACTCTCATCAATTTAACCGAGAAGCTATTAAGCGCTTTATTAGTCTTGTAGTTTTTGACTGCTCTGTCTCGTACACTGCCCTCCTTTCTGATTTTGGTGATCGGTGCATCGCGAATACAGACAAGTGATTTACACACGAAAAGATAGTAAAGTATTCTCGAATTTATTACGCGGCTGTGCGTGTACAGGGATACGCTTTTTCCTAACCGGAGATTATTTTAAAAAGCGACGTTCTGGTTCGTATTATTTGAATGATCTCTCTAGATCTCTTTGGTTCCTGAAGAATTATACCAACGTCTTACCCAGATAAATAAAAACTACTTTGAAATGTTCTAGTTGCCATTTCACGCGACATCAGTAACCGAGGTTTTAAATTCATTTCTTCGGTTCGAACGAGAAAGAGGAGAATCAACGGAGCTCCTTTCATGCGCGAAAAAAGTAAGGTACCTAATTTTCCTATTTCGTATACTTTTTTTTTTTTTTTTTTTTTTTCCATTCTGTTTACACTACGAGTAAATTATATTAAGTACGATGACCTCGTCTGGCGTTAGCTAGTTTTATGTACATTCCGAGAGGTGAAGAAGCATTAGCGCGGAAGAAATTCGCCTTTGATGTATGCCTTACAAGACTCGTGTGTCGTTTCTGTTCTGAGCTTTATTAAATATGGAAGAATGCTCGCAACTTTCGAACTTAAAATTAAACGAGCCCGAGGTGGTCGGGCTTTCGAATGAATCCGGTAATGTGACCTTATTGAATTTGACACGTTTATCTCCATATGTGAATAATAATTAACCACAGGACAGTCCCCCAGCTGTTTCACCATCCAACGCTGTGCCCTTCCTGTTGACTTCTAGTTTTTGACATAAATTGGCAATTCTCTCAGAGCAGGGCATTTTACAGGTAAAAATGTCTCCAGCCCCCCCCCCCGGTTCCTTCTTGTTTTCTCGTGTATTAATCTGAAGTATAACCACCAAAGAGTAAGTATCCTAAATTTCGCTTCATTACTATCTTTTAATAGCCTAGAATTTGATTTCCCCCTTTTAATGAGACAGGGGAATGAGAAAACGTTTCAGAGGAATGAGGAGATGCATAACATATTCGGGGGAAAAATATTATCAAGAGTGTAAAAAGTTGTACAAGAAGAAATTCTGCAAAAATAAAAAAAGAATTACATGTAAAAGGAAAGACAAAATTTTTGGTGGGGAGCCTTGTAATGCCCCTCCCCTCACTCGCGGGGGATATGACTGCCACTGGGGCCGATCTTCGATAACTTGTTGCCAAGAGTTGGCGAAAACAGTAGCAAACCAAAATAAGATCATCGAAGATCTCAGAGAGAGCGCCAGCTGCTGCCAAGGTAGCCCCCCCCCCCTCAAATAGAAAAACAGAATATGTAACTGAGCATGCAGAGACTGCGGCTGCTGCTGCCTGATCGGCACCTGCTCAGCCAAAACCACCGCCTGGAACCAAACGTCAAATTTCTGAAGTCCTCTCATCTGGAGACTTCTCTTTGGAGGAAGAAACACCAGAGCAGAAAAGTTCCGGCAACCCCATACCCCCGCCAATCACAGTACACCGTATTGCTGACTTTCCTGCATTTTTGGCGTTAGTTACCAAAAATAGCCCAGGTGATAATCATACCACCACTAAAACTTTAGCCAATGGTCATGTTAAAGTGCTGACTAAAACTGACGATGAATATCGGTGAATAATTAAGCTTCTGATTCCCAGTACGAGTATCACTACTTTCAGCTCAAATCAGAAAAACCGTTTCGTGTGGTAATTCATGGGCTCAATTCAGCTGCGACCGTACAAGAAATAAAAGAAGGCCTGGAGACAATGGGACATGTTGTCCGCAATGCCAACAACATCACGCACAGGGAAAAAATGGTGAGTCAACTCAAACTATCAAATTTCCTTTGTTTTTCGTCGATCTCGAATCTCAGTCGAATAATAGGAAAATCACGGATCTTCAGTATCTAGCTTATCAACGTATTACAGTTGAGCCACCAAAACCTCGAACAGACATTCCACGGTTCAAAAGGTGCCAACTCTTTGGACATACGAAAAATTACTGCACTCTCCCGCCAAAGTGTGTTAAGTGCGGAAGTTCACACTTGACAGCAGAGTGCACCAAGGCTCCGAATATTCCACCATCCTGTGCAACCTGCAGTGGAGAACATCCTGTAAGTTGGCGCGGCTGTCCAGCGTACAAAGACCTACTCAAGCCATCAAAGTCTCAAATAAAGTAATCCCAGACTGCAGCTCGTCATCTTCGCACCATCGAGCCAACTCTATCATACAGCCAAGCAACTCAAGACAAGGCCCTTGCAGACCCTTCTCACCTTGTCAATAAAATTAATGAACCTGTACCAGCACTAGAAAAAAAATTTTTTGATCTACTCGCTAATCTTTCAAGTAGGCTAGAAAAACTTGATAGCAACTCTGCCTACCAAATGGTCAGATCGAAGATCCTTCGCATAATTACCTGGAACGCCAAAGGACTAACACGGAGGCAGCACGAATTAGAACACTTCCTTCATTCAGAGAAAATAGATGTGGCTCTTATCTCGGAGACTCATCTCACTTCATGGACATTTGTCAGAATTCGAGGCTACTCTCTTCTCAGCTGTCCCCACCCTGGTAATCGCTCCAGAGGGGGGTGGCCATTCTTCTGCGAAGCCACATTCCTCATGTTGAGTCAGCTTGTATCCAGCTAGACTCATACCAGGTACTTGGAATTACAAGTTCAGTTCCCCTCACACTCTCTGACATTGGCATAGATTTATTGACCACCACGCTATAGACTGATGTGTAATGACTTTTGCAGCATATTTTCTCAGCTTTCATCCTCGGAGGAGATTATAATGCTAAGCATACCTTCTGAGGATCCAGACTGAATAATGACGCGAACTCTTCAAAGCCATCAGCACCATCAATATGGAAGTTGCAACGTCTCGAAAGCCCTCCTATTGGCCAACAGATCCCAACAAACTCTCGGACTTACTTGACTTTTACATACTTCGTGGAGTGCCAACTTCTCATATCTGGGTAGAAAATATTCTAGATTTGACATCCGATCATGTTCAAGGTCATCGAACAATTTAGCTCAACTCCAAGAATTTAACATGCAATTTCAGTTTATACCAATAAAACCTAAACGCTGAAAAGAAGAAAAAAAAGAGCTAAAAATACCAATTTTCCTTAAATTCGTCCGCAAGGAACGGCTTATAGGCGCAGTGCATGAAAGAAGTCTGGACTCACCACATCCTTCACAGTGAGGCCCCAGAATGAAGGAAGGAGCCTGAGGAAGGAAAATTTGAGATGACCGCTTCATTTATAGGTTTTCGAGGTCACCGATTTCCATTTTAGGTATTAATCCTTGGATCGGTCTAACTCCTTGAGGTGCATAAAAGGAGAACATTATCAAAGAATACGCATTATTTTTATATAGTATCTAGCATGTAGGTGTTAAAGTTGTTGAATTTAATAATAAAAGTAATTTTTAGAAATGCCCCCTCCTCCACTTTCAGTTCAGGTAGTCAGCCAGTCTAGTAAGTCCAGTTAGTCTGCTGAATTTGCAGGATGATAGTGTGTAGTCTGATTGGTTTTTTGGCTGATAAACTAGTTAGGAGACAATGACTAGGAGAAATGTAATATTTTAACCTCGATAGGCGGAGGGGGGGGGGTATCTAACACCCCTTTACGTAGGTTCGTCAAAACTACTCAAGATTATTTTAGAATGCTTCAAGTTCAGTGTTATGAATGTGCAGAGAAACCAGCGCAGTTCAGATTGTTAACCCCGTGAAGACATCGTTGAGAGTTCGGTAACCACGGTAGGTTAAGACGTCAGAAAAGCAGAGCTATAGCCAGCCTACTTGTTCTAGAAAAGAGGTCCGAATTTTTGGAGAGATAAATTTCAGCAAAAGGAGCGGATAAAATGAATTTTGTAGCAATACGAAAGGGTAAAAATAGATTTTCTCATGATAATGGACCGCATTTGTACCCTTGGTGTCAGACCTGCAGAAAAGGACATAGAGTGAATTACGTCAGATATTAGACCATTTCGTCCTGTACACAGGTAGAAGGTCTCTTGTCTTAGATTCGTTATCGTTTACAAGAATTTTTAAATGTCATCAAGCAAGCTGAATAGACCAATTGAGATTGAGATGATCGTGAAAGAAGAAGGGAGGGATGAGTAAATCGGAAGAGAGGGAGCATAAGGTAGAAAATTGGTTGATACAACCTAAAAAGTTGGAAGTTACCATCTTTAGCGGCAGTTGAGTCATATTATTAAGATTTGTACTCCTGATGGAAAGCATTGAAGCCTAGTGCAGGTCCACAGCAGAGATTCATCGAAATCCCACAAATTGGAAATACTTTGTTCATTTTCGTTCGCACAACACGAACATCGTAACATCGAAATTTTCTATCCCCCCCCCCAATTCATATTCCACTGTTATATGGGACTCGTTCTTCATCGCGTGTGCGATAACTGTTTCTCATAAAGTATGAATTCATGTGGGCATCTCCCATTGTATGCGTCTAAGCATGGGATACGCAGTAGAAAAATCAAGCAAGAGGAAGATTAGTCTGAAAAGTACAAGAAAAGTTTGAAAAAAAAAAAACAAAACACATCTGGTTGAGCAGGAATCTTCTTATTTCACAGTGAGTGTAAGGAGTTAATTCTAAAGAGGCGAGGCTGGATGCTCAAACTATTTTTCCAAGTTCTTGGGTACACTATGTGAAAAGGAGACTGCGAAATAACGAGAGAAGAAATTCGCCTTATATATTGTTCATTTTTACGATCTGTTCATATTATCAAAACTGTCCTCGAGGTCGTAGGTATAACATTTGATTGCTTTTTCATTTACGTTCAGACGAAATGTACAGAGCTTCTCTCAGTAATTTCGGGTAATGGGGAACAAGGCTGCGGATGCCACGTGTTATACCCTAGATTGGTTTTTTTCTGTGGTCTGGAACATACGTCCAGATGCTTTCAAGAGTACATATTACTTACATACGAAAGATAAACTGTAACAGGTAAACTTTTCTACTATTTTGATATCGTATTTTCAGAACTGATGCTCGAAGGGTGTTTGAGAACGGATTATTATACTTATTCCATTTCAGCGGACCTCAGATTAGTCGCATTTGGATCTAGAAGCTATTTTTATGAATTAAAATATATAACACTGCTGTCAGTGAATCGTTGTCAAATTTTTATGAAAGTCTAGACCTTAAAGGTATGAAGTGCTACTTTCCATACATCGTTTCTACTGCTATCTTCATTCATCGAATTTATTTTTCGAATGGGCTAGATATGTTAGGTCAGAGGAGATGGTTGCGCAAGTCTTTCCATCAAATCACAGAATGAAGCTCTATCTGATGGAATTAATTCATTCATCCCTTTTACAAAATTTACAGTTAATTTCTGTTGACCCATCTTATCGAGTATTTTAAAATAAATTTACGTACTTAAATGAGATTACTAACAATCATGTCTTTTACTTGGTACGTTCTTGTTTTTATGCCCGCCTCCTCTTCTGAAAGCCATCTACGTGTTCTTGGTCTGGCTACCAACCTCTCTCATAGAAATTTTACAGTGTGTACAGTTTTTCACATTTCAGATTCTTCTTTCTCGCTGCTTTTCATGTTCACTCAGCATCCTAAAAGAATTTTTCGATACATTGGCGCCAGTGGCGTGAATCTAGAATTTCAGTACGAGAGAGGAAGGGTTTTAGCGCTAGATTTATACATATAAGGACCTAAAGGGGCCATTGCCCTTGGGCGCCTGGTCGAAAAAGGGCGAAAATAAGAGAAAAGGAAAGGTGAGAAAAGAGAATGAGGGGGAATTTCTTCAGATTCGCCCCGGAGCAGTGGCATAGCCTCAGGTTTAGGGAGTCTGAGTCTGGACCTCCTCCCCAGTTGCAAGTTCATCAAATAGTGTTTTTTCTCACTTTAGCACCCTCTCTAGCACTCTTTCCCCTTTTAGTCAAGACCACAACCCCTCCTCGAACACTAGGCTGCTATGTTACTACCCCGGAGTGCATTTCCCTTAAATCCGGAACTGAAGGTTTTGAGAAAAAATTCTTCGTACAAGCAAAAAAAAAAAAAAACGTGCAAGCCATTTTCAATTTTTTTTTTTTTTAATTTTCCGTGTGAAAGAAATAAATATAAAACAAATAGAATAAATAAATAAGTACTTGAATACTTAAAAAACAAAACAAAAAGGCCTTGCAAAATTGTTAGGGCGAGCAAATGTGTACAATTTTGTGTTTTTGGAAATCTGAAGTGCCCCTCCCCCGCATGTATCCACTTCTGATTCACGGAGAGGAAAAAAGAAAAAATAGTGGGAAAACAAGAAAGAAGTCCCGAAGAATAAACGAATTAGTCAAAATATAGACAACTTACACCTTGCAAAACATATTTTCATTCAAACTGATTCTCAAAATAAAAACCCTCATTTCGATACGTCGAAGTCGATAGAACACCTAAGTTTTTTCTTTCCATACAGTAGTAATCCACATAATCCGTTGTACTTCACTATTTTATCCCAATTTGCGAAATATTTTGTCTTTTGACTCTTCAAGAATTCCACTTTTGTTAGCTTCACTTAGACTCGTACTTGGACTGACTCAAATGATCAAGGTAGTGCATACGTTTCTATTGTCAATAAAATACAAAATTTACTCGCCTATGCTTGCTGAACTTCCTGAGAGCAACGCTTGGCCACATCTGTGCATAAGTAAACAGGTGGACCTGAAGGCTGCAGTATATAAGAGTTATAAATCGCGTTGGAGTTGCTGATTCACTGGTTTGAGGCGGCAGGACTGTGCTTGGCGGTACAGAAGACAGAAACGGTGTTGTTCACGACACGACCCAAGCATATCCCACCCACCTTCGTCCTAAAAGGCGTGAAGATTGGCCTCTGTTCAGCCCTGAAGTAGCAGGGACAGCGGTTTGACGGGAGGTTGCAGTTCCGAGAATACTTGTGACGGGCAGTTGAGAAGGCGGATATCAAGTAGCCGGACAGCTGTCTCGTCCGATGTCGAACCTAGGGGGACCGAGGGAGAAGCGGAGACAGGCGTGTGTCAACATCATCATGTCGGTCCGGTATTTACCAACGCTATTAAGATTCCCTACAGAAAAGCGGAGATGGAAAAAATTCAGTGAAAAGCCGCGAGATGAGGTGTGTCAGACTGTTTCTTCGGAGGTAGTGGGCGTGTTAGCGTGCATACCGCCGATCGAACTCAAGGTCGGCGAAACAGCGGAGGTATACGGAGCGAAGAAGAGAGCAAAGATGAGACGGAAAGCACTTCGGGTCAAGCTAGTCATCCACCAGGATACGCTTCAGAAGTGGAAGGACGCGCTCGCCCATTCGACCAAGGGCGAGTGAACCCGAACTCTGATACGGCGACCTCGATGTATGGGCAGGAAAATCCCGCGGAGAGCTGAACGTCCACCTGACCCAAGTCGTGAGCGACCACGGGTGCTTCGGCACACCTGCACCAGATGGCGATAGCGCTGAGCCCTGTGTGCACGCACTGTGATCGAGGGGTGAAGGACACACCTTAGCACACCCTGTTCGAGCGTGAGGCCTGGGAGCAGGAGAGGCACGAAATGGCAACAACGATTGATCTCGGTGGCAGAAGCGAGGAAGACGACGACGTGATTGGCCGTCTCACGCCGGATAACCTGGTTCCAGAGATGATGAAGAGCCGACGCAGATGGAACCGGGTGTCGGCCTTTGTCTTGGGCCGGCCTCAAAGCATCTCTCCGGTCACTGATGCGATACTCGAAAAGGTAGTTTCCGGGGCCGGGGTGCGGTGTCGTAGGGGCCGCTTCGACATGCGTGCATCACCATACGTCCCACCATAGGAGGGGTTATATAGGTCGGGATGGATGAAAAAATCAACTCAAGTGCAGTCCCGTCACTTTTCCGAGTCAGGATTCAAGTCAAAATCTTTTTGTAATCGAGAAAATAAAAATTCAGTATCTCTGTGTCTTATGCCATAGGAAGTGGGAGGGGATTTGAGGTCATCCTTGTTCCTCTTATCTAATCGACCTGAAAATTTGCAAGAAGTTTTTTCATCGCAAGGAAATCGATCTAGTAGACGTCCTCGCAAGAATTCGAATAAATCCACCAAGAATAAATATAATTGGAACCACTTGGTGGGTAATCTTGAACAAGACCAAAATTAACCCTAGGAGGACCTTCAATTGAGAAGCAATATTTTCCGAATTAGTTTCGCCGGTAGGGATGAACTGAGTTAACTTAGTGTTCACTCTTAATTAGAGATTTTTATCGATAAGGCCTATAAATATATTGAATTAGGACGACGTACCTATAAGGGTTTCTTAGGAAAGGGGGATTTAAATTCTGTAAATTAAAACTACATACTTGGGAATCAGAAAAAAAAAAACAAAAAAACTATCACTCCATCAACCGTTTTTAATTTTGGACAGGTAATTGAATTTTGATTTTGTCGACTGATTTTCGCTGCTCGAATTTGATACACCGCTGTGGTTTTTTTCCAGAGACATCTCAAATTCGGGGACGTCATTTATAATTTAAGTTTTCGATTACTATGAAGATTGACACTGAACTTTTCTTGTCGCGAATTTATCTTTTTTAATTTTACCGTAAAGATTTTTTCTATACGGCTTATAGGAAGTGAGATATTGTCCAATTCCCCCCCATTTAACCCCTCCTTTCCAGCTCACCTTGGATTTTTGAGGCATTTTTGGGGTACTATTGGGAGGTGGTAGATGACAATCTTCCTATGTTTCATCTCTGCTTCATTTTGACATTTTCATGTCCTTACTTAGGCACACAATGGAAGAAAGCGTTACTTTGGAGCGTGATGAAAACAGCGTTGTGAAAGTCGCGTTATAAGCTGGCCGGCTGATTGGTGGACTGACTGACTTTTTTCTTATTGACATTTTCATGTCTTTACTTAGGCACCCAAAAGGAAAAAAACGTTACATTTTGCGCGTTACGTTTCTGACTGACTGGGTGATTGGGTGACTGGCTCACTGACTACATGCCTGAATGACTGACTGACTGACCCGACTGACCGCGCCGGGACATGCATACGCGAGCCTATATATGGTACTTCTTCCAACCACCCTCAGTATTAAAAATTTCTATAGAATTAACAACAAGGCTGCAGAATGTAGTTGTGCAGGGCGAAGCAAAGTTAAATTCTAGACATGAAAATGTTCTCCCGTTGTTGCAGACCCGTCTGCAACATGACGAAAATAAAATAAAATAAATCCCCCGGTAAAGGGGTACTCACTTCCAGTGACCAGATTTCAGCTGATCTACTAGATGTTTGTGTACAGGTCTAAAAAATGATTTTTTTTTAAATTTTGGAGTTGTTAAATTTTTTTTCAAGCCAAATTTGGGTACTTCATTTACTGAACTATAAAAGTCTACACATTTAGCCATTTATACGGCACACTTCCAAATCTTACTGCACATTCCCTCTCTGCATTTCGATACCTTTATAGCACATCCTGGAGATTTTTACGCCATAAAATTCCCAACTTAAGGTTTCACCTAGTGAAAATTTCTTAATTTTCCAAACCAAGTTCATCGAATTTCCAGACGAGTATTATTACCATGGAACTACTTCATGTTCGACGGAGCAAACAAAATATGTTCAACGGTCTGTGATTTACTATAATAAAAACCACGCCTAAAATATTTCGTCCCCGAATTCACTACAACGGGAAATCATGTTCCTACCCGAAATTGAACGGCTCGTAGAAAATTGATTACCTCATTGCGGCAAATAAGCTATAGGTTCGTTTTTTGTTGTTTTTTTGTTCGGCCGAACGCCCTTGTCAGAAATTCAACTCGAATTGCTGGCATCAAAACCGAAAACGATTATCGGTCTGTTCACTCTGGAAAGTAAATTAAATGGAATAAATAGGCTCCGGTGATCCGATGAATCTACCAGAGCACCTACAATAGGCTCTGCGGCGAAAAATTAAAACTGTGGTAAAAATTTGCATTCACTTAATTTCACCTATCCAGTATAACTCTTTTTTTTTTTACAACCGCGAATATCAGTTTTGGATGATGTCCAATGCTCGGTTTTCACCCTTCGAAATTAAACCGAGTCTGATTTATCTGACATTATATTCGATTCGCCTGAAATACATTTAACAAGGGCTTTTCTGTCCGGTCTACTCAAATTGGTTTCGATTTTCACCCTTCCGAGAGTGAGCCTTCCTTCCGTTTCCATTTATAATATAAAAAGATACTGCTCGGTTAATTACAAAATTGTCTCCCTTTGTAAGCGTCCGGTGCCCGTTTTTTTTTTCGAATTACTTTTCACGAACAGTTTCAATTTAAAAACTTTCACGGCATTTTAATTACGCGCGGTATCGCGTATTCTCTTAGATAATGTATAATTAATAATTAATGACGGGGAATATTTCACGCAGAATCGAGAACAATTTCATTATTTTTTGTCGCGCAGTCACGCTTTGCTGAAATTTATTAATGGTGCAACTTTGCAGCGAGCCATTTTCGAACTGTTTACGTGCAGTTACACGGTAACTTCCCGACAAATTGTTCATTGGAGATACTTATCTATACCGATTATGGCTCACATTCGTTCTAAATCCAGCAGTAATCGATAGGATGCATCAAATTTCTTTATTGTTTAAGGGATGTAGAATGACTTCATTTTGCGCCTTGATGATATTTGCCACTCATCTCTAGAAATCCTTCTTTAAAGAAAGGAAAAAAAAAAAAAAAAAAAAAAAAAAAAAAACTTATAATCTTTCGGCATCAAACGTGGATCAGAGAAACATTGATGCATATATGTATCCCAGATAGCATCGAGTGGGTCGAGGAATTCAAATATCTGAGCCAGTTAATATCATTCCTCAGTAGAAGGGAGATACGGAGAAGGATTCAAAAAGGATTGAGAAACTTTCGGGCGTTAAAAGAAATTTATAAGTGAAAAATTTCATTAAAGTTAAAAGCAAAAGCATGGGGCCGGCGCCCAAACGTGGGCCCTGACTAACTGTTAGAAACTTCATACCTTAGCCTAGTTTCTAGATTATATGCGCGCGCACCCGCAGGTCCCGTTGACACTCGAGCTACGCGATAGATGCTCGTATTCGGTTTCTCCCGAGTTTGTTAGTCTAGCCAGGGTTGTTATTCAGCACGCGTTGTTGCTGTATCGTCTCGGGGCCTGCCCTTACTCGTTGATCTCACCGAGGAGGGTCGTTCGTGTTCTATATACACGCACTGCCTCTGAGGGAGTACATAAACATGGAGCGATATCCTCCAACATGGTAGCAGAACGTTTTGGTGACGATCCTACGATCGTAATCGGAATTTGGATGGTTTTGGAATTTTATTCTTGGCTTGATCACCCAGGATTGAATTTCAGTCCTCCAAATATTTCCGAAAATTCACCTCTACACGTGTTGAAAATTCTCTGGGACGCCAGAAATTTCATGTAGCTCCATGGCAAAAATATGTGCTCCATGCTCGCCGATTTTTCATTTTTTAAAATACAGGCTAAAGCAATAAATTTTGCATCTGCTGATATGCTTGCCGTTTTTTTTCATTATTTGAAATATAGGCTAGAGCAATACATTTTGCTCATCCTGATATGCTTGCTAACTTTTCATTTTTTGAAATACAGGCTAAAGCAATAAATTTTGCATATGCTGATATGCTTGCCGTTTTTTTTTTCATTATTTGAAATATAGGCTAGAGCAATACATTTTGCTCATCCTGATATGCTTGCTAATTTTTCATTTTTTGAAATACAGGCTAAAGCAATAAATTTTGCATATGCTGATATGCTTGCCGTTTTTTTTCATTATTTGAAATATAGGCTAGAGCAATACATTTTGCTCATCCTGATATGCTTACTAATTTTTCATTTTTTGAAATACAGGCTAAAGTGTTAAATTTTGCATACCCTGTTATGCCTGCTGATATTTAATTATCTGAAATACAGGTTAAAGCTATATATTTTGCTTCTCAAAGCAATACACGCGCGATCGCTGACATCTGTTTGCTCTTTCAAACAACTAAGTAATCCGCGAATAAAATTTGCTAGACTGATAATGGTACCAGTGAAGCACTTCTCATATTTTACCGCAGTTGGCTGGTCCAACGTGCATTTATTATATGACGACAGTGTGCTCAAAATTAATTCGCGTCTCATATTTTACCGCAGTTGGCTGGTCCAACTTGCATTTATTATATGACGACATTATGCTTAAAATTAATTCGCGTCTCATATTTTACTGCAGTTGGCAGGTCCAACCTGCATTTATTATATGACGACATTATGCTAAAAAATTAATGATCGTCTCATATTTTACCGCAATTAGCTCGCCTAACTTGCATTTATTATATGATGACATTATACTAAATAATTTAAAGAAGTCTCATATTTTACCGCAGCTGGGTTGTCCAACCTGCATTTATTATATGACGACATTATGCTAAAAAATTAATGAGCGTCTCATATTTTACCGCAATTAGCTTGCCTAACTTGCATTTATTATATGATGACATTATGAGTAATAATTAAAAGCACGTCTCATATTTTACCGCAGTTGGCTGGTCCAACCTGCACTTATTATATGGTGACTGTATGCTAAACAAAGAAAAAAAAAAACACGTCTCATATTTTACCGCTGTTGGCTAGTTCCGACTTGCACTTATTATATGGCTACAGTACGTGTACATGCTCCACAGTACGAGCATGTCTCATATTTTACCGTGGTTAGCGTGCCGCCTGTACGTAAGGTATCTAACTCACATTTTATTATATGAGGTTGACATGTCAAACACCAGTATACTGATTATATTGCTGTCAATATAATACTTAGCGCAACTACTTATGGCTCATATTTTACCGTGGTTAGCGTACAACCTGAACATAATGTATCTAACTCACATTTATTATATGAAGCCAACATGTAAAATACCATGTACATTCTTAATATTGCTGCTAATATAAGATGTACCTAGCGCATGTAAAATACCATGTACATTCTTAATATTGCTGCTAATATAAGATGTACCTAGCGCATGTAAAATACCATGTACATTCTTAATATTGCTGCTAATATAAGATGTACCTAGCGCGTGTCAAATACCTAAATTCTTAATATTGCTGCTAATATAAGATGTATGTAGCACATGCCGAACACTAGTGCACTCATATTTTACAACAAAACTTTTATACGTATATATTATACTTAATGCAAACGGCTCGTATGTTACCGTGGTTAGCATACAGTCTAAACATAATGTATCTAACTCACATTTTTTATATGAGGCCGACATGCTGAACACCAGTATCAATGAGAATCAGTATTCAGAGACATTTTCTCAAATGATAACTGACCTCTCTACTGCATAAATAGTAATCCTCCCTATTGGCAGTACCTAATACTTATGTATTTAATTGATACCGAGGGAATGAATTGATGTTTCCTAATGGAATTATTCTTCCATCCTTTGTCTCCGTATGATTCATTGTTTTAAAGAGGAATAGCATTCGTTCATTCTTCTACACCTATTATAAAGTCGACTATAAAAATACATAAAATTACACTCTAGTGGAGTCCATGAATGCTAATGTCGTGGTTAGCTACTCAAGATTTGTAAATTGAACACGTTAAAAGCCAAACTTGAATTTCACTTTTGAAATTAAAATAGGCTAAATTAGTTCGAGAGCGAACGGAGACGTTCACAGTAACACACAAAGCACCACGGGCAAGGCCAGTGGTCACCAACACGGCACGGTAGATGCCGGAGAAATTCTTTGTTTTCTTAAGGAACTGAAGTGTTGCCGGTCTTATTTACTACCTGGGGCTGTGCGGCCCACTTAGACCTTCAACAGATGAAATCCTATTCAGTATTCACAGTATATAGTTTTTTTTTCCAATATACTGTGAGAAACTGGTAAAATGCATCGGTATATTGAAGCATCTACGTATTTAGAGCGACCTAAAGGTTGATAGACTTGTTTCTGTTACGAAATACACACCGAAATGTAAAAGACATTCGATGCCAGTCTATTCCGCACTCAGCTCTCTTGTTCTGGACCTAAAACAGTGACCAGATACGTGACGCAAACAATAAACCTCGCATTTGCGAATTCGCGTTATTCCGCAGAAATTTGAATAGTAAAAGTCAATAGACTCGTCTTTGTCGCGAAATACATGCCCAAATGCAAAAGACATTCGGTGCAGTCTGCCCAGCATTCAGTTCTCTTGTCCTGTTTACCTGTCAGCGACCAGATTACCTGACGCGAACAATGGACCTCGCATTCCCGAAGTCGAGATATTCTGTGGAAATTTGAATAGTAAAGAAACCGGCTTGGTTTCATCCCCTTGCACCTATTACGGGAGGTGCGGTACACCATTTAATTTCTCCCTGTTTCGTGGAGATTCTGGAGAATTGGAAGAAAAGAAAAGAAAAGAAAACACAAAAAGATCTTCGCCATACAGCGTTCTTTCAATCTCTCTGAATTCGAATACGCCAGATTGCTGGATATTATCATCATCATCATCATCATCATCATCAAGGTTATAGTCCGTAGCAACTGTCTTGGCTTCCTGTGATGACTTTCCATGCCTCTCGGTCCTGAGCTATGGCAGCTACCGCTACAACCAATCTCAGTCGGATCCGAATGCAATCCGTCCCCTGTATTGGCGACCTTCTTCTGTCCCACCTACTTGGCATTTTTTTTTTCGAGCATGATGTTTCGCTCCAAGTTTTCGCTATTTCTGAGGGCAATGCGTTCGATATAGCTCAGGATTTTTCTTTCCCATAGAGCACTTAGCCTTTGTGGCTTACTCAGCTCTGCTATTATAATCGCATTTGTTCGCCGCATCGTCCGCGGGATTCGAAGCATTTTGCGCCACCATCAGGTCCATATTTCAAAGGCTCCTACTCGTATTCCTCTCTTATGTTCTTGTTTTAGTGTCCATGTTTCTGCGGCGTACAAAAACACTGGAAATACAAGTGTCTTCACTAATTTTTCGGGTAGTCTTCTTGAGATCTTGCAGCAGCATGCGACATTTTATATACATATAGTCGTATCATTGCTGATTTTCCCAACTGTATCTTGCATCGAATTTCATCGGACAATCCAGCCGCGCAGGTCTTTCCCAAGGAACCCAAGCATACAAAACTTACTATACTTTCTCGAATTCATTCAGCAGGTCCTTCAAGGCTGACAGCCAGTCTGCTCGATATCCATCGTTTTGGTTTTGGCTGCACTGATGTGTAACCTAAGTTGTTCACTTATCATCTTCAGTTTTCGGATGAGTTCTTTGCCATCTCCGTTTCATCTGCTCCAAATAATCAACGTATTAGAGATTTGCTGGGTATATTGCTGTGAAAATATTTCTAGTCCGGCTGCTGAATTTTTCTTTCTTGTATGACGACGTTCGATATCCGCCATGAACAAAAACACTTCTAGTTTCGACTAAATGGATGTTTTTTTTGTGAACCATTCGAATTTTTTTTGCGTTCATACTGCGAAAACACTTGGTCTCGGTCAGTCAAACTTTACTTTTGTACTTTTTGTAAATCATGATTGATAATGGAATGGATATTGAAATCAATTAGCAGGATATCATCGATCTACTTGAGAACGATGAAGAGGAACGTCCTTCTTGCTGCGAACGGGGGTCACTTAGTGAGCGCATTACAAGAACTCCCAAAATCGCCGTACAGGAATATCTCAGTTAATGAGATGCTCTCGGCAAAAATTGCGGGAATGATAATGATAATGAAGACTCCACTAGTAGCCCTCAATGCCAACTGCCGGCGTGCTAGCAGCTAGAAGAAAAGCTGGACAAATGTAACTGCCGATATGGCACAGCCTGGCAAGAGCTGCAAGCTAGCACAGAGGCCAACTTCACTGAACGAAATGATTCTTCGCTGCAATTGGCAAGGACACGACGGCTCTCGGAGGCGTGGTAGACGCCACTAGCTACAGTGTCCATCGACATACTAGACCATTGTCGGGAATCTGCTTCCGCTAATGCAGGAGCACATGAGCCAAAAAGAAGTTAAACCGTAAGCTCTCATGTCCGCACTGCCCGAACGGTAAGCACACCTGAAGAGTGTCATCGTAAAACAAGCCCAAAATATAAGGCCGTTAATGGGTGGGTAACCTGCATCTCGCCCCCTGTGAGTTGGTCCTACCAAATTGAAACAGGCACAAGGGCCATCATGGGCAAGGAAGCTGACGCGGCGGCCGGAATAAATCCAATCCCCGTGAAGGGAATGGAGCTGACCAGCGGATTGATCAGAAGGACAGGAATAACGGCGGTAAACGCAGCAGAAATTCGCGTCGTTGCGATCTGACTGACCCAAAAGCATTTCCGTTATCCGATTCAGTAGCGAACTATGCACTGACATACAAAGCTGGAAGTCCTTATGAGTCAACAAATTTTCAGTAATTCTATGAAAGTATGAGTAGACTCGGATTGAACCTGCTTCTGGTAAATGGAAGCAACTGCTTTCAAATGTTCACGCCTCTTGGCCAATCCCAAAATTGGTAGTAGATGCTATAATAGCGATCGTCTACCAAAATATTCATAAAAGAAAGCGAACGACTCTTTCCTATAAGTTAACAGACGAAAATCTTACGTAAGATTTAGACAGTGATCTGCCTGAAGTCTGTGAGAACCTGCTTTCTGTAAAGAAGCTGACAAACTTAGCGCACTTGTTTCATTTCTTTAATGATTCGAAACACATGGCTAAAAAAAAAAAAAATCTATAGTTATCCATCAGATATACAGTCAGTTCTTGATGCAATATCTGACTGAGAGATATGGTACTTTAATCTGAATCCTGCTATAACGTCAAATGATAGTACACTAGTTCCAAATTTGGGGGGGGGGAGCTCTTTAAGCCTCTCAGTGGAACTATCTTGTACTGGTGCTAGTTCGATTATGCGAATCACCTACGATGTAGTTCGAACTCACGCCGAGCTGAAAAATTATTTAAAAACACAACTCGACGCTTATGGCATTTACGATTCGGTCGTCCGAGTCTTAATGCAATGAATGAAATGCAGAATATTGTACCTAAACTGCAAGGAAAATCGTTTCAACTTCAATTGCAGATTGTTACGCTTCCAAAATTTGTATAGCTACACAGAAGCTCCACAATACGATACGAAGAGGTGCAGATCGGCCATTGCAACATTTGCATACCGATGTGCAGGGTGCGATATTGCCAGAAGCCTTTCCTGGAGGCGAGCAATATGTTATGTGTATAATTGATGATTTCTCTCGTTTTGGTTTCGTACATCTTATGAAAACGAAACAGCAAGCGCATGAGAGATAGGAAAAATTTATTGTTTTTATAAGATATAATACATCATATGAATTCCGTATCGATAAAATCCGAATGGATAATGGACAGCATATAAGATCTCTAAGTTTGCTGCCTGTTTGAATAAATATAATACTCACACTGACATTGCTCCACTTTATACAACCCCCCCCCCTCAATGGGGTGGGGAGCAATTTCATCAAACCATTCAACATATAGCCTGATTCATACTTATTGATTCTTGGCTTCCTAAACTAATGCGGGGCCATGCTATCAAGTATGCTACGCAACTGTACAAAAGGTACTTCCCAAATATCTGTCTGTAACTCAACCATTCAATTTGAGCTGCTATTCAGATATAAGCCCCAGCTGAAATATTTCAAACGGTTTGGCTGCTCAGCCTACGTTCTATTAGCACAACAAGTTGGAAAATTCTAAAATGGGGGAGTTCGAAAATTCTATGTAGAAATTCAGTCGAATGCAGTCTTAACGCTGCAAGTTCCTTCGGGGAAAATTTCCCCTATATGAGACGTTATACCTTTGCTGAATCTCAAGTCTAAGGCCATTTTTATAGTCCTTTTGAAAACACAGCATTTAAAGACCCAATCGTAATTCAGCGTAAATCTCTAAATTGGTTTAATCCAAGAGATGCCGAGAAACTGGAAAGTCAACTCTTGGCTGCGAAACGATCTCATACATCTGAACTGATAGTTGAACTCCCAGCAAACGACATTGATGACTGCCTCGTGTCCACCTATGACAAGTCAAAGCCAACTAGGGTCTTCTCTGACCTCAGTACCATAAAGGTAATCATACCGTATTCAGAACTTCCGATGCTTTCACCACTGAAACGCTCATCTATTACTCATGACTAATCCTCAAGATTATGGAGTAACAAAAGCTCAAGCTCTCGTTCCAAAGACGAAAGCTTACATTGCCTTTATAAAGCGTCATCACATGACTCAGTCACTAGACTCTCATGTACAAACAGACACTAATTGTTCAATTTTCCTCATCTCTCTAGAAGAGGAATGGCATTGAATGAGTTTCCTGCACTTATCACTCATGATAGGTACTGCTAGAATCGAGAATATACAATATAAAGAAGCATTGCGTTCGCAGTTTGCAGCCAGGTGGCAGTAGGCGATGAAGGAAGTATATTTCAAGCTCTAGATAAGACTAGAACTTGGTCAATCGCATCAATTGAGAATATTCCAAAATAGTTTTCCCCAACTGACTCAGTTTGGGTCTGTAAAAGAAAATATGAAGCGAATAATGATGAATGGTACAGAGAGCTATGCTTGTTGGTCGAGGTTTCGAAAACATGTACTAACGTGTATGATGTATCAAACACTTATGAGCCAGTTACTGGAATCACTGACATCCGTTGACCTTTGTCACAAGCAAATAGGCTCAGTTTAGGAACTAGGCAATGGGACATAAAAACTGCTTTTCTCCACGATGTTCTGGAAAACCCTCTGCGTGCCTATATGAGAATTCTAGAAGGTCATTCAGACTATACCAGACTATGATCTGAGACAAAAACCTCACGTATGTGAATTGCATAATTATCTGAATAATCGCAGAGTCTTATCACAACGTTGGTTTGAGAGCGGACTACAATTGAGAGACTGGAGTTCAAACCATACCTACTGGCTGAAGCCTGGGGTACTTCTCTGTAGAAAGATTACATTGTAATCCTGATTCTGGACAAAGATGGCTTACTCCTTATCAGGTATTGTCCTGACAAGGGTAGAGAATTATAATCGGCTAGATATTTCGTTTCCTGCGAATGCGGTCAGCCGGGCCCAAGTGTCACTAACATGCAGTGACTGAGAAGCCGTGACGAGAATATTATTTTAATATTTACTTCACCCTCGCCCCCTTGGTGGCGTTTTGTAAATAGTAATTCTCGAAAAAAAAAACAAAAAAAAACAACACCGCTTAATATCAGATTACGTTGTTCTCCTGTTCGGAGATTCGGAGATGTAGTAGCTTAGCGTTCTAAAAAGCAAACTCATATTGCTTTGTAAACTGCTGAGGCTGAATATACTCGTATATTGCTGCAAGCTTTATTTGTTGGCAACCGGTATCAGTCAGAGAACGAGAACTAGTCAAATTTTTATTCAGAGTTCACAATAGGTATTGCAATGTTTACACTCTTGCAAAATTATTGAAATTAAAATCGCTAAAACATGTACCTAGTTGAACTATGTTTTCATTACTTGAAATTTAAAGTTTTCGCTGGTCCTGTAACGAAACTTGACAAGAAGCTGAATTTATAAGTTAAAAACCACTACTATATAAGTTTAGAATATAACTTTAGTGTAATGCTTATTTTAAGAATAGTAAATATTATTTCAGTTTAAGCTACCTCAAGTATTTTATTAATCAGCTCGTATGAATGATTTCTGTCACTTAGTGACTATTAATCAATTCCATTATTCTCATTTGAGATTGCTTGTTGGAGAACCACATAAAACATTCCAATTCAACCCCTCAACCAATCTCCCTGCATGGGTAAAACTTGGTCCTCGGCTGAGGGGGGAGTGTTAGAAACTTCATACCTTAGCCTAGTTTCTAGATTATATGCGCGCGCACCCGCAGGTCCCGTTGACACTCGAGCTACGCGATAGATGCTCGTATTCGGTTTCTCCCGAGTTTGTTAGTCTAGCCAGGGTTGTTATTCAGCACGCGTTGTTGCTGTATCGTCTCGGGGCCTGCCCTTACTCGTTGATCTCACCGAGGAGGGTCGTTCGTGTTCTATATACACGCACTGCCTCTGAGGGAGTACATAAACATGGAGCGATATCCTCCAACACTAACACATACATTAAAAGACTTCAAAAAACGCAAAAAGCAATGGAGCGTAGTATTCTCGGCGTAAAAAGAAAAGATACGTTTATAAACAATTTTTTTTCCTCTTCTTTTCTAATTTGCTCTCAACCCGAGCCCTGGAATCCGCCCTTTCAAGCATTACTTCAGAGACGTCGGCTCAGCCCTCTTCCCTTCTGGCCTAAAAACCGGCCTAGTTCGAAATCTGGCGAGTTATTGCTACGTGGGCTCGAACCCGTGACCTCCGGATTCTAAGACCAACGCGCCATCCACTTGGCCAACTCTCAGCTTTAAGAAAATTCATACAAACAAACTGAAACAAAATGATTAGACGAAGTATAAACTTCAGCGATGTGGGACATGTTATTAAGAAATTAAAATGGAATTACGCAAGGCATATTATGAGACAGGAAGGAAGGTGGGCAAGAAAAAGTCGAAGTTTGGGTGCCGTACGATAGAAAATGATAACAAGGTGTGATAGGTATCTGGTTCGGCCACATTGTTTCTAATTTTTTCTTAATTTTCTTTCTCGCTCCGACATCGGCATCACTGTCGATATCAGCCATGCCGGTGTCGGACCGAGATCAAGATGGCCGGCTGACTTCTACCTATAGGTTTTTTCTGTAAGTGGAGGTGTCGGACCGAGATCAAGATGGCCGACTGACTTCTACCTATAGATTTTTTCTGTAAGTAGAAATTAGTTGAGTCTCGTACATCGGAGCAAGGTGATAGCTTAACGACCGTGTTGGAAAAACTCGAGAAAATCACTATTGGTATTATTTTGTAAGGGAGTAGTTACATAACGACCAGCTTATTTTGAGTAGTGCATTCTGGAGGCCCTGAATTTGCCAACCTTCTTATAGAACGCCATGTGGAACTTCACCTTAAAGAAATGCAGTATGTGTGGAAGAATAGTATATTGCACACCAAGAGTCAAAAGTGAGTCATGTAAACTCACTTTTGGCTCTTGTTGTGGAAGATATTTTTTATACTACTTGATCAGAAGCGGCAATGTTTTTCGCTGACAGTTTGTATTTTTTTTTTTAAATCTATTTATTTATTTAACTTACAGACAGGTGATTTTTATGTGCGTAATTAATTCAAAAATTCAATTTGCTCAGTTAATTACTACAAAGTACAGTATCACAGTCTTGTCTTCAGTTTGTTTACGTGCACAAATAGCATACACAGGTAGTGGCCAGCAAAAACGTAACGATGGTTAACAACAAACGGTAACAGCTGTACTACATCGTGAATATTTAAATGCGTTTGTAAGTCGCTATTTTGTAATTCACTCTGTGGTTGAGTGGTTAGAAACGATCGCTGCATTTCAGTCGATGCGGGTTCAATTCCCCGATACAAAATTACTGGCCACCAATTTTTTCATGTAAAAACGCTTTACATTGAGGGACGTTTACTTTGCATGTAGGTTTCGTTAGCACTCGATGCATGAATGATAGGCGCTTTTTGTCGTCTGTAAAACACCAACATAAACATTGCCTTTCTGATCAAGTAGTATAAAAATGTAGTAGTTTATGTACAAATGAAACATTAAACTGACTTATTTTGATATTTACCAATGCCGGCAATAGACTCAGTATCGTGCTACAAATGAACCCCAGGCAAGACTATAGTCTACAAGGGCTGTACTAAAGGTTTAGTACTACATCAGTATTGGGCGAACTATGCCAAGGTATTACCGTTTTATTGCTGAGGATCAGTACCTCATATTAGTCCTACAAACAGGAAACGTAAGTCAGCATTATTCCAATACTTTGACAGCTTACAGGCTGGCTACAAGCTGCCTTGCAATGGACATCCATCAGTTAGATAATGGTTTAATGGTGTACCAATTTCTATGGAACTGATTTGTTCAAGACTCTTCCAGACTGAAATAGCGTCATTCTCCAGAAACAGAATATTAAAGTAGCATTTCTTTTTTTTATTCAACTCCCCTCTCCCATAATACAAGAGAATATTCAACAAGTTTACGGAGTAGGAACATCAAAACTTAGGGAAGGGAACAGATTTTGTCCATGACGATAGACAGTTTGTCCACGGTGAAAGAACTGATATCCACGACGGCCAAAACAGCTTCAAGAATTTCCTTTTCCGGTGGATTTTGAAAATTTTATTATTACATGCCCCCGTGATTAGGATCGGGCACCTGGATCGTATTCAGAAATTCAAAATTGTACCAGTATTGCCACGCGTTGTGCTGAAAAATGCACAAGGTACATATCCTTGCACCAGTCAAAGACTGACCAAGACAGTGGACTGAAAAACCTGGTAAGAGAACTTTACGCCACCCCTTCTGGACATGTGTAGTCACTGACAGCAAATTGAGCTTCTTGGCATATATGTATCCAATCTTTCTGAATGATAATAAATTATCACTTTACCGGGAGAGAACAAACTTCAAACAAATTTTTATATTTATATATAACAGGTATTGAGACAAGATGGTAACATCCAGGACGATAAAAACTTCCCTATACATTTTATATTCAAAAGACGGTAATTGTCCTGCCTGATGAACTTGATTGATTGACTTTGTTGCAGATACTATTTTGTAACCGAAGATGCCCCCCCCCCCACACACACCTATACGCATACATACATACATACAATTTATCAATAATAATACGTGAATAAATAAACCGAAATTTAGGGTTCAGAATTTGCTGGTAGCAAAATATTCTTAAATGACCCATTAAGACTTAGCAAAGTTCTGTGAAAGTTGATTAAGATATGATGTAGTATTCTTCTTCCAGATTCGTTTGAAACTCTCTCAGGTACTTTCATTCGCTTTCAGACTTATTCTACAACTACTTAATGCTCTTTCACGCCTATTTAGAATTATATGGGACTGTCTAAATTCATTCCGAGCTACAGAAGTCACTCCAAACATTTCTCAAACTTGCTTAACACTTAATCTCTTCCAAATTTGTTTAAAGTATTTAAGATCCTGTCAGACTTGTTAAGACCTTCCTTAAGATTATCTAAAGGGAACTGAATTTTACCTTGCCTCGTATTCAGCAGAATGGCCAATTGATTTTGAAAATATATTTTTCTCAATAAATACGTATTTTTCCGTTGAAGAATTACGACGGAGTGAGTCTAGCGAGTAAATTAAGCAAACTTTTACATTCCTTGTAAAGTGAATTCATCCGCTATGGAAAAGGAATGTACTTGTCGACATAAAATACAATAGAATATGCCTAATATTATCAGAGCACGGATTCTGAGGCAAGAACTTTTTTTTCTCCTAGGGCAGTTCATCCCCCCCCCCTAGCCCAAGCCTATTAGGTTCATTTAAGGTTTTCTAGAGGAAATACTAAAAATAATAAGCTAACTTTGATACGGCCTTTTTTGGACTATTTTCCCTTAAAAATTACATTTTCCCCTAAAGTTGATTCAAAATTGCTACTTTGTATATAGTTTGGGTTTGGGAGGAACAAAAATATAAGAATGAGGTTTAGTTTTCTAAGACCTTCCATTTGCTACCCACGAAGCACAAATTTTATAGGGACTTCTCAGGACTACTTTATTTTTTATTGAGACTATTACACTTTTATACTTTTTATGGACTATTTAGGTCCTGTTAGAGACTTTTAATACGACCATTTTTTTGAGTTTTTAGCGCCTAAAAATCCGAGCCTTGTTAATTATAATCAATTTATTTATTCATCACTATTCTCCCTCACCGTCTCTTCTTCTTCTTCTTGTGCTACGCACCATGTGCGTATAGCGACCTATCTCTCAACTTATGATCCCTGAAATCGTCCGGTCCTCTGCCGCTCTGATCAGGGCTTTTATGGTTCCAAGCTCGGTTTATTTTCGGATGTTTCTCAGTCAGGACAACGACTTTCTTCCAATGCCTCATTTTCTTTCAATTTTTCCTCCCCCATCGGCATCAGTTTTCCGTATTATTTCGACGCGAGGTATTCTTCAGCTGGGGGGAAGGGCGGGGTGAGGCGAAAGTGGTGAACTCTTCATCAGATACAGTTTATATGATTGTATTAATTTAAAAACAAGTTCATAAATATATCACGTAATTAGGGAAAGACAAAAGGAGAAGACTTACATTTCTTAAAATCAACAACTCATACTACGAAAAGAAGAGAAAGGAGACCTACATTTTAAGAATTAGCATCTTACTTTATGAAAAGGGCGAGAGGGAGGAGATTTACATCCTTTCAAATTAGCATCTCACTTTATAAAAAAGGTAAGAGAGGGAAAAAAACGCATTTGCTACCTCCCGAAGAAATCCAAGTTTCCATTTATGCGCCTCGAAATCTGTCATCAGTGAGATGCATTATCAAGACTTCGGAGCAGTTATCCACATAAGTATTGTAAAAATACTTAGTAACATTCAACACCGCATTACGGTTTCCTCCGAAAATTCAATTTGCTTCCTCTCAAATACTGAAAAAAATCTACCCTACATTTGTTTTTGTTTCCACTAACTTCCGAACATGACAAATATATCTTCTGATTTCGTTTTACGCGACTATAATTCAACGCTGAAAAAAAAAAATAAAATAAGAAGAAAAGACCCAAAAACATGATAATAATAATAAACTCAAAGAGCTTTATTAAGGTTGTAAACTCCGAAGGACGCGGCAAAATAAAATAACCAACTCGCACAGCTTTAAAAGAATTAATCGATATAGTTTCCCCAAAACTAGAACACAACGCTAGGAAGAAAAAAGAAGACGAAAAAAAAAATTGAAACACGGTCTAGAAAATTTTTTAGCCGGCCAAGAATACAACCGAAGGCGATAAAAAGTGGCATCGCTGAAGAACAACGTTGCCTTCATTTCCAATAAGATGTTGGCAACATTCTAAATCTTCGGTCGATGTTTTTTCTTGCAACATTTACTCAGCGCACACGCTTTATTGAGTCTCACGCACTAACCTCAATGAGGATAAGTTAGGAAAACAAGGTCGTAAATATTCCGTCTAAGCCCTAATTTTTGTTACTCTTTCGCAGCCTTCGGTTAGAGTAATATTTTACTTTTCTTAATAAATGTCTTTATTACACGAGAAAAGCTCCTGCTCCACGCAGAGCGGACAATTTTAGTACTTTAAATTTTGGACAATGAAATACGAACTTTACACCGCCAGTAGTGTGGGTTCAAACATTTCCAAGTTGTATATATTTGACTGGGAATACAAAAAATAAATCGTGGGTAATACAATTTGGACGGAAGTAGGTGCCAGGTGTGATGAAAAAAAATTGCACGTCGACTGTGTATCCGAATGTGGAGAATAACCGCGTTCGGCAGAGTAATTCGTGAGGGAAGCTGTTTGAAGTCGGATAACTGCGTAAACGTTTCGTCAAGCTGCCCTGAAAATATAACAGAGAATTTGGCTGGAAAATGTGACTGCGAAAATATAAGCAATTAGCTAATGTCAACGAGTACAATGTCACAGTACAGCTATGTTTTTATTCCAAAGTTGTCAGCACTGCTTCTCTTGAACACAAAATGGTAGCACACGGATACGAGCTTTTCGTAATCCTATTCTTTTACGTTTCCTCACGTATTACGAACCTCTACCCTGTCTCTGCCCTGAAGCTCGAAACGAGACGAATTCTTTAGAAACCAATTAAACTAATTAATGAATTAACGTTGTAAAAAATCCGATCAAGATGAAGCGAAAGTAAGAGGTAAGATGAAGAAAGGAAAAGAGAATCTCCAAATGGAATGCGTGCACACGCTAATCCCTAAAAGAAATGTTTGTGTTAGGATTATGGAAGTGACGAAAAGCGTCTAAAAAAATAATTACAGGCCTTCAGGCCCAATACTTTTTTATTATGACGAGAAACTTCGCAATTTACTCCACCGGAGGGCGGTGCTAAATTTGTAATTTTCTAGTTTGCAGATGAGAAAAAAGTTTTTCGGCATCGCAAAGAAGCAGGAGTAAAACACAATGGGGTTCATAATACCGCGGGATCTAAGAGACTGAGAAAATTTAATATTCATTAATTCTGCACGGTTATTTCGGTCGGAAAACTGATCTAATGATGCGGGTTCAAAAACTTCTTCTCGGGAAGAAGATCCAAAATATTAATTTCGTTTTATCTAAGCCAAAATAGTATCTCAGTGTAGGAGTAATTCTGAATGAGGGATTTGGATCGCAGAAGGTCCGAAGTTTCAGACGTAGTACTTCAGCGGCGTCATCGGTAAACGTATTTTCCAATTTTACAAGCAGACGGTTCATTCCTATTTTGTAAAGATCTCATTTTTGTAGGACTAATGGTGTACTTGGGGAAGAAAACAAACAGTGCAATCATTAACCCTCAAAGTGCCATGTATGATAAAAATACATAAACGGGGTTGCTGCGTGTCCTTGACACATTTATATTCTCCCCTCCCACATGCTGAATTTATGACACCTCGAAAATAGAAATACATATTAAAGTGAGTAGGCCTATTTTACATGAGAGTGAGTTTTGTTTTCAAAAACTAATACTATAGATAATTAAAGAAAATAGTAATATAGTGTCTAGTGCGTCGAATCAACGCACAAACTGAAAAGAGTGGAATCAGCAACATCTTCAGATTACCTACTGTGACAGTTCTCCACGAAGAAATACTCCATACAAAGTACAAGTCATACGAGAAAAGGAAGCAATCTGCAACCCATTTCTTTCATGGACATTGAAATGACACACAGACAGAGAAAAACATACGAGCAAGAAATGGAATAAAGTGCTTAGACTTCCTGTTGACTTCCTCAGATACGGATACAGTAACTGAACACAAAAATACATCTCAAGTTTACACTTCTATGGCAAAGGTGTGCCGGAGTGTGTATATTGGGGAAGATGGACGGGGAGGGATAAGAAAACCTAATTTTACCATCTAAAAATTGTAAATTTTAATTGGTGAACAATTTGAAGTTAGCAAGCGAAAAAAAGTCAGCGCTTTTGAAATTCTTTCAACTGTCTTTGCCCACTGAAGGTCGATTTTGCTGAATTTGCTACTTTGAAAAGTTATTTGGAAGGGAGAAGCGTCCCTCATTCTTTCTGGTGGATACGTGTGGTAGTTGAATACGAAATATTTTTAATGGGATTATCATTTCGACTTACGAGCTTGTGTTATTTCAACGCACAAGTCATGTACAGGGAGCCTTTCAACATAAATAAGTGCCATTTCAACGCACAAGCAATTTGATATATTTTAAATCCCATTTCAATTTCTTAAATTTTATTTTAAATTTTCAGGATAACTTTCATCACTAACTTCCGAATATGCCAAATTTTATGATTTTGTTTTTCAAGTCTGGATTAAAACACTTAGTTATTTCATATTTCTATTCGAAACAACTACATAAAAATACGAGTTCGTGATGGAACATTTTTGGCCAATGTATGAGGCTTACTTCAACTTCGAAATTCTCTCAAAAATTGGAATCTGCATGACATTTGTTTAGTTGACTAGGATAATTTGAAAAATATTTTCACAATTAAATTTATTTTGGAAAATGTACCTCCACCCAATTTGGATATGTTTTTGGACAAATAAGTTTTTTTTCTTCAATGCTGATTTACAAAACGCTGTTCAGTTGTTTTGAAAAAGATATTGTTTATGTCAACGTGATCGTGTTATAACTTTTTACAAGAAAAGAGGGAGGAAAAAGGTCAACCTTTTCAGAACAAAGTAATCCTAATTTGGTACGATTTATTTTTATCCGATTCTGTAGTTTTTCAGCATGTATTTTTAGAAGTGAGAGATATAATTATACGATATCTTCTTGCACAAAAATGAAAAAATAACAAATTGCTAAGAATAAGAAATATTACTCATGTAGCGCTATACTAACAGTATACTTAACAGTATGTCACTCATATTAACAAATTAGGATCAACCGAAATCGGACCGATCCGATTTTGGTAATTGAAAACTTCCATTTTTGTTTTTGTTTGCAATATTTTTGTTGTGTATGATTAGTGCCATATATTAAAAGTTATTCCAGTGATTCAAATTTAGCAGGCTTTCCAAAATTGGAAAAAAAATGTGCGGCTACAAAAAAATTCAAACTTCCCTCAAGGGACAGATATTTTTGGAGTTGCCCTTATAGCATGTTATAGTGGAAATACGAACCTTCATTACGAATCATAATTTGATCTCCCCCCACCCCACAGCGAAGAGATTTATTTTAATATTGAAAAAAGTGACCCGTAATTGAATGTCCACTCTATTGAAAATTTTCAAACTATTTGTTTAATTTGTTATACTACCAATTTAATATTAATTAATTAGTTTCTTTTACACTCACGCCTCACTCACGAATACATATTCCTTCGTCAACCACCACCAACATGCAACACCTGCTCTACTCCCTTAAAACTACACAACATATCGTCCAACACTGCAAATCATACCACCACAACCGTACCCGATAATTTGAATATGCTCCGAAAAACGGCTGGGCACTTTCGTTCCTCAGAGCCCAGTTGTGAGATTTCAACTCTTCTCTCACTTCCCGGAAAGACTTAAAATGTAAAATTTAACTCTTGAGGCGGAGAAAATCAGAATTTCTTAGAACATTGAATAAAGTATTGAAATAGGGACTTTCTTGTCGCTCATTTCAAAAATGTAATCGAGTTTCTATCCGGCCTAAATTTGTACCCGATAATAATTTAAATTTTATACTCGAAATAAGCACAATTTCTGCGACTCGCGAAAAATCGGATTCAGCGTCGAAAAGGAAATTTTCATGGTTACTGATGAGTGAGGACCTCGAATTTGCTCGTTAAGTTTTTGGTATCGGAATTTGTGACACCCTTGAATTCAAAATGAGATCTCGAAGTGGACAGACTATCGAAATTACGGACCTTAGAGATCGTTGAATCCGAACATATTATACAAAATTCTAGGTTGGAGTACTCCACTGATGATGGCATAACAGCCGAAAGCGCTCTGGAATACAGAAGAAGGAAAAGTGAATTGGCACACCCTACAAAAGGAATATTACCAAGTTCACTCACACTCCATGAATACTAAAATGGAGGGAAAGTGTGTTGTCCTAACGTAAAAAGAACTAAGACTCGTTCTATGTTGCCAGATTTATAATCTCTCCACTAGTTTTAACATAATACGCCTTGTTACCGTACTCTTTGAACGCCCCTTGGAAACTGGTTTGGTTCGTCGGACGGCGAGTTCTACAGGGAAAGTATCCACAAGTTAGAAAGCCGATGGTATAAATGCCTGAATCGGGAAGGTAACTATGTTGAAAAATAGTTGAAGGTTGCATCTTTTCAAATTTTGTCAAATAAAGTTTTTACAATTTATAGTTATTTTGTAATAGCCCTTGTTACCTTACTTTTTGAACGTCCCTCGTATTTCAACGCAAAGGCTAGAACTGGAATGTATGGGTTTCCGGTTGACGCCCGGAGATAGCTGTGGTAGTTGAATAGAAAAAAAAATTCGGTTTTCCTTATACAATCTAAGAAGTACAGCTGTACCATCGTAAATTTTCAGTTGTTTGTTGAGAAAATCATTATCATCACTAGCATTACTTCATGGCTACTATATAACGAGCCATATTGTGTTTTATTTTGTACGTTTTTTGTGTTGAGCGCCAAAATGTTTTTACGATATGTTTTTATTTAGCCCCCTTTTACGGTCAGTTCAGTGATAACGAATTAAACTCACGTAGGATCTCAGGTCATGGCCTTTACATTATGCTTCGGTATTTGGTTATTTTAGGGAAAAATTTATCAAAAAACGAGTTCCTTGGCAGAAGGCCATCAGGCTATGCATGAAGAAGGCGACAGAAAGGAATGCCACAGAAAGTAATTATTTAGAAGACAAAGGGCTATTTTGGGATCAGAAAGTTGAGCGAATGAGAGCACTGGCACGAGTTTCAATCTCGTGCATATCAACAGAGAAGATCGGAATTTATTTTAGGATAATGTCAATTATCTCCCTATCACAGCCGGTTTTGAAGAAGTCCTGTCCACAGCACTACCAACGACCAATTGTATCATCTGGCATAAATTTCTAGAAGTCTACCTGCCATTGACATGTACCTTTGTAGCGATTCACCATTTCGTTTTCAAATTTCAATGAGTTTGCCGTCAGACATCGAAAATTAGCCAGGAATGAATATACTGCTGTGAGAACGATACTGGCAATTATACATTCAAGGGCGGTTAAGATTCGCCTACTGAAAATGAACCATTCTGTCGCCGTCACTTCAGCAGAAATTGTGCCTGTGTTGGCTACACGGGGGACAGGAGACGACGTGCGTTCGAAGATTCATCATTCCGAAAATCATTTTTCAATTCAGGCGACGTTTATTGTTTTCGCTGTCTTTATTTTTTCCCAATAACAAAGTTTTTGCATCGGTTACCACTGTTAGCTATTTGCTACAACTCCGACGATGGAATTAAAATGAGTGTAGGAAGAGATGGGTGATTTCTTGTAGGAAAACTGATTTGGCTTGATAGGAAGCCGAGACAGGATGCAAATACGGGAACTGACAGCGAGTAAGGGTTTAACCTTGAGGGTGTTTACAGAAGGAATGGAATAATTAACTGGTATAGATATAGGGAACGACCTAGAAAACGTTATTCGTTTGGGCCTCGCAGAAAGGCAAAGTACTGCCAGATGTAACTGAATGTTCAAATTAACATCAAGTCCTCTTTTTTCCCCCGAATTTTATTGTCTTCAGAACTCTGGAGGGATTTTACTAGAGAACATTTCCCACTAAATCTGAATCAGCGATAAATCTACCGCAGATTCGAACAAAGCTGTTTTCGTTGATTTTCGTCACTGACTCAATCAGTAAATAGCTATACGCAGAAAAATTTGCAAAAATAGTTGTTAATTATATCTGTAGTAGACTTATCGCTGATTCAAATTAGCGAGTGGTTTAATCCTTCTGCAATTTGTTCGGTTTCTGGCAACCTCTTCCTGTTCGTCAGTCTATCTTTCTTTACCTTACAGTTCCCCAGACTGATTCGCCGCTTCTTCGAATTTGAACCAGCTAAATCGGCTGATTGATTCGATTCAGTCAGTGATCACGTGTTCGGTACACTTATAGCTAAAAACTAGGGAATTCCGCTAATTCAAATTTAGAGATTATAGCATTCAGAAGATATTGTTCCGAAGACGAGGGAGATAGTGAGAAGTAGAGGAAGGATTTTTAGTATGCCTACTTAATTTCAGAACATTTTAATAGATGCGCAGATTAATGATGGGACTTGATTAGGCTTCGGCTCTTTGATTCGTATTGAAGCTTTCGTAGGACTCTAATCAACTCGTTTCAGCCCATTATTGAAAACAAATCTGATCGCTCCCAAAGTTTCTCAGTAACTGTTCGGACTGTGCTCAAACTTAATAAAACTCATTCTGTGCTGTTATAACTCGTCAAAACGTAAGACCAAACAGTTCGAAGTGATTTAGTTTTGACCTTTGATTTACACTAAATATCTCAGGTATACTGGAGACTTTAAGCTTGAGATTCATTCAAACGCTAGGCCAACTCGGCAGAAATATCTGGCAACACGCGTTGCAAAAGCATTTACGATTTGAAAAGATTTTATTCTGACATATTCAATATTCATTTGGATTCTTTTCCGACTCCTTAAGGTCGATCCAGGCCAAGTTAAGAAGGATGAACACAGTTGAATTACGTCAAGATTCATTAAAATGCATCAAAACTTTGATGCATTCTGACTTATTCTGATTTTTCTGGGTATCATACAAGATTTGTTTCCTTCTTCTCAGACATTTTCGAAATTTTTTACAACTCAGTCAGAATCCGCTAAGCACTAAAACACATTCATCGTGTTTAAGACTTGTTGAAACTTATTCAACTTTCTTCAAACAGTTCTACAGACTTAATCAGATTCTCAAAAGTATATAATAATTGTGTTTCAACTGAGGAATCTCAATTGGGGTAAGGCTTCGCGAGATTCATCATTCGATGTTGAGAATTATTAAGACTCCTTAAAGATTTGTTAAGACAACTGAGTGACTCAATTAAGCCTGATCAAATTTTTCTTAGAACTTACCAATGTTGAATTTATCATCAGGCGGAGTCGGCATATAATTTTATCATGTATTTTCTCTTTTTTAAACTCCTACAGCGAGTTGAAAAATAAAACTGAATCAATTTTTGAAAGATGGACCCAACTTGACACTGAAAAGTTCTTTCAATAACTGAAACCAAAAATTACAAGTAGGTAGGCATATTTATACGGATGAAACGAAGCACAGGGGCAGTTTGACCATACCGAAAGTTTTTTTTAGCCAGAGTTGGCAAACGTGATTCGAACCAATTGGCATAATGGAAATTGTTGACTTGTTTTATTGGTTGACAATTGAAACGTGAGAATCAAGATGAAAAGTTTCACGTTCTGACCTTCTCCCAAAATTTGCTCTCACTAGATCTCTGAATTTCTGTCAGTGCTGCGGTAATCGTACGAGTATCATTATTATTATTATTATTATTATTATTATTATTATTATTATTGATGAGAAAGTATTTAGTGAGCTAAGCCATCCGCAACTAATAAATATTACTCAAAATTTCCAGGGGAATTCAAATCAGACTTCCAAATGGAGCTAGAACCACTTTTGACCCTTTTTGATTCGCATACATACAAGCAACGGTACGTTGCGGCCAACTGCGTCCAACGAATTTAAGCTCAGTCATATGATCAATGCCTAACTCAATTTTTTAACAACTTTTTTTCGCTTCGATATGTTATGGAAACCAATGATTTCCCCCGAATGCGACTAGAAAATTCGAACTGATCACTCTAACATAAGTCATAAACAGTAGTTAGCTCTTTTTTTTTGGGGGGGGGAGGGTGTCAGCTAGTAACTTATCAAATGACGCAAAAACATTTTAGCCGACAGTGGTGTGGTGAGACGTATGGTGATGCATGCATGCCAAGGTGGCCCTTGAGACACCGTAACCTCGCCCCGGAAACTCTACCCTTTCAAGTATCGCATCAGTGGCCGAAGGGGTTTCAGTGCAAAGAAACTAAATACAGCCCTGGAACATACTAATTCCAACATTTTGAAAATCCATTCGGTTTGCCTAAATTATTTCAAGTCTCATTGAAACTCTCAATCAAATATCGTTAAGACTCAATTCAGTAGATCCCTTTTTTCATTTCCATTTCTCTCATGAATTCTTAACGACACTACATTCCAAATATTACCAGATTTTTCAATCTTCTATTCATCGAACAAAATGGGTATGCTTGCATCATTGAACCTTTGGGAGTACGTGTGCAATTCTCGAATATTTTGACCGGAGGTAGTTGTGTATATTCTCGAGGCCTTGTCGGATTCAGGGAACAATTCTGAGTGGGGTTCTTCAAACTGTGTAGAAGTCATACGTCCCGCTCTAGTGCTGCCAAGTACATAGATCACTTTTTTTTCCTCAGTAAATGTAATCGAGTGAATAGATATGAGAGCAATAGAAGTTTCGAACTTATACCGCCACTGACCATTATTTTCACACTGATGTTGAAAATAAAAAATCTTCAAATCGGTGTGAATCAATCGACTGGACAATTTTTTTAATTTTTGCAACGCTAAACCATCCAATATTTTCGCTAGAAAAGTGAGAGGTATCAATTCTCAAGCTGAAATTCTTCGACCAGTGTTCACGTCAGGATCTTTCAGGATCTTCCAGATAGTAGCGGATCAAGGAAGTAATCCTGAGAGGGGCGATTCAGAATGCGCCAGAACTGAATAGTTTTTCCAGTCTCTCCTAAATATTTGAATTATTTACGAGCCACTAACATGGAAATTGGATAGGGAAGAAAGAGAGAGACGTGCCTGGAATTTGAACGAATTTACTACTATTTTCTTAGTAATGAAAATAAACATGCCTTCCACAGAGTGCAATTGAAAATTTTCAATTCAGGAGATTTTCATTTTGATAATAATTTCTAGAGAGTTTTTAACACCCAACACACCATTCAATTTTCCCAGGGAGGAAAGCAATCTAAACGATCACTAAAGATTCTTTCATGCTCGTTCAGGTGTCCTTCTTTCCATCACAAACTGAAGATGGGTGCGCAGCCCAACGAGTCCTATTTCGAATCGCTTAACCTCCTCGAGTTGCATACTATTCAGGGTGTTTCGTTTACATAACACCCTTTCAAATGGGTAAGTAGGCAACTTTTCCTGACAACGTGTCGATATATTTGACCGCTCTCACATTTGATGGGGACAAAGATGTGGGACATTTCTATATATAGCATTATTGAAAAAAATTTTACTCAGCACATCTAATAGATAGATTGGTGAAAGTTTTTGATAATAATAAAAAAAGACAATAACCACCGACTTGGGAAAAAATCAAAACAGGGTGTTTACAAAATGTATGTTGGTTAAAACATCTGTACAAAAATCGGTAAAGTGAGGTTAGGAGTATTACTGAAGGGTGTGAAGAATAAAATCGTTTACCGTGAAAAAATTTCATGGTTCGGAGGACAATTTATGGGGAAAACTGAAAAAATTCGAAACTTGTAGGTAGTTTTTAGCCATTATTGATATTGTGAATACTCTGTTGATCTGATTACAAATTTTTACTTCTACAGTTGCGGTAACTGTCTTTTATTATTTTAAATTATTACCAAAAAGTTCCACCAGTCAATCTATTAGCAATGAGGAAAAAATCCATCAATGCTCTGAATAGTTTCTCAAAATGTCCGTACTTTAGCCCCTTTAAATGGTAAGAACAGGCAGACATACACAGTGTCAGAATAGATTTCTGCCGTACCCGGTTGGAAGGGATCAAGTAGCCGAGACACCCTGTATTCTTCTTAAAACCCTTTCAAAATTGGCAAAATTGTATACAAGCTACGAGCATAAAGGTAATTAAATACTTTTTGTATAGGTATCGAGAAAAATCCGTATTGCTATATGACCATTATATATATTTCACTTTTTAAGTAGCTTGTAATGCAACAAGCACGGCTTCATTATTTTAGTAGGAAATTTCCACTTCTATGATGATAAAAAGTTATGATAACTTGAACGTTTAGATTATATCGGATTACTGCATAAAGGAGAGAACCCGTTTTGCAAGTCAATGATAACAGAAAGTCACTGAAACGATATTTTTCACCATGGTATCATACACGATATTACGAAATTCAGTTGTAATTCAGAGGCTATCCAACTTCATTACAGCACTTGAACGGGCAAAATACTGTATGTACATAACATAGCTCTGCTGGAGTTGAGAAGAAATGTAACTTGGAATTTAACGATTACATCAGTTCAGGTGCCGGATTCGATTCTACACCAACATTGGAATTCGAATTGATCGGTGTGGTCATAACCTCTGGTATTCAACAAGAAATACTGTTGCAGGCGAAAAATACATATTCCGGTTCTTGTTTCGGTTTCAGTGGTTTCAGTAAAATGCTGTAATTCATGTGAAAGGCCGGTTTCGCTTTTGGAAATGGAAAAGTTAAGAGGAAGTGTGTGGTTGTACTTTCCCTATTCATTCTGCACACGCCTAATTTTCGCATTATTGATTCCGATATTGCGACTATCGGGTGTGAATATTGCCAATAATACGTGAGAATTAGAGGCAAATCATCGTACATAGTTTATCCCGCTCATCGACTAGGAGTGAGATGCAATATATAGTTATTGGGAAAAGGCTGGCTGACCTTTCTGGTTGCCTGAACTTTCCCCGTTGTATGTTGTTCCGATACTACCTGCGGAAGTTTACTCGTACCCCACATCAAGACTAAAAAGGGGCACTAATTTTATGGGCGCTTGCGTTCGGGTAATAATTTTACCGATCTCTAATGAAATGAAGCCTCCACAAATATAAACACAGTTACAAAGCCGAGATGATTTTACCGCGCAGAAGGAAGTTGTTAATGACCAGTGGGACGAACGTAAAGACTATTTATAAATAATTCTTACACGCTTCGTTAGCGAAGAATCCTTCATAGATAATTTGAAACACTCGCCCAAACCAGAACATTGACAGGTACTAACGTTTTGAGGCTTATTTCAAGTCAGCTTAGTTTCACTGATCATATGTTACGGGCAGATTACGTGAAACCAAAAATGAAAAAAAATTCTACCCACAGCTCCTATAGGATGCTCGCTTGTTGTGATGAATAGAATGGAACTACAGTTCGCTGAAATTTGCTTTTATTGCGGACTTCAATACGTGATCATTTTCACTCGGGAAGAAAACAGGGAAAATGCTATGGAAATAACTCAGACATTGGAAAAAAATCCCCCTGTCCACGCAACAGGTGTGGATACACAGAGGAGAAGAGACGAATGCAATGACCCCTTCCCACAGAGAAATATGGAAACTAAAACTGCTTTACGAATGGCAATCGGTATGACAGCGAGGAACGAGCGAAGCGAAAGCAGTTTTTTTCTTCTTTTTGCCAACTCGTGTTCCAAAATTCCGACTAAATGGTCGAATTTGTCGGAAAGAACAGAACTCGAAAAGGATCGTTGTAGTGTCACACCCCTTACACCTCTCGCTTTATTTCCACTCAAATAGTTACAAGAAATCATAAACAAATGTCCAGGAGTACACTAGGATCTTAAAGAAATGTTCACAAGTCTTAAATGCATATTGAAAAGTTTTACAGGGTTTTAGGAATCTTCGAAGTTCAATCAACTTTTGCAGAGCCTTGATCAACTCTGCAAGAAATTGAAATCATCTTTAATAAATCTGAATGAATCATAAAGAGACTGAGTGAGCAATAAAAAAGTCTGGAAGATCCTTTTGAACGGGCATCTACATGCTTGTTTTGAACCAGCGTAGGAGAATTTTTGTTAGTTTTGAACTAGTCTAGAAGAGTCAGAAATGTCTTAAACGCGTCTTCAATAGTTAGTATTAAACAAAATTCTTAAATCAAGCCCAAAAGAGTCCAGCTCGTGTGCGACCCCGCAGTAAGATGGAACGAATACAGCAAAAAATAAATAAACAAATTCAGAGGTTGGATAGGCTAAACGTTGCGTTGTAGGAAGAAAACTGAAATGACCAAAATTTCGTTGAAAAATATCGAGATTTTTCCACGTCCTAACGCGAAAAAATTTCCAAATAAAGATTTACATCTAATTAGAATAGTAATTCAATTATCATGAAATTGTTTTCATATCTGATAAACTAGCAAAATTAGCTTTACATCGTGAAAGGGAGAGAGGGGAGGGGGAGGGTTCGGTCGCTGAATTAATTTTTGTTATTATTTTGACTGGAAGCTCTACCCCAATTTTGCTACAGGAGTCTGTGACCTGATGGAATTGGTCAAGCAGTGTCTAATGACTTCAATCACATATTAACTTTTTTTTTTAAACCCACATATTGCCACTTATTTCGTTTTTGACGAAACTTTAAGTGTAACCTCCGCTTCTGTACCACCATAAGGGGTTTGACCAAAATATTCATATACTTATTAGAAAAATTCAATTTTTTTTCGCAATTTTTATTCCAGTTGCAATACAAGTCTTTCGGTCAAGAGTCGCTGTGGTGCTACAAGGGCAAAGTTTACATTCGAAATATCAAAATGAAATGAGCCAACATCCTTCAATAAGCTAACTTCCTTTCCCTCTTTCCCTCCTAAAAGAAACACAATTGAAGCCCTTAGATGCACGTTACTTTAACCAATTTTGTACGACTTCAATTGAAACTTCGGTGGTGCTGGGTCATGGAAAAATTTCAATATGTTTCAATAATATTTTGAAAACTTTCATTTTGATCCCTACATTTAACTTACTAACCCTATGCGACCTCGTAATTCATTGTTTTTTCGTTCTACCTTGCTCCTTAAGACTCTCGCGAATTTGTTAATGACTTTTATATAGACGTGTCAGCTTAGTAGAGCGTGACCACTTTCTCAGGAGGATGAATTCGAATTCCAGAAGGATCTAACATGGAACAAGATAATTTAGGCTTTTAAGATTTCAATATAAAAGTCGAAAAAAAGGTTTTTTACTTTGCTTTTGGCGTTTAAATTTCAAAAATGAAACGTTTCAGGAGACAACCCATTAATTCAGAGAGAAGATAATTCCCCCCATTTGCTCCCTCTTTTACACGTTGCGAGTCAAAGACTTGTTAAGAACTCGTGCAATCTATCAGACTGAGTCAGACTCGTACACAAGACTCCTTCAGACTTTTTTATAATTCTCGAAATCCCTTTTTAAGGCATTTTCAGACTTTTTGCTCAACAATTAAGTTATTTTCACATTTTTGTCGACTGATGTTTAAAATTCCAACTCAATGATAGATAAATTTTTCATCTACACAGAAAGAAAGACAGAAAAAAAGAGCTCAACCATTTTCACCTTTTGCCGACTAATAATAAAAACGCCGACTCAATTATACAAAATACAATATTGTAGCTAAGGAGCAAAATGGTCGATGAATTGACAATTTTCTTTTATTTATCCGACTAAATAGTCTAATCTTCCAAAAAATGTCGACTCCGAGGATTTGTGCCTGGGTATTCCTCAGTCCGCCCTTGTTCAGAGACACTAAATAGTTTCGCTTCGCGGAATCCACTTAATTCGTACATGTGCTTGTAAAGTGGTATGACCATTTTCAATTACAGCTCTTGAAGTTCGTACTAATTTCACTTCAAAAGCAGAGTGTTGATGGGATACCACCCGAAAACATGCTGACGAAAACACATTTTTCTTCCAAAGTGAAATTGAAACAAACTTTGAGAACTGTAACGCTGTAGTCTTTCACTCAAGAACAAGTATGGATCCAAAATTTTCAATTACGTATATCATCACCGAGTTGACACTTCAAAAACCACAAGTAACATACTTGGAAGTTTTCAACAGCTATCAGGTATTGCTTTGAGAATCTCAAACATTAATACAGAATTTCTTGTATTACGGATACAAAATGAAATTATTTACAGTTTGTTCCAGAAGTTACTTAAGCCCTTCAGTTTACTTCGATTCAAGTCTCAAATTTTAAATTCTAACACCTAGCATTAGCGATGATGATCCTCATGCAAAAAGGGGGAGAGAATGCAATGATGACAACTACCCTCTACCACGTCCGAAAAATTGCTACTGAATAGGATTTCCACTATGTTTCGGTATACAGGTAAAAATGAAACTTGAGACCACTCTTCAAGGACATCAAAGATTAAAACCGTTTTGTTTTTTTGTCAACCTAGAATTAGAATGTCTTGCCCTCTCAGGACACCCCTGCAGAAGGCTCTCAGTCTGAGACGGTCCATCCACGAAAAACCAACCGGAAACATAATAATGCGAGTGAAGACTGCTCAGAATATATCTTTTATTACATTGGTAACAACAAATTGCTCATTTTCGATACGTTTTCACGGGTTAATTCCTTCTGTCAAAAAATCATGATCACCTTCCAGCCGCTTAAAAAAGCAAGTTGGTCCCTCTGTCCTTACTTCCCACCTCCTCTCAAAGATCGCAGAGCCGACAATGGTGAGAATAATTGACCCCAGTAAATTTTCTTAACTTCCTGCAAATTATTTTCTAGTTACACCCACCTGTCCAGATCGAGCGCAGAGACCAGTAGTGTTCGAAATGTCGACAACACATAGCAAATGCTCGTGGCCACTGGATAAAACGAAAAAGAGAGACCCTTTTCCTACGTTTCATTTGAAATTTTTTAGATTCGGTATTTTTGCCATCTACTCCCTCCATATAAATGCTAGTTATGGCCCCAATATACACGTGTAGATATTCTCACTCATTCAGAATCACATTACACAGAATATTGCACATACTATTCATCTCGCAGAAGGTACAACGACTCAAAACTAAGTCCATCAATTACTCTTTCAACAGAGACAACAAAAAAGACGGATACGTCCGGATTGAATAAGCTCGGAAGTAACCTTCGTTCCAATACGATCGCTGGAGGGCAAAAAGAGATCGTTTCGGCTTCAAATTCCAGCTAAATACCTACTCTATACTGAAAGCTAAAGCATGTGGAAAGAAAAGAAATCATTAACACATTTAGCGCACCCGTTTCCGAGTCTTTTAAACAAGTCTTACACGGTAATAAATGGTTTCCTAAAGCTTTCGGATGTAGTATGGGTCTTACGATGCTCAGTTCAACGGCAGATTTAAACGGTCGTATTTTTCGCGAAATGTTTTCATTATTCGAGATTTAATTGAATTAAGTGGGTGTAAGATTACGTACGGGAAGCTATTGTGTGCATGTGAAGTGCTGTTATACAGCAACAGTGGTAAACGAACATGGATTTGAGAGCTTTCCGTCTGTAGTATTTATATAAATAGCTGGGTATTGTTCAGGTTGTATTATCTTCATTGCGCAGATATTAACGAATTTGTTCAAGGCTTCACTCTTACGACAAGCAAGGGTCTTGTGAAATCATTCCCTGAAGCGGAGGGACGATCGTAATTCATGTAAAAAGAAACATTGCTCCTTACTTTTTCTTTAAATACTGCTGGTTACTTTTTCGTCATTGTTCGAGAACCCTATTTTACGTGAACGTCGAAACATTATAATCTATTGATATTATTACGACAGCCCCAAGAATCACTAAGTAATTGACTATAAAATCAGATGTACTTATAAGTATGTACCTATTTTTACTTCAACATTATTAATATTTGTTATTACTTCAATTTATGAGTAATATACTTATAGCTTACATTCATATTTCATAATTTCCGAATTATGATAGTTACGATTCAATAATTTCAACCTTAATTACTCACGATTGAGATTAATTATTATGACAGTATGAAAGTTGAAATTAAAGTTTACGCTTTGGTTGGATAAGTTGAAATTTTCCCTCTACACGGTGCAAGACTTCCAGCATACTCGTACATGTACGAATATGTATGCTCGAAATAGTGCAAGCAGAAATTTAGGAACGAGTATAACTGACGCACACTATAGAAATAATTCGGTTGATTTATAAAATAAAAAGAATGCCCTGGTCTTTGAGTAATTCTCAGAAAAAATCCGCATTTTATGACTTGAAATATCAAAAAAAAAAAAAAAAAATATTCAAATTTTTCTCGAGAGATAATCAGTACGTGTATCTTTGTCGATTTAAACTTTTGGCTGAAGTCATCCTCACTACAGGAGGAGGCAAAGTATTTAAAGAATTTAATTTCCACTGTCTACGAATTTCTTGGATCGTGATCGACAATAAGACCACGGACTAGGAATTACTTTGGTCATGGTCATCACAATACGCACACTCCACTACCCTTGAAAACGGATTGCGTACTACGACTTAGGAAAAAATACTGATAGTTGATATTTTCACATCAAAAAACGATTACTTCGAAATGCTTTTCATTATTTTATTATTATTATTATTATTATTATTATTATTATTATTATTATTATTATTATTATCATTATTACTATTATTATTATTATTTTTCAAGTGAAAATGTATCACACCGGTCAAAACCTAAAAAGCCACGACCCAGGAAGTTAAAAATTGTAAGCACGCTACTTCTCACAGGACAGAACTATGATGACAATAATGGACTTATATCTCATGTAAAGGTATAGCTAGTGTTTTCGTGACAGACGTGCAGCTATGTCGCTATTCAGCGATATGAAAGTGTGAAAATCAGTGTAATTGAAGAAGAAAAAAAAAAAAAAAAGAAGAAAAAAAAAGAAAAAAAAAACAAGGCCCAAGAATTAAACTCAGTTAATAAACTTCGTACTTTTCGGAAGGAGCCATAGTGCATTTTGACTCTAATTTTTTGGCATTAACCTACGCCGCAATTCCTCTCAAATAAATTCTCATGTTATTTTCACTAAGAAACCGCTCAATTACATCAATATTAAAACATAGAAATTTTGATATACATACGTACAAAGAGTAACGAGCTAGGGCCTTGGAGTTTCCGGGTATGTCAGCGATGTATAATTCACATATAAGAGGGAGCATTCATGTTTATTGACGGGAACAGATTGAGAGGGTAATACTGTATAATCTATATTCTATAATATGAGAAAAAATTACCATACCTTCAATATTCGACATAAAGTAGCACACAATAACTGGACGGTGGACTTTTTCTGAGAATTACCCATTTTACAGTACATCAAATTTCTTCTGAGGTCAAACAATGGACTTACCTAAGGGCAAACGCAAAACAAGATACTGTTAGTCATAGTATGTTAATATAATTTAACGCATTGGATCTATGCGAAAACGCTAGCTAACACAGCCGATCCCAAGTGGTAGAAATGAATACCATCCAGGTACTAATATCGCAACCACAACAGTTTCTTAGACGAGTGAGAATTGTTGAGTTATTGTAGAATACGATTCAATTTACTGAGTACATCACCACCGAATGGTAACACCAGGCACGTTAAAAAATAAATAAAAAACGAAAACATAGGTGCGAATTCAACTTCCAACGGATAGTCAAGAATAAAATAGTCAGACCTCTTTTTCTAGTACGGCGTGGTCCTCATTGCGGAGACACAAAAAATTGAGCAGCAAAACGATTACGAGCGCAATACTACTCAATTTTACAAAGTATAGAATACCAAATGCGAGATTTCGATGAAACCCCCACTGAATTCAGTACTCATTGACCAATGGTAATACGCGGACCAATAAGGGGTCTTAATTCGCACTCACGAATCAGCCGAACATGTTGAGCTTAAAGTAGTTCAAAGTACACTGACGAGGGAGGGGGCATGTCAAGCTGAGGAGAGCATCGACCGGGTTAATTAATTACGGTTAACAATTAATTACGGTAGAGTTGAATCAAATACAGACTTAAATCAGATTCGAGTTGTATCAAATACAGTTGAATAACAATCAATTTCGATATCGAGTCGAAAATAATGAATTTTCAACAGCTGTTGTGAAAAATAACAGTTTTTCATTAACTAGTTTCAGTAGAGTAAATTTGTAACTCTTAGGCTCGATAGGTTTTATTTTTCTCAGCACCTCTTGGACAGTGCACCGCAGGACATCAAGCGAGACATATTTTGGAACAGCAACCCATAACACAAAACTAATTACTGACTTATGTAAGTTCGGGGGGTTTTCATGGAACTTTTTCCATTTATCCCCCAGAAAATATTCAGAAATGAAAAATTAAGGTTTTTGTAAACTTGTGTATTCCCCGGGGAGGAGGGGATGTATTGGCCTGCGATTACTATGGGTGTGGCCTGCAAGAATCAATTTTTGTAGTGGCTTTCCATTCCTTGAGGAAGAAACACTTATTCTTTTGTCTTTAGAAAAAGAAGAATTCCATTCCGTACCTTTCCTTAATGAAAAGACCAGCCTTCCTTCCATTCAAGAAAGAAAATTAGTCCTTTGTTTTTAAATGAAATGAAATTGGTTTCATTCATGAAGAAAGAAAGACTGGTACCTTCTTTAAGAAATAGGCAAAAAAAATCAACACATTTTCCTTAATGATACGGTATAAAGTCATATTATCAAAACCGAAATTATGAAAAACAATCAAATTACGATCAAAACAGAAATATAAGAATCCGAATCTACAAAATGAAGACCGAAGAAATACCAAATACGAGTATAACCAAACTAAGACCTGGAAAAGTTGATACAACACTTAAGCCATAAATCCAACCAAATCAGGACCTGTGGAATAAGACAAAAAATATACAAAAAATTCTAAAAAACAACGGGAAAAAAACGAACGTATTTAAAATCAACCAATACAAACAAAAATAAACAAAAACAAGACAAAAAACCGAATCAGATTCAATGTTGTCAAAATACCAAAAATACAGGAAAAAGATTAGAAAAAGCCGAAACAAGAGACACGAGAATACTGACACTAAGTACAGACAAAACCAATACAAAACAACTGATCATGTTCAAAAAAAAACAAAGTTCATAATATAACAACCGAAAAATAAGTGTGAAAATCAGTGTAATTGAAGAAGAAGGGAAAAAAAAACAAAAAAAAAACCAAGGCTCAAGAATTAAACCCAGTTAATAAACTTTGTACTTCTCGGAAGGAGCCATAGTGCATTTTGACTCTAATTTTTTGGCATTAACCTACGCCGCAATTCCTCTCAAACAAATTCTCATGTTATTTTCTCTAAGAAACCGCTCAGTTACATCAATATTGAAACATAGAAATTTAAGAGTAAGACGAAACAGGAAAAAAAAACAAAAAAAAAAACACGAAAAATTAACAATTCAAAACAAGAATGTTCCATAACAAGACAAACAAAGACCAGCATCTAAAAACAAGAAGAAACACAAAACCACAAAATTAAAAACTAAAGACGACCTATACCAAAAACTTACAAATCATTACAAATACAAAACCAAAGAAATTCGAGAAAACAATATAAATATTAAATGAATAAATAAATGAAAATAAAGAACAAAAATACGAAATAATCGGGACCAGTTTTTAGTATCGAAGATATTATTCAACTTACTACGCCACTGGGAGCTCAACTGCGTATTTACGGGGAACTGAGTATGCAATTTCATACGCATAAAAATAACAGTCGCACTCAACGGCGCATTTACGGGGAACTGCGTACGCAATTTCATATGAATAAAAATGATGATGGACACGTACTGCTTCGCCTTCTTTACTGGGTTGTAATTTTGACTTCTAGAAAAAAAGAAAGAAATGACGAATCTGGATAGTAATCGAAAAGTGCTCAATGCGTGTTGATATGCCGCTTCGAGTTCTCAAGTCTGTGATAAGGCAGAACTGAACCCGCGCACGTCCAATGGATTTATTTTAGAAAATCAAAATTTTATTTTCGCATTGGAAAATGATACTAAGCTGGCATACAGTGTTCGAGCCGAATTGTTGAATTACTACTTACCATGCGGTTTTAAATAATGGGGACAATCTGTCAGGAATGTCATGACAAAGTGCAAGCAACTAATTGAACCGGCGCGCCTTGTCAAAACGTCGTCCGGATTGGTGACAGTTTTGTTGAAAGAGCTGCCTAATTTGAAGAAAACTGCTCTTACCGCCCACGTTGCGAAGTACTTATCAAAGTTTGCACAGCGGAGGACATGGTTTCTTTGATTCTGCAAAATGCGCTCGTATTCAGAGAATCTGTAATGAAGCCTATGCATCCCAGTAAGTCGTATACTTCTAGACGATGTCGAAAATTTGATCGAATACAGCCCTGTTCGCCGTCGGTATTCGAATAACACATTCCTTATATTCAAGGTTTTGCTTAAAAAAAAAAAATACCGCCTAATGAAACGAAACTTTTAAAAAGAAGATGAGGTGTTGGTCCAGGTAAAACGAAATTCTGATAGTATTGCGGTGAGACGACACCGGGACCAAACGATTCCCCTACAATCTCCAATGCAAGATGAAAATTCCCAGGGGGTCCTCCGCAGTAGTGATGTGTCGGTAGTTCATGTACTAGTACATTTGAACTAAACATCACGTTGAACTAAACGACCGAGACCTAAACGTTTAAAGTACCTAGTTCACAGAATGAACTGAACTACCGAAATTGACCGAAACAAACTGAATGAAGAAAGTAACGAATGAGAACGAAACCGAAATGTGAAACGAACTACGGAGAAGACCGTATGACCGACATCGATGTTCGGTGATCAGAATGATCAGATTACCGAGATTGAAACAGGATAATGAAAGATTGAAAGGTGCGTGCCAACTCTCGCGCATACCTATATTCTTCTACCTTCATCTCCATTCACGCGTTCCAAGAGAAATGTTTACGTAGCACAGTATTTAAATTCCATGTTGTATGGGTCCTTTTTCTAGGGCGCGAAACCCATTTTAAGTAACTTTAATACAGATAACTAAAATAATGATCATAAAACCTGGGAATCAATATTAAACAAACAAAACACAAAAGAAATATTAAAAGAGCAAAATATTACTACTGAAAAAGTTCTACCAAGCGGAAGACAGCATACAACAGGTTAAATCACCGTGCGGTGTAACTACTACTGCTTTGTAAATGTGTTGACAGATTATTCAGTGCGTTTCGGTCAGTTTGAACTAAATGAACTAAACATTTTACCTAAACATTCTGAAGACCGAGACCGAATGAACTAGACATACTAGATGACCTAAAATTCCCATCACTACTCCGCAGGACAGTTGCAGCCCTCCAGCTTACAGACATCGATTCGAAAATCTGGGAAGTCTGCTATTCCACCCAAACGGTTAACTTACGATCGTTTAGGTACTCCTAATATGGAAGATTCATTTTGTATTTTACAATGTGTTCTCAGAAGTAATTATTATTTATTTTATCTTTAATTTCTTTTAAAAAAGGAAGTAGTGTGAGAAGATAGGAGACTTATACGACATATCCACTGTATATTTTGTGGTGATGTTAGGTTCGGAAATAAAGCGTTAACTGATAAAACGCGTATCACGCTACCGACTCGTTACAGAAGTAACATTTTGTATCCCCCCCCCCCCATAAAACTGGGTTCATAGAAGATCTTACCGATACGAAAAAGTCTGTCTTACTTTACTTTTTTGTTTCTTCATCTTCAATGTGAATTTTCTCAAACCCAGCATCTGTGCCACTCATATTTCAACAATGTATGGCATTCAATTTTCATCTGTGGTTCTCCTTTTATTTCGGACAATTGCCTCCTCGGTTCAAACACCAAGAAAGCTCCCAAATTTGGGTATGGCCTCGTGATTAACGTCACATACGCTCAAATTAGCTACCTGAAACACCTAATATTGCGCCGGACCCCGTGAAAGTTCGTTGCGACCTACACTTTTCTACTACTTACCACAAGTAAGTATCCGTTTTACTGAAAGAGAAAACGCTGAGTGTCCGATATAGCTAAAAGACACATTTTTCGGTATTTTCTAACAGCACATTCATTTTCTCAACGGTCCCTACTATTTTCTTCAATAAATTTTCGCGAGTTCCTCGATTATTACGCAGGAAAATCTACGAGCAACCATTTTGGTACATTTGATTCGCTTCATTGGCGTCATCTCCTGCATTCAACACATTAGGCGACACCATTACACGAGCGTTTGCAACTGTATCATACACATACAGTTAAAAAATTCAAAAGAAACTCGTCATTTCCGCTAAAACATGCAGTTTCGAGGTACTTTCTGCCGAATTAATAGCCTTTTGTGTGCTGGCGGATGGCCAAGGTAACCCGGAATATTCTCTCACCCTCCCAGGACTCGTCGTTTTTCTAAAAGAACACCATTCTGTTGGATATATTGCCAATGTACGAATGGGGCATGCAGAGCTTAAATCGCTTTCTAATCAGCTAGTATATCATTCTGGTAAACAACATTTAATTTTCGTATTAGATTGAAATAATTGATTTTTCGACAAGCGCATTATATTCGTTACCAAGAGCGAGGCTAGTTAAAAGGCAACCTAAAGTTGATTCGAATTAGTGACAGAATGAGTTTTCGGCGTACTGGAATTATCAGAGCATTCCACTTCCTTTTAACTCACGCGTGTGCAACCAGCCGACATGTGATCATGTTTGCTCATTGGTACAATGGGCAATTTTGAGCTTCCCTTACTCGGAAATGTAGAAAATATCAGACACGAGTAGTTAATGTTAATTGATAATAAAATTAAAAATGTTGTCGAACAAGGTAAGGCGAGAACACGCGGAGAGGGTGCAGTCAGCTGCTTCATTTAGAGTTTTATTGAAAATGCTTCGAAAATAGCAAACCAGTGAATAAATCTAACGAATTAGACCGGAACCACCAGATAGCAACTGAGCGCGTAATTTCAAAAAAGGCACATATGTTTTATATAGTACGCAATTCCAGCTGCACAGACTAAGTCACTATACCTATTATCAGGCCTTTTTTTGTCACTTCTTTTTTGGGGGCACGCTAATTGATTTTGTATTTGGATAATCAAATTCATTCATTTTTTTTCCCAGTTTTTATGGCAATTTTTCGATATTTTCGAAATTTCCTTTGGAGGCACTGCATGCTCCCACGTGCCTCCACAAAAAAAGCCCTGCCTATTATTAACTTCCTTTGGAAAAGAAAATAATTATTATAAAAAATAACATATTACAGTAGCAACACTTGAAGAATTCGTCTACGTCTTATTATAGAGATTAAGCTAAATCATCTTACAAGCTGTATGATCGTCTGAATGACTTATTAGGGCCAAAATATGTACAAACACGAGTCTAACTGAGTTAAAATAGACTTTGTAAAGGAATAGATGTAAACTGAGAGGCAGAGAAAAAAAAAAAAAAAAAACAGAACAAGGAAGAAAATGGCATTGAAAAAAACTGAATAATACTGAAGAAAAAGGAGGAGAAATAATATATAATTTGCAAAAAACTAGAAAGGCTAAGAAAACAAAAGACGGTAAAAAAAGGAGACAGAAAATGACAAAAGAAGAGCTATTCCGACAGGCCTCACTTATCGACTATGAGCCCCCTCGACTTCACACAGTATGGCTCCAGGGGGAAAATATGAATTTTATTTGTCTCACACGTCAGTCTCGACCGACTGAAACTACAATGAGAGCGTTTCTCTAAAATTCAGCGTTCATATTTCTAAATTGCCCAAGAAACACGAAAAATTGTCTACAGAACTTATTTTTGATTTTTATTATTTTATTTTATCATTAGCCCAGTTACAACATTAATGTTTAGCCCAATTCTGGGCGTAAGCCTCCTTCAACCGAGCCCAAACGGCCCGGTCCTGCGCCACCCTGCAATATTGCCTATTTTCCCCCCAGAAAACTCACGATGTCGTCTTCCTACTTCGCCTTCTGCCTTCCAGGTCGCCTCTTACTCTCTGGATCCCAGGCCAAAAGAGCATACATATCCTCACCTATCATCGTTAACTCTCGTAATGTGGTCGGCCCATGACCATTTAAGTTTTCTAGATTCGCAGACGGCATTTGATATATTCCCATTTTTTCTTCAGGATAGAGTTTCTAATTTTCTGTCTTTTTGTAACTCCCAGCATTGAGCGAATCATTGTACTCTGCGTTGATTTTAATTTGCTTCTCAATCTATTATCTAGAGTCTATGTTTGCGCACCGTACGTTAAAACTGGAAGAATGCATTTGTTAAATATTGAAGCTTTCAGGTGGTTTTTGTAGGGCTTTTCGAATATGTAACGCAGAGACCAGTACTTATTCCACGCTGCTGCTATTCTCCTGTTAATTTCGTTCTCCATGCTCCTTTCCAAAGAAATCAACTGGCCTAAATATGTAATTTCATCTACTTTTTCAGTTGTTTATCCCCAATTTTGATATCGAAAGGTTGATGGCTATTTGACATGATTTTAGTTTTAGAAATGTTCAAAATCAAACCCGCTTTTTGCCCTTCTTTTTCGAGTTCTTCCAGCATCTCTTTTAGCTCCTGGATGCTACTAGCAATGAGTACAATGTCGTCTGCGAATCTGAGATTGCTTAATTTCTTACCGTTTATATTAATTCTTTTTTTCTCCCAGTTTAGCCTAGGAAAAATCTCTTCCAAAGCACAACAAAAAATTATTGGGGACAGTGGGTCCCCTTGTTTTACCCCTTTTTCAACACTGAAATACGGACCTTCAACATCGGTTATAATACGAGCAACCAAATTCCTATATAGTTCGATTATAAGTTCGACCAAAGCGAGGGGAGTTCCCTGATTTATGAGTACCACTTGCATGAACTGGTGTACCAGAGAGTCGAAAGCTTTCCTGTAGTCGACAAAGGCGAAATGGAGTTCTTTTCCGAACTCGTTTGCCTTCTGGATCAGTTGATGAGTAGAAAATAGATGGTCTGCCGTTGAAAAACCCTTCCTGAAGCCCGCTTGTTCGATTGGTTGTTGTTCCAGAAGTATGTATTTTAGGAGATGCTCGATAATTTTTGAAAATATTTTTGCTATTGCGGAATTTATCGAGTCTGTGTTATCTCCTATGAAGTAAAATGATGTCGGATTTTCCCAGTCGTCTGGTATTTCTTTCGAGTCCAAAATTTTAATGAAAAATTAAGCAAGAAAATTTAATAGGATAGGTCTTCGTCCATATCTGAAGTATATAAATCCATAAAAAATTTATTAAAAAAAAAAATTAATACTTTTTGCTTTTTATTGCTTCGCAAGTTTTGAACGAAATCTAGCCACAATCCAACGGATACGACCTAGCAATTCCACTTTCAACCCTCTCCCACAAAATAACAAAAGAGAGAGAGAAAGAACAGTTATCAGTAGAAAGTGGACTAATTAACAAGAATAAATTCATTGATGAATACTAGGAAAAGATGCCTGAAATGAAAGAGGAAAATACGTGAATCAACAACCCAGTTACGGATCACATTTTTCAAGGGGCGTATACCCGAAGCCTCCCAAAGTTCCGGTAAACCAAAAGATGATGTACCCCATACTTCCCGGAGAAATATGCTCTGTCAAGCCTCCCGCGATGTTTGCGATTGAACCGAAGTGTTTTTTAACCCACCTAAATTGGCGCGTTAATCGCGTCAATGGATTGTTAAACGGAACCCCGCTAACCAGACCTCATAATACTGGCCCTTAAGCATGTAGTGAAGTTGTGTTTTTACTACATTAGGTTCGAGGTGCTGGCTTGGGTAAAAACCAAAGACCAAGCGGCTGACATCTTCACGAACGCATCGCCAGCGTCCACGTTTGCTAGATTCAGCAATTGGTCGCTTGACACATATTTAGAATTCTTATTCATTGTGTCTCAGAACGATCTGATGGAAAAACTGAACGGAAGAATTCGATAGCCGACAGAAATTTGTGATTTCTTTCTTTCATCATAGAATGTTAAAAAATGCTGTTGTTTATCAGTTATAGAAATTTATAATTCATTATTTCTAACAAGGAATGTTCATAAAGAGTTATTTTCTATTACTATGTTTTTTGTTTGTTTTTTTGTGTTAATCTGATCTTACATTTCAGGAAAATATCGCATTGCGATAACCCTAGCGAAAAGTCCCCAATCTGCGGGTACTTTGGTGCTTGAGCTCTGATTCTGCATAATGCATCTCTTCTCTGTTGAAGTCAAGTAATGTATACCATTGTCGTCACCCTTGTGGTGACTGGATCTGGTCAGCGGCTGAGGAGGGTGTTAGACATCGTGCCATATTAATCTCACACTATGACTCTTATGTATGTGTCATTCGCCTTGCTGTAGTCATCCCTTTATGCAATGACGGTATACCATTGTATACAATAAAGCTACCTGCGAGTCTAATAGAACTGATCGACCTTTGCAATCCATCAACCGACATCGGCCTGATCAGTACTTGGCTTGCCCTAACTCGTGTCCCTCGAGTGATGAATATGAGCTTTGATGCCTCTGACGAGAGTATACACAGTAATCCTTTCTCGGTATATGTATATACTACCATCACGGCCTCCAACAAAACGATAGAAGTTGAGTATGAGGAAAGGAGAGTAATATGAAACTTGTATAAGGATCAAAAGGCTCAAATACAAATAGAGAATCCAGAAATATGTGAGACATGATTGAGGTTAGTCACCAGAGCTGTTTAACCCATCTATAGAAAAATTAGTTGAAGAAATGAATGGAACGAAATTAGGCGTGATAATACAAGGGGAGACGATTACAACGATAAGTCTTGAAGATGATACAGCAATAGCGGAACGAAGAAAAGAAGAATTAAAGGAAACGTTGAAAGAGTTGAAAAAGTTGGATGAAAAACTGACAATAAAATACATATAAAACGAACATGAATAAAAACAAAACAGAAGTGATGTTAGTCAGTAGATGGACAGAAAATCCAATAAATATGGAAACAGGAGGTGAAAAAACAAAAGAGGTAAAGGAATTTAACAACTTAGGTAGTCTGATAGCGTAAACTGGAAGAGACGAAAGACAAAAATAAAGAGTAGAAGCTAACAAGCTAAGAAGGTTTTGAAGAACGACCTAAAGAGGAGGGAAATCATCAGAAATACTCTGGAAGAAAACAAGAATATCAACAAAATGAAAAGAGGATGAACTACGGGAAACCAACGGACCACACATTTCACCAACGATAAAGAAAATAAAATAGATGATAGAGAGAAAATAAATGGACATATCACAGAATATTTCAGGAATGTATACAATAACCCCAACGAAGAAACAGAAACAGAAGAAATAAACATCGAAATAAGGGAAACAAGAATGGAGCCTGAGTTACTGATGTCAGAACTGGAAAAAATTATAAAAAATTTAAAACAGAATAAAAGTCCAGGCCATGACAAAATTACGAACATATAAAATCGAGTGATTGGGATTTACGAAAAATTATGAACAACCTATTTAACAAAATTCTGAAAACCGAAAATATTCCAAAAGACTGGAAATTATCAAACATAATTTTACTATTCAAAAAAGGTGACCGTCTTAAAATCGAAAATTATCATCCTATAATACTAAGTTCGACAATAGCAAAAATATTTTCAAAGTTCATAGAAACTAGAATAAGACCAATTATTAATAGCCAGCAACCTATTGAACAAGCGGGATTTAGACGTACATTCTCTCCACAATTGACCATTTACAAACAATGAACTCGCTTATAGAAAAAAGCAAAGAATACCAAGTCGGTGTATATAGATAGCGCTTTAATAGATTATAACAAAGCCTTTGATTCGTTAAAACATCAATATCTATTCAAAGCAATGAAAACACAAGGGGTAACGCAAAATTTGATAAATATAATAAAAGATATGTACGATGGGGCTATGGCAAGAATTATAACAGACGTTGAAGGCGACTATTTCCCTATTGAGAAAGGTGTAAGACAGGGCGACCCATTGTACCCTATCCTCTAGAAGAAATATTTAAACATGCTGAAAAGTTCTGGCAGGAAAAAGGGATGAATATAAACGGGGAAAAAAGTCACAAATCAAAGATTCGCGGATGATACAGCTTTAATAGCAAAATGAAAAGACGAGTGATCCCAAATGAAAAATGATTTAAATTACTTTGGGGAAAAAGCGGGTCTATCGATGAATAGAAACAAAACGAAAATAATTAGCAATAGGAAAGAAATAGCAGGTACAAAAATCAATGATATCGAAATAGTAGAGGAAACAACATACCTGGGACAAATAATATCTTTTTACGAGCAAATGACTAAAGAAATTGAATCAAGAACTACAAAAACCTGGGCGAAGTACTGGTTATTGAAAGAGGTATTCAAAGGCCTATTCAAAATTACCCAAAAAAGTGAAATCTTCAATAAATGTGTCCTCCCAATTCTTAACATATGGATGTCAAACATGGTCCTGAAACCAAAAAATCATAAATGAAATAAAAACTACCCAAAATGCAATTGAAAGATCAATACTAGGAATAAAAAAGGAAGACCACGTACTAATCATAGAAATCGAAAGTAAAAAAAAACAACAAAAAAAACCAGAAGCAGTATCATATGTTCGAAGACAAAAATGGAATTGGGCAGGACACATAGCAAGACTTCGAGACGACCGATGGATCTACTGCACCGTTTTCTGGAGGAACCTTTGCTCTTTATGGGCCAAAGAAAATATCTTTTGCGCGGGCCTTCACAACTTGAAATGTTTGCTTTGTGTTTCTACTCTACTGTGGCAGTTTCTATAAGAAGGGGTAACTTTGTCGATCGATTGAAGTCTCAGAAAATGCGAAAAAAGAAAAACAAAATTTTTTGGTCGAAAAAATCAATTTTGAGATTTTGGTTGATTTCTATAGAAAAAACATCGCCATAACAAAGAGACAAAATTTACGAGCATGAGAGAGAAGAGGGAGAGAGAGAAAGAGAATTATGAAAGAGAATGAGAAAAGAATGCGAATGTCTGCGTTTGCTTCTTCGTGGTTTTTCGGAGCTCACGAATAAATCCGATGTTCTGAATTGTTACCACGCAGAAGAGCGAAAAATTACCTTTCCAACAAGCCCTCGTCGAAGCTGGAAACGTGATTCCGCGGCGAGTTAGGACCGCTTCATGAAGTGGGAGGAAATGGTGTGTCTAACTCTAAACACGTTTTTCTCCAAAACATGTTTTCGCGCGTTCTTGTTACACTCATCTTTGACCGCTTGTATCTCCGGAACAAAAAATGCTACAAATCTCGCCGATAGCTCGTTGGAATGGGCATTCATTCCTCTATTACATACTGTCCATAATTCAAAATTCGTCGGATCGACAAAGTTACCCCTTTTTATAGAAACTGCCACATTATAATTTCTTAAAGACCTGTATATATTAGCATAAGTATATTCTCTAATAAAGGTGTAAAGTAAAGTAAGAGAGATGGTTATTTGATGTTGGTTCGGGGACAGCTCTTAATATAATATTTTCGTATCGCATTTCCCTTATTGCCCTATTTAGGCGGTATCGTATACTAAGCGACTTTCTCAAATCTCTGCTTAAATTTTTTGCTTTTGCTTCCACACATAATTCGGTTCTCTTTTTGTGCTTTCTCACGGACGGTCACCGACAATACAGGCCTCTCATTCATCCTTAACTAATATGAAACTCGAACGCGGTTCGAATTCGAAGTCTAACCTCAAACATACTATGCACTCTGCACACTATTGAATCGCTGCACTGGAAACTAGCAGGTCATACATATTTCCATTAAGATACATACGTACATTCCATTAACAGTTAAATTTAATCAAGTTATACACACGAAACGTAATCGAGTTTACCACGAGAAGTACCCTCAATCTAGATTATTTCCCATCTTTCCACCGTCGCACTTATTCACATTTCGAAGTAGAATTAAGTTTTTCCTCTCGCATTTCACGGAATCGGACGCACGTTAAGTGTTCTCGTACTGCTCGTTCAAAGGTCTGCATTGTAGTTGACACCCCATTCATATCTTTTACGTATAAAATATACAAAATGCGCCGCTGACTAGCGTCGTAAATTATCTCTAAATATCGGAACTAAACGGCCATTGCTCTTTTGAAACGTCGTAAAGAAAAATGTACACGCCCGTGTGCAATCTCATGTAGCGAACAAGGAACGTAGACGAATCTACTCAAAACTAAGGTGAGATCCCTCCGCTAGAATAGGATACCTACGTTTTCTCTATATACATATAGAAAACAAACGCCTGATCGAGCGCACGCATTTCGCTTTCGAAACAGGCGAAGATATGCTTAAGTCGCTCGGCGATAAACAGAGCATGCACCTTTTCTGTTTCTGTCGCTCCAGCGAGCTTGACAATATTCCCTCGCCATCTTCTTGTACATATAGTATATGCAGTCGCGATAGCAGCACTCAAGCTTCAGTGAGCATCGTCAATTAAGAAACCTGGGAATGTCGTCTTACTTCCACCTGGCTGAGAAATTCCACCAGGAGAGTGCACTCTCCAAACAAACTTCTTTTTTCTTGGTCGAAAATTTCCTAAGTCAGATTTCGCGCACTTTCTCAGCGTCGAGCTTTCGAATTCCCGATACCACGGATGGGAAACCAAAAGCGAAATTTCAATTTGTATACATAAATTCGAGTGAAAGAAAACCGATTGTTTTGAGAACAGCTGGATCTACTGCATGCTACTAAACCGTGACGACAAAAGGACCACCCGACACGACGCATGTACATGCATGGCCCCGCAGAGAGGTGCTACTTGAACGAAGTTTACGAGGAGATACCGGACACTCTACCGACTGTAAAATGGTCAGTGATATACGCTTAGGGTCACGGGTGGTTAGTTAACACACGAATTGGTTTTTTGTAAATTTTAAAGCCATTTGTAAATATTTTTTCAGGTTCTATGGCTTATTTGAAAGAGTGGACTTTTGAGCATGTTTTCTTTTTAAAAGTCGTATTTAGCTTCATTTGAACAGCAGTAATGAATAATTTTGTGAGACAAGTTTTTGTATCAACTAACAACCCACCATGTTGTTAGTTGACACAGGGGGTAATGCTAACTGACACACCGGAGAAACACTGAGAAAATTATACAGAAATTGACTGACGAATGTTCCAAAATCTAATGGGTCAGAACAGAAATTGACAGAAATGACTATAACGGTATAGAACATTTAAAATTGAGTCAGAAAACTTCTGAAGATTCAAGAAAGAAAAAAAAAAAATTAATCACAAAACATCGTGGGGAAAAGTGTTTTTCCTCGTCTGTGGATTGGTTGTGGTAAAACACTTTAATCGTTTCTGTAGTAAAATCTCCGCGTACCGTTTTTCTTTTACGATTTTTGCAATGCTGATCATAGGCGCCGGCTTAGCATTTTTTTGGGGGGAGGGGGCTTCAATAAAAACTTCGGGGGCAACGCCTCCCCAATATTTTCAATTCAAAAATGGGAAAAGTACAAGAGATTTTATCATCAATTTTTTAATTTAACAAAAAAGAAAAAAAGAGAACACGAATAAGAATAAAATCGGCGATAATACACCGAAATATCAGACGCGTGAAACGGGTATAATTTTGGCTCCGAAATAGATGGAAGATGAACATTCGAATTTTCAAGGAGATGGATCTTCAACCGATCTTAAGAACCATGATAACTTTGATGCTGCCCCCCCTCCCAATATTGTTCAAAAGTCGGCGCTTATGATGCTGATCCATCTAGAAGTAAAAACGTCTTTTAAAATTGGTGTGACAACTAACAACACCCTCATCTGTGTCAACTAACAACTCCGTGTTTTTCCCCTTTGGACCATCACATTCGATTGAAATTCAAAATGTTTGGCATCAAACTTATTACGATTCATTTCTTTACCAAATTTTCTTTGAAATGAAGTACAATACACTTAATTTTGGCTAAATTATTTGTTTCGAAACTGAAAAATGAAATTCACGAAATAATTTACTTTCTACCACGGAAATCTCATTTTCGGCACTCCCGAAAACACGCTTCATGCTACGATGCCAAGTTTACATCTGTAGGTAGAGGTACTAGGTAGGTAATACAGTTACGGAGCTACCACAGAAATTTCGCCCAGATCGCACTAATGTAGCTCGAGAATAAAGCAGTGGGTCAGCTAACAACCTGGGTCAACTAACCACCCGTGACCCTACTCGATTCAGTCGGCCTAAGTACCTTATTTTATGCAGTCAGGTTTTTCTAAGGTCGTACACACCTACACACTACACGCTGTACAGTTGCGGCATCCGTATTATCTTGGCGAACTGAAATCTGATTATTATTTCCGACTGCTAAATCGTGAATGTTCGAACACGCAGATTAATAGTGATTGAGAATGTCCTGATATTGGCGAATTACATGCCCTGTACGAGTGCTGCAATCGCTCGACGGGAGGTGATCCTCTGTTATCAACGTGATGTGACCGGATGTAACCTTTTCATTTAGGGTAGACTTTTGAATTTTCTAGGCACCCTAAAATATTTATTTCCTTCGAATAGCCAACTATTTTTACCCCATCAGACACCAGCTAATATTTTCCACCCACCATCATCGTCAACCTGACGTATTCTTCAACGAAGTGAAGGAAACGTGAACGGAGTTGAAGTTGAAAATTTGAGAAATTTTCGACACAAGGTTATATTGTGGAACAGTGTTACGCCATTAGTTTGATATAATTGGTCACATATTTCGGAGCCTCATTTCTTTCATTCTGCAATTCATGTATGTTCTCTGAAGGCAAAGCCCCACTCCTTCCGGTGTATTAACAGATTACTACAACAAAAAATAGAACAACCTTTCTGGGAGCTCGCTCCCTTCCGGGATGAAGACGGATGAGGACCAGCCTCTCTTGAAAAGCATTTGTGAGTTATATGGACCCGTTTAGTGATATTTCAGTCTTTCGGGGGGAAATATGTCCTCAACATTTTAAAGAATTTCTGTAAATCCGCAAATTTTTGAATTAATTCGGCAAAATTAATAAAATTTTATACTCACCAAATGGCAAACTGATAAGCGATCACCTTCCCGTTTAGTTTCCAATAACGGCCACCTACAGAGCGCACCGTTCTCCGTGATTCGCGCATTACCAGGTAGTACACACACTGCTACCCTCAACTCCAGGACGCCATTAGTCAATTATTTTTGAAACCTTTCATCTTCTTCTAAGAGGAAGGAGGGGATAAGACTCCTGACAAGTCATTTTGACCATATCAAGATCTGTTAAAGCGGCAGACGGAATCTGGTTCAGACTTCAGACACTTCAAGAGTATCTAAGGCTCGATGTGAGACTCATACGGACTCGACTCGCACAGAAAAAGGCGAGACTTGAGACTAATTTAGACTGGGTGATACTGTTTTCAAACACGCCTAAAACCTTGCAGACTAGTTTGAAACTCATTAGGACTATGTAGACTGTAGACTCATTCTAACTCATTGAGACTGTCGGTCTAAGCCCCTCGAGATTCTGTTGAGATTTGTTGAAACTGTGTCCAGACTCATGAGGACTAGCTAAAAATTCATTCAGACAGGATAAATTACTATTACAACTTTTGCAGAATGATTATGACACGAGTAATACTTGATGAAGCGGTATTAAAACTCACTAATCGCGGTGTAACTCGTAAAAGACTCTGTTCAGAATCATTAAGGGTATTGTGCCTCACTCTTGAAAACTTGATAAGGTATCCCTTATGAAGATCATGGTCACGATGAGTAATAACAGGGTTAGGGCATATCAGAATTCCTTAAAACTATCATAAAGATCACAACACTCGATAAGACTTGAGCGATGATTCATCAAGATTCTGACTTACAAGTTTTTTTTAAAGATGCCATTAGGATTTGTTAAGATTCATTAGGATCACTGTGACGTCAAGTGCGAAATCTTACCTCGATTCAATTCGGAAATAAATATCGTTTCTTGGTGCTTATCAGTAGAGTAGGGAATACCTCTGCAACACACAGACAGACAGACACAGAGAAAGACATACAGCCATTAACTGAACTAGAAAGAAGACCAAATTGAATATCCTTAGTAAATTATTCTAGGTGTGAATAAAATTTGTGTGAGTATATATTTCTGCTGGTTTATTTACAACAATCATTTTGATCGCGGAAACGAGATAAGAGTGTCTTATTTGATATGATCTAGACAGAAGAATTTTAATTTTTCAACTTTTCGAAAACTTGTGTCTTTATCAATGCTGACGATGGTTATTTTTTCAAGGAACTTTTCTTACTTATCTGCCCGAATTCTACCTTTCGATTAGAATTAATAACAAATCTCAAATTATTAAGATCAAAATAACCTTACAATTAAATTTTGAAAAATAATAATGAATCAAAATAATATTAGTATAATATGTTTATCAATTAAGAAACTTAATCAAAATACCATAATAATAAATTTCATAACCAAATTTTTATATTCATTATATCAATACCAAAATATTTTAATCTTATGTATGAAATAGTTCTTTCTACTTTAAATACATTTTTCGATTAGAAACAGGCATCAAATCGAAATCTCCATGAAAAGTTTATCTACTCCATCCTTCTTTCATTTTGAATACAACACGGAAGAAACGAGGGTCTTGAAGAGACTATGTCTCGTTTCTGTTTCAGAATCAAAATAACTCGTTTTTGAAAGGGAGTTTACAGGGCCAGGACGCGAGGATATAGCACCAACTTCCAAATTTCATATTAGAAAATTCCGATCTAATAAGCTATCGAATTTGCGGTTCTTGAGTCACAGATTTCAAATACTCGATCAGATATTAGACTTCGAAAATAGTTTAGGTCCAAATTCTAAACTTTACTCGTAAAAATGACGAAAATGACTTCAAGTGGAAAACCGAGTACACGTTTCAAAATGTGCGACAGGGAGAGAGGGAGGTTTCCCAATTCGTACAAGCATTACACGAGTAATTTCAGATTTTTATGACAATATAGGGTTAGATCGAAAATGATGATGAAATATTCAAATTCAACAGCTCAAGGTACATATCTGTACATTAATGTTTTGTTGAATCTTCTCAGTCAATTTTTCTGATTTCGAGGCAGGATTTTGGTGCCGAAATGGGACCGGATCAGAAATCCAACTGAGTATTAAAACTGAGCGACTTAAAAGAACCAAATTAAAGCAATTTTTTGGTACAAAGATTTAGAAAAAATAATCAATTTACGGGTGTAGGAACAATAAGTAACTCAGTCAGATGGGCAAAAAAATCTCTTGGAAGAATTAGTCATCTTCAGGAGTGATACGAACTACAAATTTTTAGAAGTTTGAAAAATAAAGAGATTGAGGGCCTATAGCGTGTTTAATAAAACTATATTTAGTGCTTTTCCCACTGCATAACTATTGCTGTAAATAAACCTACTACTCAAACAGAAATAAATACTTAAATTTTATCAACACTTAGAATAAATTATTATGGTTACTTGTTCTTCTCTCTAGCTCACTGCACTTTTGTTCGACGGCGTGAACTAGAGAAACAAAGTTGACTATCATGTAGCGAAAAAATAAGTCCTACTCTTCTCAATTCTTGTTGCTGCACGCGGTATGTCACGACTGCGCTGCGTCGTGCTGCGGTTACTTCTCAATTAATTTTCGACACTATTTTTTTCATACTCGACCTTCTCTAGACACGGGTTCTGACGGTTGCAAACATGAAAAAAAAATGTAAGACATTCCCTATTCCTGCCTAAAATTTCTTCCCAAATATTTCATTATTCGTGTTTCCCAAAGTTTGCCACTTCAAGCGACATCCTATTTTGCCTAATAAAAAGCATTACTATGTGTAGGTAACCTCCAGCGGAAAGCTAATGGTTAATTCAACTGGGTGCAGCCATAGGAGAGGAAATCGAAACTATAAGACTTTCACTAACCTCCAAAAACAGGTGGTGATGAAGTGAATAATGGATATTCCACGCTGCCTACTACAAATAGAAAGAAAAAAGTAAACGTTCTCTTCTAGTTTACTGAGCAAATTCTTGTTCCTTGACCATTTCCGTGCATTTGAGAAGGGGATAGAGGCCATCTCTTATAAAATACGCAAAGTTGGAACTGATGACTTTTTTAGCCATTTAACAACACCAATCTAAGTTTCAAAATCCATAAGAGTCCTTTCGATACAACTCTTGACAGGGGAAAGAAAAATTCTGTCACTGTACGGAGCGGACTATCTTCTTTTTCACACTTCGCTATTTGTTAGAACCAGTAGGTGGAAAAAGCTAACTTGTTGATGTATGGATTACGACTCATAATAAAACAAAACGCCATAAAGTAAGAAAACACAGTCGTAAAATGTCAGGGAGCATGTAGATATAACCTTTTCCTTTACTGGACACGCCAGTCTTTGTAGTTCGTGTTACAATCACATTGAAGTTATTCGAAGCTTTCGCGCTGAAAATCATACCGCGTAATTACTTTCCAATATTTTAATAAATTTTGAAAATGAGTCTTCATCACAATGTTGGGTGGCCATAAAAGTTTCCTTCGTCATGCATACATCACTTTTTTCAGAAGAAGGAAGAAAATATAATTCAGAGATCCACATGAATCAATGGAGACCAGTCGCCGTGCCGTCCAGCATTTTGGAAGTTTCCCAAAACGAAAGCATCATCGGGTAGAAGACAAGCGGTACTATAATGAAGAGTGGGCAAAAACCGTAAAGGCGATTTGAAAGTGAAACTATCAAAAAATGACCTACATTTAGTTTTTCAATTTCGCGGTGAGGTCAATTGAAAGGAAAACCAGAACAAGCTCGTGAAATTCGGTTCGTTACTTGAGGACGAGTCCTGGTAGTTCTTTAAAATTTATACAGATGTATTAAGGTGGTCGTTATTTACTACTATAAAAAAATTTATTTTTATTTTGTATGCAGGACCCCTAAATTCTGTTCATTTTGATTTAAAAAATTGAGCGAAAAAATTTTGAGGTCGAAAAAAAAATTAACCCATGCCGCAACGCAATATTGAAATTGTGCTATATTCTGCGACTGTCTGTCGATTTTTTCTGTTTATCAGTGCATCAAGCTGACTGTCTTCTTTTCTAATTTACTCTCAACCCGACCCCTGGAATATGTCCTTTCGAGCATTACCTCAGAGACGTCGGGAAGGCTGTTAGGACTGTCTTAGCCCTCTTCTCTTCTGGTCGAAAAACCGGCCTAGGTCGAAATCTGGCGAGCTGCTACGGGCGCTCGAACCCGGGACCTCGGGATTCCGAAACCAACGCGCTATCCACTCGGCCAACCAGACCCCTACACCAGACTATCTGTCTGTCTACCAGCCTAACTGGCTAGAATCCTTCGAATCCAAGGGTCTCGGGTCTCTGCGAAAGAGAAGGGAAGCTAGATTTTTAAGACATTGAAAGGTTTGAATGTAAATCCCTACAGTAGCATTCGTTGGGTTGGATACAAAAATTAGTCCCATAATCAAGTTCACTAAAGTTGAATTTCTATAAATGAGTTATTATGCATCTCGAAAAATAACTAGTATTTGATGTCAACCCCCGTTAAAGTAGCTCGAGGAGAGTGTCGGATATAAAAACTACTTTCAATGTCTTTCAAAATCATACTCATCAGTGACCTTAAAAACCACAAAATCAACTCATGTCTCAAATTTCATTTTTTCATTCCTTACGCTCCCTGAACAACTGACCCAGATCGCAAAACCAAGTTATAAACAACGTCAAATCACCAGTTGAAATAGAAGCGTACAAATTATTAACGCTGTTGAAGGCTACCATTTTTCAAGGAGTGGGAGAGCTTTGAAAATGTTGAAATTCCTGAAAAGGGAGTAACCGTGTGGTCCCTTAGGAAAATTGACTTGAAAACGTACAATAATTTTATTTTACTGGAAGTTTTTTTTTTGTTTTGTTTTTTGTACAGGCAGAGATTGGGTCACGGGGTATCCAAATGTTCGAAAAGAAAAGCTGATACAATTAGTGGAGGAAAGGCAGTTTTTTAATGACTGAATCGATAACGCATTTCGGACTATATCCGACACTTTTACTGCTCACTGAAGAGAGGGTTGAAGTTTCCAATCTACTAAACACGAAATTCTCCCCCCCACGCTCTCTCCTTCTCTCTTCCTATACCTATAGTGTGTTGTTGCCAGGCCAGATTCTACCTTTTAAATGCATCTTAAATATTTGGAATTATTATTAAAAAAAAAAAAAAAAAAAAAAAAAAAAATAGTACGTAGTACTTAAATATTACTACTTAAATATTACCTGTAGATAGGAGATAAGAGAAGCAAAATTTTTAAAGGTAAAAGATGACGACATTTTATCTTCAAATTTCCTTAAAATTTGATAGCGTATTTCTGATTGAAGCAAAATTGAGTTAGTTGGTTTGATGTTCGTAATCCTCCCCCCCCCTCCCTCAAAAAAAACGTGCCATTCATCTAACTTTGATGCACATCGTAAATGGATGGCCCAAAATTTAAAAGTCGGTAACTTCAAGACTGGAAATAACATAAAATTTCGAATAAATTGTGCCAGTCTTGACAGAGAGATCTTGTAAATGTTATCTGATACAAATAGTGAAAATTCTGGTAATTCTTACTCCTGCTTTTACACTTCCGCCCATGCATGAAGTATTCAACCAGTAAATATAAATAGATAAATAAAAGAATAAATAAATAAATTCGCAGAGTAAGATAGCCTAAATCGTACGCCTTCAAAATCATACCCCCAGTCTTATAACCAAAAGAAAATTATCACTGTATCTTTAGACTACCTAGCGGGTTCCCTGTCTCAACCTTTTCCAAAAATTTAATAATTTTACGTTATACCGACCACGGATGCCTTCAATAACGGGTTTCTTTTATACTGGGGATTCCACTCCTTTAATTTGATGTCATATCAGCTGGTCATCGTATTGTTAGAGATTGCCGACGTACTTTTCGGTTATAGGTGTGAAAGGGACGACGAATTGGGATCCTATCGGTGCGGCGGAATGATTAATGAAAAGACGGTACAAAAAAGTACAAATAACCGTCGGCCGTAACTCAGTTTTTAAAAGCCGCAATGAAAATATCGACATTACGCTGCCTCCTTTTCTACCTCAATTTTTCTCTCCTTAATGAAACTTCGTACCGCTCTGAAGTTTATTAATTAAACTTTCTTGGCCTCGCATTCTTTTTCACTTATTTTCGGTTTAGGGTATCTAGACGAATGATATTTATCGAACAAGGGAATTTGTCGAATATAAGTTTCAGCCGTGGGTGCGTACGCGCAAAAATGTAGTTTACCTGCCAGTTCGGCTGTCACAGGCGTCTGGAGGCAGTTGCCGTGAGAATATAATGCAAGGAAAGTAAATTATAACGACTGCGTGTAGGTTTGGAATTCTTGCGACTTTTTTTCTTCTTTGTTCAAATTTTCTCCCCCCAAATTTACCCGTCATAAAGTAGGGATAATATCCGAGAAATAATGAAGTTCCAGAACTCCGGATGCCATTAGGTGATGCAGATGGTGTAGCAATACTGCTCAGCAATGACGTGGCCGCCTCGGTGACAGAGTTCATTCCTTTCTCCGATAGATGCATAATGATACGGCTAAAAACGAACTACCGAATTATGAATCTGATTCAAGCAAATGCTCCAACGGCGGACAAAACGACGAAGAGATAGAGAACTTCTACAAGCAGGTTCAGACTTCAGACCCTCACGAAAACAAACAAAAAGGGCGAAATAGCGATCGTAATGAGTGATTGGCATGCCAAAGTTGGTAGCCAAAGCTACATGGATATTGTTGGACAACATGGTCTGGGAGAAAGTAACGACAGAGAGAAGCGACTGCCAAAACGAAGGCTGCATACTTAGGAGTCACCAGATGGACATACACGTAATCAGACTGACTATATACTGGTATCAAAAAGATTTAAAGGAGATGTGATATCTGCAAAAATGTACCCGGGGCGGATATAGGCTCCGATCACAACCCTATGGTGGTCGAGTTTAGAATACATTTTCGCAAAGCACATAAACCAAACGTCACAAAACGCATGGATATACGTAAACTGGCACAAGACAAAGAGCTACAGGAAAGGTCGCAAAAGAACTCAAAAAGGTCATAATTGACAGTAGAAAAGAAGCGACGATGGAACAAACGTGGGACAGACTGAAAACAGCGCAGATGAAAATCCAAGAAAAGCTGATAGGAAGGAAACCATATACCAGAAAAAAACCACAGTCCGCAGGAAGATTAGAGAGGCAAAGGAGGAATGGCTAGAAGAGAACTGTAACGAGATAGAAGAGTTATGTAGGAAACCCGATTCCTACAGTGTCCACAAGAAGGGTAAGGAGTTTCTCGGAATTAATAAGAGAAGCGGTGCCAACGCTCTAAAGGACAAAGATGGTAATATCCTAATTGACACGAAAGCAAGAATAGCTAGATGGAAAGAATATTATTCAGCGACTAGAGGCCTGCAAACCAGAATCCTGCACACGCAGAAGGCAAAGATTTTCAGACATCTGAGTTAATCAGGGCTATCAAAGACTTGAAATGTGGCAAAGCAACTGGCCCAGATGACATGCACGGAGAAATAATGAAAAAAATTCTTGAAGATGAAATCATGGCGATCGTTGCACAGTTTTACAACTCAATATACCAGTCGGGTAAAATCCCAAAGGATTGGCTAAAATCTGTGTTCATAGTGATACCAAAGAAACTAAAGTCAGCCGAATGTAGCAACTACAGAACGGTAAGTCTCATGTCGCACTTTCTGAAAATCTTCCTCAAGGTCATACAAAACAGAATCCCAAGCAAATGTGAAGAGAGCTCTGGCAGTCAGCAGTTTGGATTTCTAAAGGGGCTGGGTACCAGAGAGGTCCTGTGTGCGCTGAATGTACTCGCTCAAAAATGCAGAGATCACAATAGAAGACTCTGTCAAAACTATTTGTAAATATGTGTACGGATCAATAGTTCCGATTTTGATATCGATAGTCGATAGTTATAATATCAACATAATAGAAATTAACGATGAAATGGTAACACAGCATAAAAGGCACCACTGTACAATAGTCATGACTGGGTTTCTCATGATTGGTCGAGTTGTGGTTGACGTCCTACTGCGGTAATAGTGGGGACTGGTTCACCAGCCTGATCGAGACGAGTTTGAAGAGCCCTGTTCATTTTACTGTCTGGTATTGCAGAACAAGTGATTGTTGTGCTCCATACTGGTGGAGCATTAATTATTGTTCAGAGCTAATGCGCGTTTGTTGTGTTCGGATTAGTGGTGCTAGTGGAAAATTAATTGTTGTTTGTGCGTTCGGCATTAAAGTGTGCATTACTTTATAGTATACATTTTTTAGTAATTAGTGTTTAAGTGTTATTTGGTCAGTTCAGACAAGTTGGTATGGCGGTAACTGAGTCGTCAGCAGAAGCAGTTAGTGAATTCGAATTGGATTACTTATATCGAGTCGGATATTCGCTACAAGTTTGGACTTCATAATTTCGGATTTGGTCAGTTCAGAAGCTGGGAGAGCTTGCTACAGTAGTAAGTATCTTCAGCAGTCAGATGGTTCAAAGCAGTGCCGTATCCAGGAATATGGCGAGGGGGGATTGACCTAACACATGGGGTTTCTAATGTTTCTAAGATCCGCATTTTCCTGAATTTTTAAGCACACGGCCGTACCCAGGGGGGTCAGATCCCTAGACCCCCCTTGTATACGGCCCTGGTTCAATGGATGGAGAAACTTATGAGTTAAGATCCTCATCTAGTTTGGGATGGTTTTGGGAATTTTGATATATTCCTTCGGCTAGTGGGTTCACTAATTTAGTCCGGTGATTAATGGGCATAATTACTTTTTCTACCCACAGGAAAATGATGAGTTGGAAGAAGACGTCGCTGTGCGTTTATTCCCTTATAGTTCATACATGTTTATGAGTTTTGTGGATAGTAATTATGATTTATAATTAAGTATCTTTGTTTTACAAGAAGTTATTCTTTACACTAAGCCTCTGACAATGTGAATTATAGACTTTAAAATATTGTTGCATGTTGATAGTTTGGCGGCAGATTGGATTGATTAATTAACTCATTTATAAATTATGAATAATGATTAATAAATTATTGATTTATGATCTATAATTATTGAGGCAAACATGGTTGCACACTATCCTCATTGCAGGGGTTTCTTAGCAAACTTCACATCTTTCATTAACAGTTATAACAGATTCTATGTGTGCTTCATCGACTTTAGGAAAGCGTTCGACTACATAAAACACGGAAAATTAATACCTAGAAGTTCTAAGAAAAATTGGGCTAGAAGAAAGCAATCAGAATATTGTTTGTATACTGTATTGGAACCAGACAGCAATCACCTGGGCGGAAAACACAGAGTCTGAGGAAATTAATATCCTTAAGGAGGTGAGATAGGGATGCGTTTCATCACCCTTACTGTTTAACGTATACTCAGAAGCCATCTTTAAAGAGGCTATAACAGAGGAGGACGGCATCCAGGTTGGAGAAACAAGAGTGTTGAACATACAGTATGCAGGTGACACAGTTTTGATTTTGGACAGTGCAGCACACCTGCAGAATATGATTAACAGAGTTTCCACTATCAGTCACAAATAAGGACTAGAAATGAATGTGTCAAAAACAGAACAAATGGTTGTTCACAAAAGAAAAAAAGAAACTGCTACAATAGCCAATCAGAAAACGTTCATAGACAACGTTGAAATACAGAGAGCAGAAGAATACTTATACTTGGGCACATGTTTTCACGAGGAGACAGGTCAATTGATAGAAATAAGGACGAGGATCGGAAAAGCAAAGGCGGCCCTGATAAAGATGAAAAACCTTATTTCACAATGTGACTTAACGCTGAACTTGAGAATGAGACTGATCAAATGCTAAATGTCTGTGCCACTGTACGGTACAGAGAATGGACTTTAACTCAGGAAATGAAAAAGAAGACGAATGCCTTTGAAATGTTCATCTATTAACATATTATGCTCAAGGTATCATAGTGTGATTGGTTCTCAAATGAAGAGGTATTACAACACATGGCAGAAGAAATGGAGATAATGTTTACAATACAAAAGAGAAAGTTCGAATATTATGGTCATGCTCTTTGCAGCTAGGAATATGCTGTTTTTCAGAATATCCTGAATGGAAAGATACAGGGCAAACGGAGAAGAAAACCGCTGTGGCAGGCTGACCTTAGGAGATGGTAAAAAATGGATGCTAAGGAACTGTGTCGCAGTGCTGCTTGTAAAGTCTAAATTGCTATGATGATTGGCAAAAGCGCAATGAAGAAGACGAAGATTTTGTAAATTGTAGGGTGTGGGGGGGGGGGAATCCAAATCAGGATGTAGCATGACAAAATGAAGGACTAATTTTTCAAATTGAAAATCTTCAGCTAGGAGATTGGTACCTGGAGAAACAGTGGTTTTTGTGTAATATGTATCACAGTACATATAGTCGCACATTTTAGAAATTGATTCAGGATGCGATGGAGAGAAATCAAATTCTCGATACACGTTCGAACATAAGATACATTGTGGATAGATCTTTATCTTGTATCAGTGAGTCAGATGTAATAGTAATTGAGAGGCCAGTTGCTACGTGCTTAAGCCGGACCAACAACTGAGAATTTCTATACAGTGTTATGAAAAGATATCAAAATTGTACTCACAATCCAGCATGGACTAGCAATGCTTGATTCATTTCACCACATAGGTAGGCCAGTTTAAAATTTTCCCAGGTGATAAGTAAGATATGCCGGCTTTGTCAAGGAGGGCAATAACCTCGGGATTGAGCACAAGCTTTCTACCAAAAGGAATGGTTGTGCTGGGAACTATGTTTTTCAAAGCTTTACCAAACAAAAGTCCTTAGTTCTTTCTGTCTCTCGGACCGTTGCCACCATATGGTGGTATAGGGTGAAGGGCTGGAATGATAAGTCAGAAGACGTTGTTGGCGGAGTTATACAGAAAAGTAAAGCGATGCACTAGGATGAAACTGCAATGCCGTTCATTTCAATCTTCGGCATGTTAAATGTTAAGTCACCGCGACGGATCTTGCTGCATTTTTTGCATTAATGAAGTTCTCGTCTATCTTGCGTACGTACTAATTCAGTCTGAGAACGGGTCACTTGCTTTGCAGTTACATTCAGTTTCTTGGTTATCAAAATTCGAAATTTGACGGTATTTTCGATCGTCAGAAGTATTTTATTGCTGTAAGTGACAGAACTGAAATGCCAAAGTCTTATTTTCTGGATCCGTTTGCTGACCCAACTGCGTGGTGAGATGAGAAGGCACGCTACAGGCCTTTCAAAAGCAGGGCTGAGACCCACGGGAGTTCGGTTATTAAATGGTTTTGCTATTAGGATTAAGCATCGTGCAAACTTAACGTTGAGTGCGATTCAAAGGACATTACTCCTGTTGCTAACTTAGAAAATGCCTACTGAATTGAATTGAACTGAACTAGATTCCTTTGGAAATACAACCCCACGAAGCCATCTATTTTGATAAAAGTTGGTAAGACATCGTTTCATACTCACAGAACTGATCTGGGGGTGATGCAACCGAAAGTTTAAACATTTTTCCAATGTCTGTGAATTTACTCCAGCGCACATGGAAACTTTGTTAATACTCAGCCTCTTATAACTAAATCTATTCAGGAAATATAAGGAGAGGGCAGGGAAATGGAAACTCCATTTTCAGTGGCTCTTTCTAAATCGGCTCATTTGTTTATGCACGTTAGTGGAGGCGACTATGATTCGAGTTGTTAGTTCGCACCCCCTACCACAGTTATGATGGAACGGGGGGACATGATAGTCCCTTATCCCCATCACCGAAAAAAATTACGAAATGGCGAGCCAAGAATATAATATGTCTACCATTAGCCGCTACCCAATTTCGTTATCTTATTGTAAACGTTTTTTCTTGTTTAAACTGTCTCGGTTTCATCCTCGTATCCTGAACTCATAGCTACGGAAATCTTTTTAACCCTGTTAAAACCTTATTACTTTCCTTTTCACTTTTCTTATCTTCTCCCCTATACAATTTGTAGCGATGTCGGATTCTTTTATTCTTCACTTTCACTCCCGACTTTGAATCTGCTTCCGAATCTGCGAATGAAGAACGGAGCCGAGCGCCAACGACTGTCTTATTCAACGGTATTTCTTTTCTTTTTTTCGCGAATAAGTCTAATGAATGGGGGAAAAAAATTATATTACCGATACGAATGACTGCGAATATTTCCAGCACGAGGTAAGATATTCCCATTTCTATGTGAGTTGACATTCAAGAATCCGGTGACATCTGCAACAAAGAATAGCCACGCAGCTATATGAATAATGTTATCATCGCTAACGAGTTAAGCTAAATTAAAAATACAACACGATAACGTCTGTACCAAGTTATTAGTTCGTAAATACGAATACTAATGATGCAAAAACAACCTCGTCTGCCTTCGCCGCGATAAGCTTATCCACTAGCGGTTATCCCCGTTAAAGTTAATTGTTTTCGAAATAATGTATTATACACGGTTAAAAGCTGCATTTACATTTTATGTTTCCGCATGCTGCCTGCCTGCACTCGTCAAGTTTATAATTAACATCCAGACAAGCCAGGTCAAATAAGCTCACAACTGTTTCCGCTAGAGACGCACAGCTGCATACACAAATTCGGTGTTTTGATTTACGGTGAGTGGGTGAAAAATCGTGAACTTCATTTATCGTAGAGGTATGAGAAATTCTGTATTTGAGGATTGAAAAGGATAAAGATCAATTTTTGCTGAGCGCCATTTCATTAAACTCCTATGGTCTATATACAAGTTCAAAGTGAGGCAGTCTTCATACGGAGTTCGAGCTACAGCTACAACTTAATATGACCTAAAATGGGACAAATTTTACCAAGAACTACAGATTTTCTGTTCCCTCATGGTCCCCTAAGGTGTCTCAGGTACGTGATTCCTCTTCAACCAAGTACGCAGACAACTCATCCTGACAAAGTGTAAATATGTTTGCTAGATCATACATTTGCAGGAACAAAGATAAAAACATCTGAATAAATCATATACAGCATAAATGGGATTATTTCTTCAGCATTGATAATAGACTGGTGAAGCTATTGTTTAAAAATACAACTAGGGCGAGTCCCCGGTTGGCGCCACGTAAAGCAATTTTCAGTTTCAAAATCGATTAAATCAAGGTGCGCTTGAGGTGAAATACAGAAATAGATATTCGAATATAATCTTCTGAGTTGTGTTACGTGGGAAAAACCTTAAAATATTCCGGAAGTAGATGAAAACGCGTGAAATAGACGTAATATGAAGATTCAATTTCTCGATTTCTCCAGTTTGTGTCACATGGTCAAAAAGGCCTGGGTTCAGAGAAATGGAGCTTATAGTCGACAAGAGAGTGTTTCCTAGTCTTGCAAAAATTATTGGGTACCATCTCTGCTTAGAAATTAATTAAATCAGTTTTTTAATGATGCCTGTGACACAAACTGTGGGCTGACGCAAACTGGGGACTCACCCTATGACAACTTCTGAACAAAATTTACCACAATCGGATGTACACCCGTTCTTTTGGCTAATAATACAAGACAACTACGACAACTATTGAACAAAATTTACCACAATCGTACGTACAAGGCGTTTAATTAAAATATACTTATACATTTTTCTTTTTTCATTCTAGTTTTCGAGTCAGAAAATTTTGATGAATTCAAAGCTGGAATCCAGGCTTGATTTAATTAATTAATTAATTTATTTATTTTTTATTATTTTTTTGCTCTTAACCCGAGACCTGGAGTTCGCCCTTTCGAGCATTACCTCAGAAACATTGAGGAGGCTGTTAGGGCTGTCTTAGCCCTCTTTTATTCTTGTGAAAAACCGGCCTAAGTCGAAATGTAGCACAAAACAATCAAATTAAATCAACCTTCATTGTGCGAGATACATAACTTACACAATATACCATTGCATTCTTATCTTCGTCAAGGTGCTGAGTGTACCTTCAGCCCACAGAACGCAAAAGTCTGCCTCACTCTCTTTCACTCTATGGTTTATTCTACAACAATTTATCGATTTCGTCCCTCCACCTAACTCTTGGTTTGCCTGTATCTCTTTTCCTATGACTCTGAAACCAAAAGGTTAACTACCTGATGGGGAGGGGAGTAGTCTGTAATCTTGCGACGTGCTCTGCCTAGCCGCACTTCAAGTTTCTTATAATTTCAATACGGTTATTCACTTTTGGTAATTTTTTCTTGACCGATTTCATACCTAGACAGTCTTCTAATTTCAAACCACAAATCGAACGCATCATAGAATTTTGCATAGTTTCCATTTTATTGGTTAGCAAACAGGTCATGAGCCAGGTCGGGGATCCGTAGGTAAGCACTGGTATCACGCACATGTTAAAAATTTCCGATTTTGGGTTTTTATTCAAGTTTACTTTGAATATGTGTTTTAGTGACCAGTATTTCTTCCAACAAGCGTGCTTCCACGTGAAATTTCTTTTTCGTTTCTATATTTCTGTGGGAAATTTGTTGACCTAGATAGGTGGTTTCTGATACTATTTCTAATTCTTTATTTTTTAGAAAACTTTTATCCGGGTTTCACGAGTTTGTGAAAATTTCAGATTTTCCAAAATTGATAGTTAAGTCTGCTTTTTTTACCCGCTTTGTTTAACTCACTAAGAATTTCCTCCAGCTCCCTTCTGGTCTCAGATATTAGGATGATGTCGTCTGCGAATTTCAAATTTGAGACTTTTTGGCTATTTATGTTCAAGCCCTTGTTACTCCACCTCAGTTGCCTGAAGACCTCTTCAGGAGCAGCAATAAAAAGCAGAGGACATAGTGGATCACCTTGGCGAACCCCCTTATCTATTTGGAAATATGGTCCTGTTTCATCAGTGATAATTTTTCTTTTTGGGTTTGAGTACATTTTTTGGGCTATGCTAGTCAGCTGATCGGGAACCCTTTAGTTTTTTAGTGCACTAACTATAAAGCCATCGTGCAAGGAATCGATCGCTTTGTTGTACCCTATAAATGCAAGGTTTATGTTGAACTTGTATTTGGTTTTTTGATAATTTGGTTGATTGTTTAGAGATGGGGTCTAAAGTAGAGTAGTTTTTTCTAAACCCGGCTTGGTCGGGTGATTGTTTTGGTTCTAAAAAATGTCTCAATCTTATTTCTATTAATTTTGAAAAAAATGTTTGAGATTGTGGGGGATATGCTGATAGGTCTGTAATTACCTATATCGTGTCTGTCCCCTTTTTTGAAGAGTAGGACGATGTCCGAACATAGTCCCAGCTTTTGGGTAATTCACCTGACGTTAAAATGTTATCAAATGAATGAGTCAGTGGGCCGGTCATCCTCTCTCCGCCATTAATTATGTGCTCGTTTTTTACGCTATCGTTCCCTAGGTCTTTATTTTTGTTTCAATTTTTAACTACATTCCTGATTTCCGATTACAAATCACAGTACTAAAAACATATTATGTATAATATATAAAAGCTCTTTTTCCATCGCGAATTTTTTAGTATTAGTAGAGAGGCCAGAAATCAAAGCTTAAAGCTTTCTGGTCCATTTTGATTGTACGCCTAATACTTTCTACAAAATGAAAGTTAGAAACAATGAAACTTTGAAAATTATAATTTTTTATGTAAAAATCATTACATTTATCTCAATTTCCAAAGTAATAGCAGGAGCGAGGTCAGAGAGTATTTCTTAAGGATAAGGAGGACATCATTTACCGCGAAAAAATTGCGGAGTGCAGAGGGCAATTTCTATGGAAAACTGAAAAAAAAAAATTAGTAATTAACCAAACGTAACTTTCTACAACATTTCAAAATTTGGGAAAAGTATGCGCGCTAAGAGATCCGATTGTGGTGATTCTTACTATCAAAAGTTCCACCCGTTCAACTATCACCAATACTGAGGAGGAAAATGTACATAAATTCTTCAAATGACGGGTCCTTGCCCCTTCAAATAAGCGAGCAGGCAAACATCACACAATGTCTGAATGAATTGCCTATTTACTCGTTACAGGAGGTCACGTACTTGAGACTTATACAACTACTCTGGGAACTTTGTGATGGGGGGGGGGGATTTATGGGGCTTTGTACTAGGCGACACACCAACACAAACTTTCCGGATTAAGACGTAAAATTTCTGATATTTTTCAAATTGCTCTGATTTCTGCAAATTGTGGGAAAGCCAAATTAACAAAACATTGCAACAAAAATCACTAAATAAAAATTCTAGTAATTCACACAATGGCACATGCTCTCTCACAATTAGTCATCATAATTATTATTAGATTTTGACGGGAATTACGGAGAAATTTAGTGAAATTACAGCATTCCAGTCACGGTTTATGCTCAATAAGACGATAAGGTCGGGGTTTAAAATATCGTGCCTCCACCGACTTATGAATCAGGATGACTGAACTATGAGGAACTAATGATACGAGTAACGATGAACCCCCAGCTACGATGAACCCCCAGCTTTCGTTCCCCAATCGGTCGAGAAAGGAAGGTGCCAACTCCTACAATGCAGATGCAACGAAGGGTACAGCCACATCAGTTCTTATCAGAATCTAAAAAAAATTACCAGTTCAAGAGAATATCAGTAATTTTTACCATAATCTAGTAAAAACTACTACAAATCAGAGAAAGATTAAGAAATGAAAAAGTAAAAACCACAAAAGTTATTCACTCAACGGAAATGAAGAAAAGAGAAAAAATAATAAGAATATACTTAGTCGCTGATAAAAAGCGAAATGCAGTGGCGTAGACAGCTTAAAGTTCGGGGGGCTAATCATTACCAACGGGTGTTAAAGGGGGTGTTACAATCAGAACAACCACTATGTGACGAAATCGCAAAGGGATACAGACCCCTTCGACCCTCCTCCTCGGCTAGGCCACTACTATGACTAAAACAAAAGCAAAGAAAAACTAACGTCACTGCAACAGACTGAACAGATCAAAACGACTGAAAAATAGCAAAAACTAAGAAAAAAGAAAACTAAGTAGATTGAGGAGATTAAATGTACTGAAAAACTCAACAGGTGAAAATGCTTAAGGCTGATAAAGTGAAATGAAAAGATGAAACAGGCTACAAACACTTGCAGGAGACTAGAAATACAAAAAGGTCGAAGGACTAAGAAATATTCAAAACACTTCCAAAACAGAAAAAACTAAGAAGACCAATCAGACTGGAAAGACAGAAAATACGAAGGAAACTAGATACACCAAAAATGCTGAGAGGCTGAAAATACTGAGGAAGACTGAACTCTCATTCTTTTACCCAAAGTTTATTGAGTCTTCTCGATTTTCAGTCTTCTCAGTATTAGTGTGTTTTACTTGTTTACTTCCCCAGTACGTGTAGTTTTTTTAGTCATCGCAGTTTTTACTTTCTGTTATTTTCGAGAATTATCGTTTTTAGTCTCCTGTATTTTTTCTGCCTTTTTAGTCTTTCTGCGAAGTGCCACTTGCAGAGTAGGAGCGCATTTTAATAGTAAGAGCATACTCGGACGTACGTAAGATTAAAGTATTCCACTTCAGAAAATACATTGAAAATGAATATTTTATAAGACTATGCGCATATTTTGCAGCCGTATTTTAACATTCTTAATTTCATATTTTTGGCAGATACCAGATCGTCTTTGTTACCCAAATAATAACTCTCAAAGTTAGTTATCTGCTTCCGTTACTGATGTCAGTTTTTTTTTAGCCCGCCCCCACTTTCCTTCTACCGTCATCACCCGTTTGGGAACCACATAATTATTCGAAGTTCTGTTTCTTCTGTGGGTACATTTAATTCTACTTAAAGAGACTTTGATAAGAAGTGGAAATAGGGGGCTCGAGATTACAGCCACACCCCCGTGAAATGAATTGAAGATCTTCCTCATAAAATGGAAAATAACATGCGGAGAGCAAAATGGGTCGACCCACCCTATAAATTCGCGAACGAAACAAACTGAAGAATTTTAGCTCTTTGAAAAGCTATTTTCAATATTGTTAGCATAAAAAATATGCCCTTCGAGCGAACGATTTAATAATATTAATAATACAAAGTGAACTGGTAACGCAGGTAGGACAGAAATGTGCAAAGCGAACAGGGAAAAACGTGAAATACGATAACGTCTTAACAGCCCCCCCCCCAAGAGGGTGTTCGAGAAATATAAGAATAAAAATGAAATCTACAAACTTAATATTAGTACGGTATTCAAAAAATTAAGCGAACATGTATCAATAAAAGAAAAAAACAACAAAAGCTACGTATTAAGATTCAAAGGGCAGGGGTTGCAGACCGATCTTCGAAAAAGGGAGCCACGTAAGCGGACGTCGACAATTCGAACTAAGCCATCTTCTCCCGGATGGATGTCTTCGATGATGCCCAATGGCCAGTCTAATGGATGCTAATTGATCTCTTTAACAAGAACGATTTGACCGACAGCAAGATTGGGTTGAGGTTGTCTCCACTTGTTGCGACACTGAAGTTGATTGATATAATCTTTGGACCAAGTGCGCCAAAATGACTTCAGTTGATTTCGAACGAGTTGTAACCTTTGCGAAAGAGGTAAGTCGTCGATATCGATTGAAGGAATGGTCGAAAAAGTTTCTCCGATGAGGAAGTGCGCAAGAGTTAGGATCTCAGATTCCTGGTTGATGTTGCGAGAGTAACAGAGAAGTCGAGAATTCATTACAGCTTCAACGCGAGTGAATAACGTTGCATATTCTTCGAAAGTTAAGACGATTCCTTTCGTAGCATTCAACAAAAAACGTTTAGCTGATTTGATGGCAGCCTCCCAAATCCCTCCCTGATGGGGGGCACAGGGTGGAATAAACTGCCACGAGAACTTCTGCAAAGTTGCAAATGAAGTCAATTCTTCTTGATGAGCGACGAAAAAGTTGCGAGCACCAACGAAGTTGGTTGCGTTGTCAGAGTTTAGCTGGATAGGTATACCTCGTCGGGAAATAAAGCGTTGTAGGCACTCGAGAAACCGATTCGTGGAAAGATCCGATACGATCTCTAGGTGCACGGCGCGGGTTGCCAAACAAATGAAAAGTGCCAAATACACCTTATAATGGCGAGTAGTCCGATGACCAACGCATTTACAGTTAAATGGCCCCGCTAGATCGACTCCCGAGTACTTGAATGGACGCGAAATCGAAACTCGAGCTTCAGGGAGTTGACCCATCAGCTGTTGACGAGTATCAGCTCGAAACCGACAGCACTGAACGCAGTTTCGACAAACTCTCTTGATCAGGTTAGTACGGCCCCCAATGAACCAGTACTGTGACGATAAGTGAGACTCGAGAAATCGGCGACCAGCGTGGAAAAATTTGTTGTGTAGATGTCTGGAACGAAGATAAACGAAAAATTTGATTTGGCCGGTAGGATGACTGGGTGCTGCTTGTCTCGAGAGAACGATGATTTCTTCAAACGACCACCGACACGTAGTACACCGTGTTCGTCCACAAACGGATCTAATTTTGATAACCGACTGTTGCTTTTAATAGGTTGCTGAACCTGTAACAGACTGATTTCCGCACAGAAAAACGACATCTGAAGTAGACGAATAATTGCAAAATGAGCATTAATAAACTCTATAAACGAAATCGAAGTAGTAGAAAAAGTATCGCGATTGATACAAATACGCTTCCAACGAAGTATGTAAGCGACAACATTTACAGGTTTAGTATAACAAGAAAAGTTATTGATGAAGCACGGTTGCTCTATGTTAGGTACTATTTGAAACTAAACACGACGATTGCACCACAGGAAATGAGATTGGCTCAGGTAATGCAAAATTATTCGACAAAAATGAAGATGGTCCAAAAGCCATAAGTTCGAAGCCATTAACGATGATACGGTAATTCCGCGAGTCGCGAGATCTGCTGGGTTGTCAGCAGTGTTGATGTACGACCATCGACGGATGCGAAAATCATTAACAATTTGCGAAACACGATTGCGTTCAAACACTTTCAGCTCGACGAGTGGCTTCTTCAACCACCCCAACACGACAATGGAATCGCTGTGCGCCACTACTTGATTAGGATCAACTTCCAACTTTGATCGTACCCGCTCCATTAACTTAGCCAATAATACTGCGGCAAACTGCCGCGCAATAGGCAGATTGGCTTGCATCGCAAAATCCAATCAGTTGATCCGGAGCTGACGAAACGAACGATGAGAACGACGATTGATTTTTATTAAATTCAGCTGCGGTAATTCGACAAAATAATTCAAGCAAAGCTGCGACAATGTTTCTGGTAGGGGGGTGTCCCAGTCCAGTTTTTCCATCCAAATTAGTTGCATAATAATTTTCACACGAACGGTTATTGGAGACAAGAATCCGAATGGATCAAATATACGAGATAGCTCAGACAAGACTAAGCATTTAGTTAAGACAGTGTTTGATGAAAAGGTTGATGGTTGACACTTAATCGAAAATGTGTCACTCGAAGGTTCCCACACCAAGCCAAGAACTGAGGTGTTCTCTGAAAAGTTGAATACCGTGTTGGGAGAGATCCCAAAATTGGACTGTTCGATTGTTTGCAAAAACTTCGACGAGTTTGACTTATATTTCCGCAGTGGAAATTTCGCAGCTAAAAGTTCTCGATGAATTTCTTGCTGCAGCTCCAAGGTAGTCGACAACGAATCTGCTCCAGCCAGCAAGTCGTCCATATAGAACTGGTTAGCGATGAAATGAGCAGCAAGTGACGATGGGTTTTTTCCCCGCAATTCAGCGGCGACGACGGCGAAACATTTCGTTGCAATAAATGACGCAGGTTTGGTTCCATATGTAAGTGTGTTTAGTTCGTATTCTTTCAACGGCTCCAACAAATTTTCACGCCAAACGATGCGTTGAAAGCGACGATCTGCGGCATCTACTAGTACGCATCGATACCTTTTTTCGATATCAGCTGTGAAAGCCACAAAGTGGCGACGAAATAACAAAAGCATATCAAACAATTCTTGCTGCAAAGTTGGTCCTTTCATTAATGCATCATTTAATGAAAAGCCAGATCGAGTTTTACCAGATGCATTGAAAACTACTCTTAAGTTTAGTGGTCTCACTATCCGGGTCGAAGAACAGCGCAATGTGGACAGTAGTAGGCATCAGCTGTATTATCTTGAGTGGAGACGAGCGACATGTGGTTCAGTTTTTCATACTCCAGCATAAAGTTGACGTACTCCTGTTTCAAATTGGGAGACAAATTTAGTGATTTTTCCACTCCAGCAAAACTGGCAAAAGCGCGAGAATAATTGTTAATTAGTTTGCTACGGTTTTCATTAAAAGGTAGCCAAACGATAAATTGACCATTTTCAGGGTCTCAACGGAAAGTGGATTCAAAATGCCGATTGCATTCTTCATCTTCGATCGCTGGAGACAATTTCTCCGCAGGAACTTCCTCAATATTCCAAAACCGTTCAAGGATCGAATCAATGTTTTGGGTTGCATACCCACAAAATGATGTGGACGAGACTACTAAGTTCGACGATCGTGGTTGGTTCACTGGACCAGACAATAACCAGCCAAAATGCGAGCGACGTAAAAAGGTTCCATTTACGATTTTGTGTTCGTTCATGATACAGTGCTCGTAGAATGAGGCACCAACGATTATGTCGACATTCACGATATCAACCGACGAATATTCAAATGCAGAAGCAGCTAACTGGAGATGATTAATCTGCTGACGGATCGAGCCAATAGATAATTTCTGAATGTTGTAGCTAATGGCTGATTGGGGAACGACATTTCCCTCAATGCGCAATTCAAATTATTCATAACGAGAAAACAATCGAAGAGCCGAGCTAAAAGACGAAGTTATCATACCACCAACACCTGCAACAGGGTCACTATCCGATAGATGGTAGGTAGACGGAATTTACAAATGAAGGCGTCCGAAATCAAAGTTAACTGCGAGCAGCTATTGAGAAGTATTCGCGCGGTCCCACAAATGTTGTTAGAAGCAAAATTAACGACAGCGGTTGGCAACAAAATAAACGATTTCGAATTTGGCGATTTGTAACACGCCAAGCTCAAAGAGTTGTCTGAAGGTATGGGCTGCGATGTTGATTCAACAGGTACTGGTGAAGCAGGCGATGATGCAGCAGTAGCGAGTTTTGATTCAAAATGCAACAGTTGATGATGTTTTTGATTGCAGGATTTACAACCAGGACGAGTACGCTGACTAGACGAGTGGTTACGGTTGAAACAATTCAAGCAGAGCGAGTTCTTCTTCATTATCGTTATATCGATCACGAGGAGTTAGACCAAGAAATTGCTTACAATCGACGAGACGATGAACAGCTTTACAAACGACACAAGTAGCTTTGCTGCTGACAAGAAACGACTTCTTTTCTTTAGCTGGAGAACTTGAGCTAATGTCTTTGCTCCTCTCCTCAACAACGAATGTCCGAATCTGAAGAAACTTGTTAAGCTCTTCGAAGTTTGGAAATGCATCACAGGTTGTTAGGGAATTTTCCCAATCTTTAGCTGTGACTGGGTCGAGGATTGAACTGACATGGTAAGCAATATATCTAGAGAAAGTCTCCTCGACTCTTTCCCCAGCTGCTTTCAATCCTCGAATAATACTATTTACTGAGTCGATTAAACCACAAATGTGCAATTCAGACTTGATAGGCGCCAGGTTCTTCAGTTCACGAAAATAATCACGAATGATTGCTCGACGATTGTCATACCGTGACCAAAAGTATGACCAAGCCTCAGGGTAAGACTCGTCAGTTAAGTCAAAGTCCTTCACAATAGAATTCGCTTGACCAATTAAAGCTTCTTTTAGATAGTACAGTTTTTGCACATTGGACAATTCAACATTGTTGTGGACCAAATTTTCAAATAAGTTTCGAAAATTGTAAAATTGCTGCAGATTTCCATCGAAAGTGGGAACGTTGATTCTTTTCAACTTTGGTTGGTTGTCGCTCGATTTTGATCCCGACAAATTTGGATCAGTGGTCGATAGTAACGATCTGCGACTTGCTTCTTTGCTTAGATTTCTGTTGATTAATTTGATTTTGCTAGCGATGATAAAAGTCACGAAAACCATCCGAATCTTTTACCAGTTCTTCGATCATTTTCGCATCATCATCTACAGCTTCATCCAAAAGCTCGTTCATATCAAACACCAAAGTTCGATACTGATCTCTGAGGGGACGATACTCCTCCTCCAACAAAACTTCGAGCCGGGAAACTGCCTCAAAGTCAAGTTGCTTACGGGATGTTATTGCATTGATAGCATCTTTGCACCTCTGAAGGTTTAATTTTATCAAACGGCGTTGCTTCAACAAGCTTTCCATGATGATGGCGATTTACAACGACGGCGACGATCAAAAACGTGCGATATACTAATGGTAAATAACTCTTACCGACGTGAAGAGAAACGCAGTTGTGTAGTAAAGTTCAACCAGATGGACGTTAGTGTTCAGCGACAGCACAGCAACGACAACAACAATAACACGTCAACGTAAAAACGCTTTCCGGAGGACCATAAACTTGTTAGCATAAAAAAGATGCTGATTGAGCGAACGATTCAATAATACTAATAATACAAAGTGAACTGGTAACGCAGGTAGGACAGAAATGTGCAAAGCGAACAGGGAAAAACGTGAAAAACGATAACGTCTTAACACATATGACTGTGATATTACAGGGGAGGCAAGGAGCTAAACCTTCACAAAACAGGAACGAATTCGAACTTTTATACGCATAATGCTTTTGCTCTTTTGGTAGAAAAACCTTGTGTCACTTAAGGAGCTTAAACCCACTGCAAAGAATTCCGCTCATTAGATCTCCAAGGCTACAGGTGATATGGCTTACTCATAAAAAAATTTGTCATAATTTTTCCTTTGGTGATGAGGATCGGTTGGTCCTTACGGGTGTTTCCAAACATGCTCGTTTTTTATTTTTACCTCGTTTTCCTCGGATTGCTAACACACCAATGAATACAACGAAGTATTCGATTTTTAACGAGCAGCTTTCTCATTCCACATGAGCTTCGATCAAAATGACGGATATTAATAAGGAAAGTTATAATTATAACTTATATGGGAGGATGTACACAACTTTCGAAAACACGTATCAATAGACGCGGCACTGTATTCAGTAATTCAGCAGCTCGCAATAGGGGGAAAAAAGAGAGCGAGAGAGAGAAATTACGAAAATGGAGAATTTCGGAACTGCAAAGTTATTAGTATTTCGAAGCGGAAATAAAAAGAGACTGAAAGACCCAAAACAAATTGAAAAATGCCCAAGCTGGAAAGATAAGTCTGTTTTCGAGTTCAAAATAGAATGAAATGGGTTATAATACCCGTTATACCGAATACCGGAGCCAAACTTTGAATTATCTGTATAAACAGAACACAAAATAAGGGTGTCTGGTGAGGCCCCAGCACCTTTACTTCGATACTATATAGCCGGTCGGTTAAAAATTTTTGGTAACGCGGGTTGAACCACTGTTCGCCAAAAGTTTCTTTTTCAGATTTTTCAAAACGGTTGCAAAAAGCTACCATGGAAACGTTTAACTGTAATTGTTAATTGTTCCAAACTGTTCGTGAAGTGGGGCACCGCAAGAGAACTATGGATCCGTATTAGGTGTCCGGCGGTATAATTTATATTTATTTCGGTGGCGGGGGTTGTATTAATTGTCAACGATTTTCTCGTCATTATGGACTTACGTCGACGGACCATTGTATTGGGTCGTTCCATATTAACCATGAGACACCAGATTTCTTTCAAATTTCATAGATTAATTACAAATTACACTTCTTTCAAAACTTTCAAAATCTCCTTTTATTTACACCTAACTAAACTGAAGTCTCGTATCTCCAAAACTAATAGAGAGAAGAAAAATGCAACTCACGCTCGGTGTTCAATTTCTTATTACGTCTATTTCCATTGTTATCCATCTTAAGTTTCTTTATTGTCACTTCATCATATCTTATAAGTGACTAAATTTCCGAGATAATACTACAATTCACAATTCAAGATATTAAAAAATTACACAAGATTGTTTATTGTCCATCAACACAATCGTAGAGGTCTTCTGATGATTTTTCACATTTTACACGATATAAAGTGAAATAATGTGTTTCTAGCAAGTGCAAATGCATAGGGAAACAACTGCCCCTTCTAAAGAAAAAAAATTCTAAGTAGCTGAGAGTACTTCAAAAATATGTATCTAGTAACACAGTCTTCTCGAACCAAGCAAGTCAATAAGCATCTTAAAGAGTAATAAGAAATCTAAATAAGTATAGAAGAGTTTGAAAGTCGTATAAAAGTGTCATAAACACCTCTGGAGGAGTACTACAGAGCGTTAAACACGTCTAGAAAACTCTTACTACAGAGTCTTGAAAAATCCTAACGGTTTAAACGAACCTTTGAAAGTGTTAAGGAGATCAAGATGTCTTGAGACACTTTGATAAAATTTTTAAGAGTTCTAATCAAGTCCGGAAGAGTGTTAAAAAGCTGTAAGCAAGTGCTGAATAAACTCTGTTAATATTTACGTACAGTATTTCTATTAAAAGAGACCACGCGACGAAAACAATAACCAGTGCTGGTGTTAACGTGCACTTAATTTCCGCTTCGGCCGATATGGCTGATAGCGAGCCAACAAATGACGATACCAAAACTTACGAAGCGATTGCAGGAGCAGTCAACACATTGAAGAAGAAACTAAACACTACGGTAAGCGAAATCCTTAACATATTACGCATAACAACCGGAACAGAAGAAGAAAACAAGTCCACTGTAGCAATCAATGCGCGGTCGCTGAAGGAAAGCGAAAACAAACAGCTTTTCAAACTGATCAACAATTTCCAAACGGAAGCAACCAGTTCCTTCAATACCATCAATAACAGTGTAACTGCGCTGAAAAGGACGCAAAAAGTTGTCGCCGCGGACTTGGCACAAACACTGTTGAAGGAGATCAAAAATATATCCACACGCCCCGTCCCTCAGCGATCGTATGCAGTAGCGACAAACCAATCAACTTTAGCAATTCAAGGACCTACAGCATCCAATGATGAAACTATCGTCATTAAATGCGACAGGGACGCCGACGAAACACTTAACACCATAAAAACAAAAATCAAGCCGTCAAAGATCGGAGCGACAGTAACGACGATATACAAAACAAAAGCGAACAACAAAATAGGAGTACTGAAGGTAAAAAGTAAAGAGCAAGCGGAGAAAATGCTAAATGAAATCAAGAAATTGGAGCTCCTAGCTTCAGTTGAACTATCAACGAAACTTAAGCCAACGATCATCGCCTTTGGAGTCCAGGGTGTAACAGAAGAAGATATTAAAACAGCAATAACCAACGTCAACAGCAAGGAGCTTCTATTGGTGTCACTCAATACCACCTCCAAAACAGCGCTGATTAGATTTGAGAAGGACGACTACCATAACTTCATCACGTCATCACCCAATCATCTACTATGCGAATACTCAAGTTTCAGGTATCAAACTCACATTTCAATTCGCGTATGTAGGAAGTGCAGGAGGTACGGACATACAGAAGAAAGATGCAACGCCACGGAAACAACAATGGATCTCACGAAGAAAGCGACAGAACTCAAGAAGTGCCCAAGCTGTGTCATCAAAAACCACGAATCAATAATACAACACCATCCCAACATTGGCGACCCGATTAAAGCAGCAGTCAACCGAACAGACCACAAAATATACCACCCTTCATGTACTATCTACTCCATGCTGACTAAAAGCATGGAAAAAGGTACGACTTTTAAAACAAAAGTATACTGGCGATGACCAGTAACACAAGTAAGACACTATCGTTAAGATGTACACTACTTAATGTAGGGAGAAGTCGATATCAACAAAAAGAATTACTAAAAAATGACAAATACGATATCATAATAATAACAGAACCCGACTTCGCGAAAGATAAACTAGTAGGACTCAATCCCAACTATACAGCTATAAAACAAAAAGATGTAGCAGTAGTAACTAAAAGATCACACAAAACTGAAACAAAAATGATCTCTGACCATGTCATAATAGTAAAAGTACAATCTATAACCCTCATTGCGACCTACCTCTCATCTAATGAAGAAATTGAGACTAAAATTAATTTAATTCAAAAGTACCTACATAAAAACAATCGAAACGAAAGCATCCTAATCATAGGTGACTTCAATACTCGGTCTACGCTATACGAAAATCTAAAACGAAACAGTAAAACAAGAAGAACAGAAATATTCGAGGAATTCCTCCTCAGTAACAATCTAACAGTCACAAATAAATACGACGTCAAAACTTTTGAAAACAAAAACGGATCCAGTGTAATTGACCTTGTCATAGGAAATAACAAAATGAGAAACAAAATACAAGACCTAAAGGTACAAGACAGCACGCTTTCTCAACACAAAACAATAAAACTAACGATAAATAATGTAGAAAAAACTCATCAAAACACACAAGTAATAGAATCAATTGACTATAATATCTTTGAGGAAAAAATCATTCAAAGTGACTTCACTAAGGAGATAAACTTGACTAAAAAATCAACTAATTCAGCAGAAGTTGACAAAAATGTTGAATTGATACTTGAAAAAGTCAACAGAATAAAAGAGGAAAGTGCTGTCACGAAAAGAATCAATACAGTAAACACATGGTGGAACGAGAAACTAGACGTATATAAACGAGCAATTAAAAAATTAACAAGAATAAAATACAAATATAAAAATAACAAAAATAATGCTGAGACAAACATAATAGAAGAAACAATAAAAATAATTCGTAAATACTACAGAAAAGAAATGGACTATAACAGAACAGAAACTTGGAAAAAACTTGTTAATAATTCAGATATTTGGGGCAAACCCTATAAAATAATAATGAATAAACTAACTAATTTTAATTTCCCACCTCTCAAAAAAGACAACAACGAAGATGTAACAGGAGAAAAAGAAAAAATCGAATTAATATGTGAAAAATTATTCCCACAGATTAAAGACAACGTACCTAACTACCCAAACATAAGCAAGAGCAACACTAAATTATCAATAGAGTCATATGAACTCAATCACCTTATCAAAAAACTAAATAACAAAAAGGCAAACGGACCTGACGGCATATCCAACAAAATGATAAAAATACTACACAAAAACATCCAGATCTACTATTGACCATTTTCAATAAGTACCTTGAGCTCCAACATTTCCCTTGCTTCTGGAAAACCTGCAAAATCAAACTACTAAACAAACCGGGAAAAGACCCTACTAAACCAAACTCATATCGTCCTATAGCCCTACTCCCAAATCTAGGCAAGGTTTATGAAAAAATTATACGTCAACTAATAGAAGAACAGATTAAAACCAAAGAAATGATACACAAAAATCAATACGGATACATTAAAAAAAAATCAACAGAAACTGCAATAGAGAAATGCATCAACAAAATAGAAAATAATATCACCAAAAAACAAATAAAAATGACCCTGCTAATTAGTTTTGACATTAGTGGAGCTTTTGATACAATAAAATGGTCTTCCATAACAAACTGTCTCAGAGAAAATAACTCGGATGACAACTTCATGAACTTAATAAAAAGCTTCCTAATCGACAGAGAAATAATTTTCTTTGATACCAATAACAACAAGATAATACACCAACAAAAACTAACAGCAGGGGTCCCACAAGGCTCAGCACTGTCTCCAACAATCTTCAACATTGCAATGGCCAAAGTTCACAAAAAATGCAAAACAGGGAGCAACAACACAGAATTAATAAGCTACGCAGACGACCTCTTGCTAATAGCCGGAATCCAGAACGATCAAGACATTGAACAAATAAATGAAACAATCAAGACTATAAACAACACACTAAAACAGTTAGGTCTAAAACTGAATCCACAAAAAACAAGCAGCATCCTAGTAACAAAAAAACATAACAAACAAAACCTAAAACTAGCCATAGGAAAAAAACTAAAACAAGAGAACGAACATATACTTATCAATAAAGAAATTAAATATCTAGGTATAATTTTAGATGAGAACCTCAACTTCAACAATCACACTAACTACATATTGGATAAAATCAAAAAATACTACTGCAAAATAACTGCTCTCTATAACAACACTTGTGGTCTAAAATACACAGACAGGAAAATTCTATACTCCGCACTTTTCAGGTCAATAATAGAGTATGGCTGCAAAATTTACTACCCAAAAATAAGTAAAAAAAACAAAACAAAAATCCAGAAAGAGCAAAGAAAAATACTATTAGGAGTCATAGCCGCATACAGAACAGTCTTTTACACAGCCACAAACGTAATTGCAGGAATATTACCAACTGATCTACAAATACTGAGAAGTAACGAAATCAAAACAATTAAAACATCCCAACTCACTCCAACCCAAAAAAAAGAGAGAATAAATGAAACTAAAGTTAAATACATCAATCTCTGGCAAGAAGAATATAACACCTCCGAAAAAGGAAGAAGAACTTATGAACTGATACCAAACATTGAAGAAAGACTTAAAAATAAAGAACTAAAACCTAACTTCTACCTCACACAATTCCTAACAGGTCACGGAAACTTTGGCGTATATTTAAAAAAATTCAAAATCATAGAAGATGACACCTGCATAAACTGCAAAAAAAAATTAACAGACACCCCAGATCACACCTTCTTGACATGTCCCGCTTTCAAAGAAATTAGAAATAAGCACAAAATTGAAAATATAAGCAAAAACTGGTTTGAAAATCGCAACAGCATACAAATAACAATCGACTATGTAAATGAAATCATGAAAAAGAAAGAAAAATATATTAATTGAAGAACTAGTCTATCCACTGTAATAATCACATACTGCCACATATGTAATAGCCGGAGTGACACCAATAGACCTACAACTAAAAAAAAAAATTAATAGAATAAAAAAAATTGAAGCGGAAGCGAGAACCAGAAAATTTACAGAAAAGCAACTAAAAGAGAAAATAAAGGAAGTAAAACAAGAAACAAATAAAACATGGCAAGAACAATATAGCACAGAGAAGACAGGAAGAAGAACGGCAAAACTGATTCCTCACATAGAAGAGAGACTAAAAAATAAAAATCTAAAATCTAACTATTTCCTAACACAATACCTCACCGGACATGGTAATTTTGCAACATATCTACAGAAATACCAAATAACAGATAACAGTCGTTGGAGGGTTATGTAACGCCAAAAAACAAGAGGGGTGTAAAATGTATACGTACCTACCTACTATAAGCTTGTGCATAAGTGGATTGGTAAATAGATGTACTGTATAGTATACAGAACTCAATCAGACCTCACCAGTGCGATAAACTGATTGTAAAAGCACTGGAGAGATCTGTTAAAAAACAAAAAAAAAAAAAAAAAGCAAGTTGGAAATAGTCACATACGAGTTTTGAGCCATCTTTATGGTCTTAAACAAATCTGGAAGTACGCTTCGAGAAATCGAAACGATTTCAATGTGTCTTAAACAAACATGGAAGAATCGTCGGGTCGATCAAGTCTTAAGCAATCTGGATAAAATTAAAGGAGCCATAAGAAATCTCGAACAAAACTAGAGCAAAGCGGAAGTCCGAAATAACAGCTTTATGGAGCCCCAAACAAGTCTGGGAGACTTTTAAACTTGTTCATGTATTTAAGGGTCTATTTATTTATTTATTTATTTATTCATTTAATGTTTTCCGCAACAAGCGCCCAAAGGCCCAAATAACGGAGCGGGAAGGGGAAGGCATTCACATCGCGAGAATACAAAAATACATATGAGGTATATGCTATACGGTCTACAATATTAGGACGCCGACACGTAATATACAGATTAATTAAATTTAGTCCAAGGGAACGGGGAGGGAGAGGGCGAGAAAGAGAGGCACAAGAGCCAGCAGACAAAGAGCAGCCGATGTCCCACAGCAGATGAGCAAGGAGCCCACTGCAACATGTGAGAGGGGAAGCAGACTCAGGGATGAGGCCCAAGACACCAGGAAACTTACTTTTACTATTGTTGTTACTACATATTATTGGGCACTATTATTGTTATTACGATTGCTGCTATTCATGTTCCATTTATTACTTCCATTTTCATTAGTTTTGTGGAAGCGTCTTTCTTAACTGATAAAATGAATTTTTTCTTACTCATAAAGAATAAGTCAATGGGTGGATTTTTCTGTACTACACAGTGCAGTATAACTTGGCCAGGTTTGAGTTAGAGTTCGCAGCTTTATGTTAAGAACAGCCCCGCAGAGAAAAAGAGGGCCTGGGAAGAATTTCCACGGGGCCCCCTTCTTCCAGTACATTTTTTACTTTTGTCAGATGGGAAAAAATTATACGCTATAAGAGGTTTTCTTCATGGTGTAAGGAGTGATTGCTGATTTGATGTACAGTATGATGTAGCCGTTAGCGTTGAAATTCAGGTCTTTTAAAAATACCTCCCCCCCTGAAAGTCCGGACCCGGGGCATATCCCCTCCCCCCTCTCGACAGAGTTGGTTGGGAAAGTAGGTCTGTGTTCCTTCCATAGTAGGATGTCACTCGTAGGTAAGTATCAGTTAAAATCGGACTATTCGAAATTTGATTATTTGAAATATACCTAAGAAATATTAATTTCGCCAGCTGCCTCCCGCTACTTCAACTTACTGTTTAAAAACCAATCAAAAATTCATCATAGGATACATCCACACGATAATACGTAAACAATTTGTAATAGAGGTATTAATTTTAGAAAGTTTTTTTTTTTATATTTTGGTAATATCGTTTTTAGTTGTGGGATTCCAAATGACGAACGAGAATTCCAAAACTGACCTAATGTATGTATTGAAGAGCACTTCCAACATTTCAGAATTTTTGTCGTGGACTCCATTCTTTTTTATAAACCCTAACATTTTTTTTTAGATTTCAATGTTATATAATCAATGTGCATGTTAAAAGAAAACTTAGAATCTAAAAAAACTCCTAAATCCTTAACAAAACCTACCTCAAGTGGTTCTATATTATGTATTTGTTACTAAAGAGAATTGGATTTCTTTTCTTAGAGAAACTAATTTTTACGTATTTAAAGATATTATATTGAATGGAAGAAGATTTTCATCACTACACTGACTTATTTGATCAAGATCATGCTGCAGATTAATACGTCCTCCTCTGACATTTTTATTTTGTATATCTTTAGATCAGTTGCATATGATAACACATTTGCAAGAAGGGGATAAGTCACATTATTACGATTTTGCGTTGTTTCATTTCATTTAGAAGTACTTTTTGTGCTCTATCGATTGGTAGCACTGAAATAGCGATCGGAGCACTCTCTGTATGATACAACTTGATTTGAAAAACTCACATTTCACAAGAAGGGGATAAGTCCATTCAGTTCCCAGACAATTACTCACATTTCGCAAATTCGATTTTTGGACTTATCCCCTTCTTGCAAATGTGTTATCATATAAGCTATATAATGAAATTCTTGATGATAGAACATGGTCACGTATGTCGTTAATAAAAATAAAAAATAAATATGCTCTAATTATAGACAGCCCTAGCTTTTTTCTCAAGAACTCGGCTCAGAATTATCTAATTTTGGTGAGCAATGTATCAAAATGTGAGGCATATAGTCTAGTTTTATAGACCAAAAAATTTCTTAAACTTCCCTATACCGTAATTTTTGTGAAATTGGTGTGGTGGGACGTATGGCGATGCACGCACGTCAAAGTAGCCCCTATGACACCGCACCCCGGCCCCGGAAACTACCCTTTCGAATATCGCATCAGTGGCCGCGGTATAAAATATAAACCACCTCAAAATATTCAAAAAAATCATCAAGAAAATTCAACCCTCAATGTAAATATTTTTGAAAGATCATAACGTATAATTATAAAGTAGAGTTTTTTTGCTATTTACTTTCTTTCGCCCCAATTTTTTCATATTTAATAATTTTCGAAATGAACGAACTCAAATCTTATCAAATTTTATCGACGTGAGTTAATAACATGGCGGAAAACAGTTTTACACAGCGTCCAAAGAATTGAACCAGAGAACCGAACACTGAATAGAACAATGTTGCTTCGAAGTCTAGTAACATGTTTGGGGATTAATTGGCCAGGAACTCTAGCAGTAGTTCTTGTAGAGAGTGGTCCATGTTTGTACCTTGGTTCATAATTTATTGTACCTTTAACTCTACATAATTATCCCACAGTACTCAACATTTTTCATCATTACTAAAAATTTTTCAATTTCAATTTCGAGTGAAATTCGATTTCACGTGTTTCCCACCACATTCTGCCCACCTGTTCCCCGATTTTTATCCGCCGTTAATTCGTGTACGAGGAACTACAGCATCGAATATTTAATTTGATTTTCCACAACCATCTCCAGTCTCAGCGTTAAAGTTTAATATTTCCGGGTTTTTTTTGTTTTTTTTTTGTTTTTTGTTGTTTTTTGTTGTTTTTTTTAATAATAATAACTACGACGACCGTGATAAAAGCATCTCGATTTCGAGTTTGTCGTCTCAGGAATTCAAGATCGTGCTGTTCTTCTGTAGGCTGTACTCGATTTCGAAATAAATAGAAAGAGCGTCTTCGGAGCGTGTCAGATTCATATTCCGAGGAGAACCGTAACCAGTGTAGAGTATTATTTCAGATAATGCCGTGACACTCGATTCCTATAAGTAAAATTTGTTGTTTCGGGAACCGACTCCTTCTGCTGACATTCGAGACACTGAAGCAATTTGGTACAGTTGAGAGTTGTAGTGCCTTTTCCTCTCCTCCTCATTCTTGAGTAATGGAAACTTATTGATTTTCGAAACCCGATCTAGCTGACGAACCGTGACACTCGTCTGGAAATTTTTTAAATCCGTATAATTCGCTCGCTGGCTGTAAGTGAAAAAGTCGAGCACTTTCTCGAAGCTTTCGTATAGTAAAATGCAAACGAATCAGTCATAAGATGAATGCCAGCTCGACAAAACCCGATCGCGGTTCACAAGAAGAAGACAAAGTGGGGTTCGAAATCAGACTATAAGCTACAGATAAACCTATCACGGTCTACAATAGAAAACCTTTCAGCTATACATGAAGCGATTACAATTTCCAATCAGTACGGTGTCTTACAATTTTTTGGTAAGTGCTTCAAAAAAGTCAGAGACCTGAAGTTTAATGTTATTCTATACACAGCCTTAGAAGCAACCGTTAAGCATCTCTGATGTCATTGAAAACTACGGGACCAGCAGTGGGCACCAAGGGTCAGAGATCACCGGCCTATCAATTGCGCCCCTCATGAGAAGCTGAGGAGCACTAATATCATTCCACCCTTTCACAGTTATAATAAAGGAAACTATAAGAATCAGCTCTCGCTTACACGAAACTACGAGTACATACCAGCACACAAATAAACTGAACACCAATTTTCCTTCAAACCCGAGAAAAAAATTACGTATTTTTCTCCAAAAAACATTAATTACAGACACAATTGAGATAGATAACAATGGGGGCGATCCTCAAGGGTTGGGGAGCCGCGGTTTCCAACAACAAATTTAAAAAGGCATCACCCCCACCTCAAAAGAAAATACTTCTGGCTTATAGGGTTCTTTTTTTCAAGGTGTTGCCGAATTCTCGGGGTTTGTACGAGGGAGAGTTTAGCCCGGGCCACAGCTAAAGCAGCCGACATCAAAAAACAAGAGCGAATAGAAAAAGCGCGTACATTGATTGATAGAAACAAACAGATCTTCAGAGTAAGAAACATTTATGAACTGTGACTGGATTGGACTAACGGATGTCCTGAGCTACCAATGTCCTGCCTGGTCTATCGAGGGAAGAAAAAAGGACCATAGTATGAATAATAGCGTGTTTTAGAGAAGATCACAACCAGAAATGCAGGTACGCAGGAGACAAAAGACGTTCGTGGGAGGTCCGCATCATGCTACGTGGAGACTAGTCCAGGCAGGACGATTTATACAAACATATACACTCGGGAGGAGATGATCGCCGCAGTGTTATGTAGGCAAATTCGTATACAGCTTCTATTTCTTGCTTTTATGGTTTGCAAGCGAGCGATAAAATTTTGTTAACCCTTCCACCCCCCCCCACTCTAAACTGGCGGTCGCCACATAGAGCGAATAACAGGGTATAGGGATATCTATAATAATACACCTACTGCAACTCTCACCCTAATTAAGACTGGGTTTCCAACAACAACAAAATAAAAAATCAGAAACAGCGTCATCATGTCATCATATGTTTGACTGCTCCCTCCCCACTCATGATTCCCTTCCAACACCTCTGGTGGTATCAGAGGAGTTGGAGCACGAAATTAAAAACATTCAAACATTCAGGAACTGCACTGTGATAGGAAAACGGTTCTAAAGAAAATCGAGATGAATTCTCTTTGCCTTACTGAATGAAACTATAATTCAGATGATAAAATTGTTCTCCTCATAAGGCTTACGTTACAGTTCCTCTACAAGGGGTTTTTATGAACCCATTTTTCGGCCTACTAAGGTAAATACGAAAATACTGCACACAGCTTTCTTTATAGAAAATTTATATTTTGATATGAGCAACACTTGACGAGCTACGATTAAGAAACCGGAGAGTGGCTATTCGTGTTTACATAAAGGGACGTTCTCGAAAAAGTGGAGTCTCACGTACTTCTTTCTGGTTCTTCTGGATATCATGACCACACGATATTACAAAATAAAAACTTCTGACACCCGAAAATGAGGGTTCATTTCTCAGTATTTCCGGGTCATTTGAAGACCTCATTTACAAAGTTCCCTCGGTTGAAAATAACAAAAGTCGGTTTTTTGGCGCAATCTGGAGGAAAAAGTCACTACGCATCTCCCACATGTTACAGATAATTTTTTTCGCACGTGGAACAGGATCAAAGTCGAATATATGTACGTGCTAAGGAGAGCTGATGAGAATGAAATCGCACTATCATTTTTACCAAGCTGGATACTGTAGATCCACATACATTATCCGGATCAAGAAAACGAAAATTTTCCACGTGTCGGAACGGTTTTGGGACAACATAGAATTTTCACCATGAACTCAAGTGTCTACCTATCACAAATTGCCCATTACCCACGACTTTCCCCACTTAGCGGTCCTACAGTTTGGAGACTATAAGGCCGACAGTTTACAAACTGCGACAGTGTTGCTACTATATCCTTGACTTGCCATTAAAACCATTAAATCAATGTTACCAAACTCACATAAAGAATGGAAGGTTTTCTTCGATTTCCCACACTTTGTTTTTTAGACTAAGGGTCTGGTTGGCCGAATGGATAGCGCGTAGGTCTCGGAATCCGGAGGTCCCGGGTTCGAGCCTACGTAGCAACTCGCTACATTTCGACCTAGGCCAGGTTTTCTGCAAGAAAAGAAGATGGCTAAGATAGCCGTAGCAGTCTGACCGACGTCTCTGAGGTAGTACTCGAAAGGGCGGATTCCAGGGCTTGAGTCTAGAATAAATAAAAAAATGAAAGGCCCTGAAAATTTGGAAGGGCACTTTGCGAATGATGTCTTCAATTCGAAAATTGCTGTTTTGGACTGAAGGCATTTTGTGAATCAGGTCTTCAATTGTGAAAATTGATTAGGTTAAGCATAAGTCTTCATTTCTTATATTTTACCAATTTCGTCAAAATATATCGGGAAAAAATCACTTAACGATAGTTCCTATTAAAACTCAAATAGAATCTTCTAGCACCCTACAGGTAGATAGATATCTTATCGATCTGAAATATGCGATTAATAGATCGTTAGTAGGACATAATCGAATTCGGTTAAATTGCGAAATTCTACCAACATGTCAACTATGAATCTCGGGGGGAAATAGTTTAAAAAAAGCCCCCGTAATAAATCTAATTAGTTTTTATAGCTCTGTACGCAAACTATTTCTATACTACTATTATGAAGTAGGTAAACTTGCTACACTAATTATCAAAACTTATTGTTAATGCGGAAACCCTCTCCTCTTATATTAACATTTTTGTACAAATCGTCTAAAATGTGTCTAACAAATTTGAAAATTAAAAATATTGGACTTATTGGACCTTCATTGGACTATTTTCGGGCTTTTTATGTTTTACCACAACCACAAAAAGAAGGGACCACGCAGAGTATGCTTGAGTATTGGAGATACAGAAGTCCAAAAAAGTTAGGTTGGGATTTCTGATTCCAAGAATTGACCCTTTCTAATTTTCCAATTTTTATTGAATCTGTGTTCAAATTATTGAATTTTTATTATTGGACTTATTAGACCGACAGACATCCTGGCTAATCGTCTTGCCTGGTCATTTTCGGCATCGCACGATGCGAGCATCTAACAAACGTCTTTTGTCTCCTGAATTCCTGCATTTCCAGCACGTGATCTTTTCAGAACCACCCTCTTCTTATTATTCTCATGAATCCCTCTCCTTTTTCTCCCTCGATCGGCCCAGGTTGGACATTTGGTTAGTTTAGTTCAGTTACAGCCGAGTTACAGGTTATGTTTAGCACTCACGAAGATCAGTTTTTACTATCGATCAACATATGCACTTTTGCTACTCTCTCGCCTTTTTAATTTCGAACGCCATTGCTGCGGTCCGGAATAAACTCTTCTCTCGCGCAAATCTTAAATATCTATTCAAAAAAAAAATATATGCTCATCATAGATAGAATGTCTGCACGATTACTAACAGATAAGCTTCCTTTAAAAAAATAGTTGCAATATCGGTACTGAGTCCAATTTTCTTTTTAATGATTCGTGATTCAAATCAGTATTTGCATTTTCTGCATTATAATTCGTGATTCAATTTTCTGTGATTTTGCGTTCGCTTTTTTCTGACAGTAAATTATATAGTTGAAATAGTTGGCAAGAATATTGTGTGAAACGTGGGCTCATGAATTGCGATACATTCTGGCTCGCCCGATCGCATTCGTTCCTCATCATGCACATTAGCCAACACCGAGTTCAATGGCCGGCATCAAGAACGCGGATCAAATGCCCCGCGAGCCGAAACTAACAGTATCGCAACTCGTGGTAGAAAAATATATTTTCAATGGCATGCACCCTAAACACAAAAACAAGACTAGCCAATTCGAGTTCGAGTTGCAGAGAGGCGATCGAGTCTGAACGTTTTCCAGAAATTCCTCTCCCGAAGTGAACCGACGGAGATACCGCAAAATCATCCCTAATTTATCTCGCAACGCTACCCGCTGGGTAAAACAATCTTGATCCTCTTTCTGCTTTGTGTTCTTTAGAGTTGAAATGAAACGTCAACACAGAGTTTAGTCGGTCAATATCTTGGTGTAGCTGACTTCGAAATTGTCGCCGACACTCTCAACATGAGTTCATAACGAGTCAAAATTGCTTTCGCATGTGCACTGACCTCTTTCACGATTCGACCGTGATATGGGCGGAATGTAAGAAATTCGTGTTATTTTATCGCACCCAAAGCCTGCAGATTTACAGTAATGCAGACATGCAGGACGCACACCAGCCCGACAGTTCAATATTCTTCGAGCTCGGTTCTCTAATAGTTACATTCGTGAGCTGAATTGATCATTGGAGCTCCTCTGAGCTAGGCAGCAACATTTTTGCAGCTACAAGTATACTTAATTTGTATCAAAATTTTGTATCTGCAAATGAATAATTGTTTTAGTCTTAATGAGTACGACGGATGGTTGAATTCGTTAAAGCGTAGAAGTACTTGATGTTTTCTTATGTAGGCAATTTAGTTTCAGAGCGACGTAGAATGCTGTTAAATACGAGTAGCATGAATAGTACGCTCATTTCTATATTTTTTTTACTCGGATCACCAACTTTTCTTAACAGAGTGCAAATATACCTAGTTATACCAGCGAAACAGTTTTCCATTGCTTAGACTTTCGGAAGATCATGAAGCAAGAATTTCAAGACAAACAGTTAAAACGTGCAGAAGCATGCAGAACCTTTCTCATGAGCGGGCACCTGGCTGTGAGATCTGGACGAGGAGGGATGCGGCTATTTGGTTCAAAAAGTCGATCCTATCCCCTAACAATACATTGATAATCTTTTTTCATTCCCAAATTTTGTAACATTTTGCTCTGGTCTCCTTTACGCAGGAGCGGAGTGGCCCGCCGGACCAGGCAAATTCCCGATGGCCCGGCACAAAGCCTGATATCTGAAAATTAATTTAACATCTTCAAGCTTCCTCAGTGCTTATTTATGACTCAAAACTTCTTTAAGGCTCTTGCTATATTTTAGATTTTTTTTTTTTAATTCTTCAAGACATGTTCAAGACTCTACAGATATTATGGACACGGTCAACATTATCCCACTCCTAGAGACTTTTTAATGACTTTTCAGATTCTTTCACATTATTTTCAGAATCGCTGAGATATTTTGTCATAACTAAGGAAAGTTTTTTTATGTGTTTGAATATTTTTCCAATATTCGTTTCAACGTTTAATTAAATCATCAAAAACACAAAGCATTTTTTCATTTCCAAATAATCGCAATTGCAGTTTGCAGCTTCGCAGTTTAAAGCCTTGAATAAGCTTTTATGTAGGAAAAAAAAAGTATAAACGGTATCATCATAGACCGTAACTACCGATAGTTTTTTTTCTTGTCTCTAATTTTCTAGTCTTCAGCCGACCTCCTTCCAGCAGCTTACAGCAAAGAGCAAACATCCTGTTTTTTTTGTTTTTTTTTTTGTTTTTTTTGTTGTTTTTTTTTTTTAAATAATAGAAATTCGTAAAAATTGTGAAAATTTCGTCAATAGAAGTGATTTTTGGTCAGTTTTTGGGAAAATATGCGCTAACAACCTCAAATGTGCGGCAAATATGCGGTATTCGGCTATTTTCAGCGAAAATATGCATTTTTATGCATTTATGGCCTAAATATGCAAAAATATGCGCTATAAACTTTTGCATACGGATTCAGAATTTCATGATTCACGAGGATAATGTGGATATGCGCTATCTAGTATTACAAGAACAAATATGCATTTGCATAAAAATCCTAGCCTTATTCATTAATCATCATTAAGTACACGAATATCTTTTTTAAAATAAGTGCCATTCATGGCTATACAGGCGTCCATTCGTTCATGCCATTTATCGAACGTTTCCGCGTATTCCGCCGCCAGTAACGAGGAGAAAAACATCTGCGCCGCGGTGATGACATTTAAAAAATCACAATTCCCCCCCCCCCCATATAGTCCTATTCTCGCCTGCGACTTTTGGTTATTTCCTCAACTGAAGGCAGGCTTACACGGTCGTCAATTCAACACGAATCAAGAAGTCATCACCGTGACACAGATGTTTTTCTCCTCGTTACCAGTGGCAGAATACGCGAAAACGTTCGATAAATGTTAAGAACGAATGGACGCCTGTATAGCCATGAATGACGCTTATTTTGAAAAAGATATTCGTGTACTTCATGAAGATGATGATTAATAAAAAATTTTGTAATTGTATGCTTTTTTTTCCTTCTTTAAAAAAATCTTTAAAAAACCTGGAGGGGTCAACGCATATGGTTTCTTTCAAATTGGTCTGGAACAGTGAGTTTTCAATCAAATGAGCTCGGCGTGGTCTCAATTGATAGCTAATGAACCAAATTATTCCCCTACTGCGTTGAAACGCCGATAGGAAGCGTTGATGGGCCGCACAAATTTTAGTCTCAGTTACTTAGCGACAGCCTATGTACCTTTGCTCATTTTGGATCGAGGATCCACCACTAGATTGTAAAGCTTCTTCATATCTTTTGTACAAATATTACTGCAATACATCCAGCGTGGCTATCCAAAGAGGTAACTGTAACCGCATAAAAAACTTGCCCTAGTCATAACTATGTGTATATGTTACTTGTTTCAGATTTTTTTAGATTCATTTCAGCCTTTCTGACACCCATCTGGGTGGGTTTAGAACCCTTTAAGACTCTTTTAGGCTTCTTAAATCTTGTTTAAAACTTTTTAAGACTTCTGAACACATTTTAATCATTTCTAAGAATCTTCGAGATTCATTTCAACACTATTCCTGGTTTGATTAAGATTTTTGACAATCCGCTACATTATTAGGATTAATTGAGGTTTCTTCATACTCATTCAGGATCCTTTGAAAATCATCCAGACGGGCTCAGGATTTTTCGAAATTTTTCTAATCTTGCTTTAGATTTTTTAAGATCTCAATAGGATGCTTACAAACACGACTGAACTATATAAGACTATTCTATGTTTCACTGAGACTCTTGAAACTCTTACAGCTTATGTAATATTAAATTCTTATAGAGGGTACAATATTTTTTCAGATTCTTCAAGGGTTTTCTAAGCTTCTTTGTTTTAGTGTTTAGAAGAGTCTTAAAAGATCTAAATAAGTCTATAAGAGTTTTGGAAAAGTCTGAAAGAGTCTGACAAGTCTGTGTAGAGCCTAAAATATTAATCGTAAAGAAGTCCGAAAAAGCTGTAAAGCTGCAGAAATAATCTTAGACAGTTCAGCACGAGCCTTGAAAAATAAGGTAGGTAGACGTCACGGAATTTCAAAAACATATGAGGATACATACCTCCTCCCCCATGGGAAAATATTGGAAATATACATGCCACAACTCACCTCAGTGAGTCTTAAAAGATTCTGTAAAAGTCTGGAAGAGTCAATGTAAAGTAATAATCTTAAATTCGAAAAGGTTTTACCGGTAGCCTTGCGAACCATTTTGAGTCTTGATGAATAAATTACTCTGAAAATATTTCAGAGAAGTGTGGAGGACATATCGAGTGTCTCATGCACATTTGACCAAAGAGACAAAAACTCTTTTTTCCAGGAGAGCGATTTGAAAATTATATATACGAGGCTCAAATGGTTTACGCCATCTAGCAGGCTAAAAAAGAAAATAATTCGTAATTTGCGAGTGTAGTCCGATAGAGAGCATCGAGATCTATAAGAATATGTGTTAAACTCATTTTCGTCAAAATGTTGCTTAGGTCAAGTGTGCATGAGACACTCGATATTCCCTCATTCCTCTCTCTCCACCGGAAAAAAGTCGAGAATGTCTATTTTACTGCTCATTTTAACGAGTCTTAAAAGGTCTTATAAACGGCTCGAAGGGTCTTAAAAAGTTTTTGTAGCGTTTGAAATAATAATCTTGAACAAGAATGAAAAAGTTTTAGAAATGGCCTTGACGAATTCTGCAAGAGACTTGAAGTATAAAATATGTACATTTGAGGAAATATTTAAAAAACTATGAGGATACACCCTCCCACCCCTCTACAAGCCAGGGGAAAATAACACAATACCCATTTTATTGCACCTCTTAATGAGTCTCAAAGGGTCTAGGAAAGGTCTTAAAAAGACTTAGTAGTCAGGAATAATAATCCTAAACAAATCCGAAAAAAATTCTCGCGGAAAACTTATGCCGAGTAAAATACACCTGAAAGAATTTTAAAGAAGCATGGACGTAAATCCTTCTCCCTCCAGGGTGAGGAAAAAAGATGAAATTACAAATTTTTACGACCCAACTCGTTAAATGATCACTCGCTACTACAATCTTACCGATTAGTTTTTTTTGTTTTTGTTTTTCAATTTTTTTCCCCCACTATATAATACTTATAAAATTATAAGCTATCCACTCTCTGTAAAATTGTTTTATTTACGCTACTGCACAGAGCCACTTAGTTTTCGAGCTTTTGAAGTTGGCGTACCTATTTGCAGTGCAAACCTGATTATTATTTCACTTGTTGGACTGGTAATATCCAGAAAATTTGAGCTCAATTTGATGAAGGTAACGGCGGATACCCTATTTTGTGAGAATATACTTTGCCTTTCGACTCTCAATCATCCACAAAAGACACAAAAATGAAATTAAAATCAAATTTATTCCTCTGCATCTAAACTCTGAAACGGAAAACGCAAAAACTATTTTCTCAAAAAGTCCTGTTTCTAGGCTAAGTCAATCAAATTTCGCCGCATGTTATCACGTTTCAGAAGAAAATTTGGTAAATGTAAAACATGTTTCAAAAAAATTATGAATGTTACTTCCTAAACTTTTTTAGAGGAAAGGTGATAGTATTAGAAAGACAGAGGGGTGAAGAAAGGGAAGAATAAGGAAAATGACAATCATAATTAATGTTATCTCTTCAACTTTCTCCGGTAGAGAAAAAGTGGGAGGGGGCCTGAAAACCTGATTTTCCCGGTGGTACATCTAGTTTCCCTCCACCCCTGCTCCAAAAAAAAAAAATTCAAACAGGAATGCTTCGATAACTACCCTGATGCACAATCGAGAAGTCCCCTGCTCGACTTTTCAGGCACCCAGTGCAAGAGAGAGCAGATCACAAATTACGGAGTTGGCTCATAATTCGCATATTATTACTTGTTTCAAAAAATGTTTCGAACAAAATGTACCCTGGAAAAGAGGAATTAAAAATATTCTTGTACACCACTAGACACAACGCAAGCCTTATGACGGGAAGCGTAAAATGTAAGGGTTTCGTTCTCTGAGCTGGGTACAAAATTGACGTCATTTCTGGAATTTCGTTTACCAAATTAAATAAAAATGTGACTTTTCACGGAGTAGATTTACTGATGTTCGAAATCCGAGTAAGTCAGGCTCGTATCGAAAGAAAAAAATTCTAAAAGCTAAAGTATGGGTAGGCAACCAGTGTACGTACACTTCCCTATCACAGATTTGTGCTTTCTATCTACGATGTGGAAGAAACCTTCAAGCCTTATCAAACCGAATTTAACATATTCCGAGCTCAAATTCTTCATCTCTCGTCGCTGAAGCAAACTTAAGGAAAATGGGAGAAAAACTGATACGGACACAATATTTTCACTAAGAACCCTGATACTTGTATAATTCGGTTCCTCAAAGTCAATACTAAATTCGTACTACTTCTAATTTTATTTGAATTTTCCAAATCTGCCCCTAATGAACATTAATTCTTGATCTTGCCGCCGCGGCAGTGAAATATAAAATAAACACTATTCGCGCGGATACGTTAAATTAAACTTTTAATCCGTTCTGGAATCGTTAATAAATTTCGTCTGCCAAGTTTAAAAGCTCCGTCTGATCGCGTTAAATAAAAGTAATGTTGAAATGCTGTTTATTTTCTACTTCATTTGAATTCAAAGGGATGGAAGATATCGCAGATAGCTAACTAAGTTTAAACTGCAGCGACAAGAAAAAGAGGTCATTTGTTGTTGGAATTTTACATGTTTTATCGCTAAAAATGATTAGATTACATGAAACGTTTTAGCTCGTAAATTCAATATTGACGGTAAAACGTAGAGTAAATGATTCGGTAATACGAACTGCGGTCTTCGTGCATCAGGTCTTTTGACAATGACGATAAAGTTACTGAGAGACGTTATTTTCGGAATAATTGGAACAAAAGAAATCCAAAATTTTATTATTATGGTCTGGCGTGCTGTTTAATATGCTCGCAGATAACAAACAACAATGTTTTTTTGTAAGCTGAACTACGAGTACATACAAAATACTACACATAAACCAATTGACGAGATAACAATAGCGAAATCTGAGAAATTTCTACCCGCTAGAAAGCGAAAGATTCGAGAACTATAGTTGTTCAGTTTGCTCTCTGGATACGAGAAGAATTATATCAGGTGATTCTATAAGACAAATTGGAAAAATGGTCAAACGGATACTACTGGTTTTACTCAAACATCACTAAAGGGTACAGAGGTGCGGGTTTTTACACCCATAAAACGGTGGTTAACCGTAATTTAATGACAAAGGGAATCTCAGAAAGGATAAGTGTACTAAAACTGAAATTAACAAACAATACAAAACTAACTATTGTACAAGCGTACGCACCTGTCTCACTAGCTGACTCCGAAGGGGTAGAAAGCCTTGCGCATACCATCTTATCAGAAACTTTAGGAAACGAAAAGGAATATTTTAACATTGTCATGGATGATTCTAACGGAAAAATTAATACAGACTTATTAAATTCGAACTACATAGGAAAATTTCCCTCCAGTAACACACCAAATGACAATGGTCTGAAAATTATCAAATTTGCTGAAAGAAATAGATAGAAAACTGCCAACACGCTCTACAAAAAACGATTAGCCAGAAAATGGACTCGGCAATCTCCTGATAATAGAACAAAATACGAAATTGATTCTATTATAATTAATGACGTACGTATATCCCAAGATGTGGGATGTATTACCTCCCTCAACTCCCCGACCACAGAGCCATTCAGATCAAATTGAAAATTCATCCCAATCGGGTAAAGAATAAAAAATTATATTCAAAGAGGGACATCCAAAGGTGGAACAGATAAAAAAATGAAATGAAAAAGAAATTTAAAAACACGCCAATTCCAGAATGTACAAGTAACACAAACAGTATCCAAGAGAGATACAACAAACTAGAAGAGGTTTTGAAAAAAAGAAGAAAAATATTCGCTCAATAAAAACCGATGATAAAATAACATCGATATAAAACAACTAATTTAAAAAAGGAATAAGTTACTAAAAAAGGAAAATAAGAACTTGAATGAACAAATTCAACTTTCAGAATTGAAAAAAGTGTTAAAAAGAAGAATAAAAAGGCCGATATTAGTTTATTTGGGACCCAAAGAATCCAAGAAATAATAAAACAGACGAGACCCATCAGAAAGATGAAGAAGGAAATATACCCTAATCCCAAAAATCAAAATTGAAGACAGCAAACATGTGTATGATAGAGGTGGCGCAATACAAACAGCTACCAGCTATTACAGAAATCTGTACAAACAAGAAAGTACAACACAAACAATAGACCTTGAAATAAAAATCTGGAGCGAAGATCCTTTCCCTCCTATTTTAGAAGACAAAATACGAAATATTTTGAAAAACCTGAAAAACAAAAAGTCGCTAGGCCCAGATAAAATAAGAAACTACACCCTAAAAACATTTTCGTACGAATAACCCCAATATTAACACAAATATTTAATGCAATAATATAATAAGAAGCAATCCCAAAACAATGGAAGGAACCCAAAATTATTTTACTGTTTAAAAAGGGGGACAAATCGGACCTGGCAAATTACAGACCACTTAGCCTCACATCTAATATTAGCAAAGTATTTTCTGAAGTATTGAAGAATCGAGTTTATCACCAATTAGACGGACAACAAAGCCTGAACAGGCAGGCTTTAGGAAGGGGTATTGTACCATTGACCATATTTTTACAATAAACCAACTTACAGAAAAAGCTAATAAATACCAAATAACACTATATATTCTAATGATCGACTTCCAAAAAGCCTTTGACTCAGTAAATCTATAACTTATCTCTGGAAAGCGTTAGCACAGCAAGGGTTGTCAAGTGAAGGAACTATACCGATACAAGAGGGAAAATAAAACTAGACAAACAAGGACCACATTTAAAAATTGAAAGACGTATCAAACAGGGGGGACCCTCTTTCACCAACCCTCTTTAATTGCATAATTGAGGACATTTTTTGCAACTGGGTGGGGCTAACAAAGGAATAAAAATCGATGGCAGATAGCTTAATAATTCAAGATTTGCAGATGATGTGGCAATCATATCACAAAAAAAAAACGAAATACAACAAATGATAAGAGAATTTGAAGAAATAAGCAAAAAATCTGGAAATGAAAATTATTGTAAATAAAACGGCACGAATCTCAAACGATCCTAATATAATCTTAACACCGGTGGGGAGGGGGAGGACAAATTAAATTGGTTGTTGAAAGTGTCTATCTGTGCCAAATGATCTTATTTAAGGACAGGTCGGGAAAAGAAATTACTAGGCGTGTAATAGCGGCTTGGAAAAACTACTAGTACCCTAAAGAAAATCTACAAAACTAAGGTGCCAACCAAACTAAAAACAAAACTTTAGAAAGTTGCATATACCCAGCATTATTATATGGTATGTAAACATGGGCATCAACAACCTCCCAATTAAACCGCATTTATAGTACACAGATAGCAATGGAAAGAAGCATCCTACGGATCAAAAAATCAGAAAAGGTACACAATACAAATACTAGGAAAAGAACGGGGACAAATGACTTAAGGTACACAACCGAAAAACAATATACAACCATTAAAAGGGTTCTTAGAACGAGGGGGGCAGCGTGGATCTCGAAACTATTTCGAACCACATTCTCCTCCAGAGCAGAAGCCAGAGTCCGGAGTCACTCAAAAGCTATCAACTGCAAGAGTACCACGAAGTCGGAAGAACGTAAACTGCACACACTAATAGAAAAACTGAAAAAATGTAATTTGCACACAGGGTAAAGTACACGCAGTCAGACGAAGCAAGATAAGAAGTGTTAAAAGTGTGAGCAGTTTACAATTCTATTGACTGGTAGACAAGAATGAACATGTAACTGAAATGTAAGCAGGCTATGATAAAGTTTTTATGCAACTGGACAATCATTTGAACTGTATCAGTTGGACTACATAGAGTGTTTGAAATTTTCTATCATGAATTCCTTACAATTTATTCTCAGTATATTCGTGGAGATTCATGATTACTGTTTGAAAATTTTACTTATTATAAATTTCCTCGTTACAGCAAACTACGAGTACAAATGCATGCGAATCTTTTCACAGCCGTTTCAAGGCATGCTTTTATAAGGCTCACCCCGATATATTTGGATTTATTCAACGTCTTTCCGAATTCCAGCTCGAAACTTACACACAAATTCAGAGCCTGCACATTCCAACAAAAGTGAGACGTGATTATGCACGATGCCGAGCTCATGTTGAAGAACTTATTCAGCAGTACGGCCGTTGAGATAATACAGGCCTACATTTCCTAAAAAGGGGTGGCTATTACTTGTGCCCCACCAAAATAGACAGCAACAGCCTCCCCCCCCCCGCTTTATAAATTAAATTGTTGTAATACGTGTACGATTCCGTCACGCCGAAATCTTGGTTGCGATGATACTCGCAGATAGATTCGTGCAGTGCACGGGATATACATACTCGTAGTAGGTCGGAGTAACACTTGTTATCCGAGCTACGACATGTCGTGGTCTACACTCTCGGAACTGTAGCTTTTTGTTGATTCAGTGTTCGCACTGCAATCTTAGAAGCGTGATTTAAAGGCTATTCCGTTCTAGGCTTATATACGTTTATAAAATTTTTACTCGTGTACTTATCTTAATTTGCCAAAATTCACTGAATATAAATAAGTTTAATTTGAAGTTTGATTATTTTTTGTAAACATTTACAATTTGAGAGCAAAATACAAATAAAAATTAACTTTTTGGTATGCGTGCAAATTACATACACAAATAAACTCGTCACTCCGTGTGCAAATTAGAATGTGTGCAGTTTACATTCTTAAAATGAAAAGTGTGTGCCGTTTGTATGCGCCCCACAAAGTCCGGTTACAAGCTGGAAACGGATTTCAAAATTGGCTACCTCGGGTCCTAATGAAGAAGTAATACGTACAACTCTCAAAGAACGAAATAAAACGTTCCCCGACTGTCGAGATTCTGATTTTTAGTCCTCCGGTTGGAAAAAATCAAACTTTCACCAGACAACAATCTGAAGAAAATCTACCTAACTTTCTTGGCGGAAAAGCGATGGCGATCCCTAATTTTCTTCTCAGAAGGGAGACACAAGAATTCATCTGGCGGGTTTTTCTAAGGGTCGGCGCACTAGTAGTGCAGTCAGTCGGTGACTCCGGCGAGTTCTCGCTTGATGTGGTACTGGGCGAGGAGTGAGCACCAGAAAAAGGAGACAATCCCGCACAGGTGACCGCTACGTCACCGAGGAGATTAATTCCTTCAGATATTTTTGTATTTTGGACTGAGGTGGACTTTTTTTTTTTTTTTAACAGAATTGACGACGGTAATCATCGAATTTATTTCAGGAATGGAAGCATGAAAACGTTAATCCACTGAGTTCACTTAAGGTACTGGAGATCTTCGCTCCTCGGTTGCTTTATAACTCAGCATTCCTTCACATTTTTACTGTTTTTCTCGCTGCACGGTTGAATGTTTGCCACTATAGGTTAGCTGGCTGGTTTGCTGTCTTTTTATCCTCTGTCCAAATCATTGAATTTTTTCCTTATACCGGGAGTATAAACTAACTTTTTGTCATAAATACGGAAATTTCGAAACAAAAAATGAAAAAATCTTTCCAGTTTTGAGAATTTGTTCGTTTGTCAATTCAGTTTCTACATTTTTTTGGAAACATCGAATTCCCCAACCTTTTATGCAAGGTCCCGTCGCTGCCACAGCTGGATTAAAAATATATTTATAAGGCGGCCAAGAATCTTATGTTTTTTCTTTTGGAAGAGAGTCCCCTCCCTCCGCCTATTGTGAACTTCTTTTACCATCATCGTGGCGTTAAATTTCTTGAATTTCAAGACTGCGGTAAGTTCAACAGGAGTTCATTTCTGTCATCAGAAGTACGTCTCACTATATGGAGTATTCATCCATGAATAACCAATTCTTTCTAAATTTGTGAAACATGTCTTATCGTTGTGAACCTGTTTCCTCGTCCATCGTCGTGCTAGCTGCTGTGCCTTTTATCAGGGCGAAAAAAACGAGGGATCGGTTTTTGTCTCAGCCTTACCAATATTGTATGTCTTTGACCAAAAAAGGATGCTTATGCCTAATATCATATTTTTGAGGAAAACTAATTAAAAATTTGCAACGCTGTTTTTACAAAAATATGTTTGGGTCCTCCTGTACGGCTCAAGACGTAGTACGATAACATGGAATGTTTCGTTGGAATTCCATCTTTCCCTGGCTGTTGATGACATAGTTGGTAAACTTGTTTCACGTGGTGAAGCGGGTATTTTGTGTTGGAATCTAGGCATACGCATCCTTTTTGGGTCGATGTGCGGTCAAGGGGTAACGTAATCGTTTTGCAATCCTTTGCTTTTCGAGCTCGAGCTCCGCACACGCCGGAAAGCCAAGGATACTCGAATACCTGACTAACACCCAAGCGAACACAGTGACTACAGTATCATCGAGGTGGAAACATAGCGTGTCCTGTAACCCCCGCCAGTTCAATCGCATAGCGTGTTACCACCAGATCACAAAGATTGATACTGCGCGTGTGCACGTCGTGGGCAGCTTACTCAACGTCGTGGAACACGAGACTCGTAAGCAAACTGCGGCTGCACACTCTTCGGCCCAGAGAAGGAAAACTCCGACGGAACAAAACCGTCGGCGAAGGCAATGGCAAACTACCCCGACTAACCTACCTAGGAGAGTCGCGCGTCAGAAATCGCGACCGCCAACGTCTAGTATCGGATACGGCACCTAGAGAAGAATAAAATACTTTCTTGGGGCAGGGTCACCTATGTTGTATCGGATGCACGTAAATAATTCCAGGGGGAAAAAAATCCAACTTCGACCAAAAAAGTGCCCAGAAATAAAGAATGAAACATCGGCACTTTGTGATACCGACCCAGTAATATTCTCCATTCTTATCATTTAACAAAGTAAGTTGACCCCTATCCCTTCTCCCCTACTCTCGAAACCCCCAGACCAGAGTATGGTGAAAAATTATAGCTTTAATGGACTTTCGTAGTCTCTCTCCGTCAGTTATTTTCTGGTTACATCCCCCCCCCCTCGTCCGGAGGTAGCAACCGAGTTTATACTAGTCTTTAAATATTTAATGTAAGGTTGAGCTTCCATAATATTATGAAGGACAAGGGAAAAAAATGTTTCGGACTGTTTCACCTAAGAGTGACATTTTATGACGAGGTAATAGAAGATGACTTGAAAAAAAGGATACTTGAGGAGTGGAGCGTTGCGAATATTCTTTCAGAGCACATCTGTGTGTATATTGCAAGTAACACAATACATAATCAAATCGGATGAGATTTCCTTCTTCCTTTTCCATCCGTATCGTCCAAAGATATGTGGATGGGTCGTGAATAATAAACACAAACGTGCCAGCGGGTTTTTCCTGAACACTTTCACTCGTCTAAGTTAATTTCGTACAACAGAATTGGTGGTATCTTGTAAATTTTGTAAAAGTTAGCTCGGTGTAAATCGTTAGGTTAATGCGATGTATTTAAAACGTTACGGCACGCAGTAAACATTTTAAAGAAAGAAGGTGGAAAAAAAGTTAACATTTTGCTGAATACGTTCTTTTTCCTCGTTCCGGCGTATCTCATCGTCTCTTCGACCTGAAAAAAGTTTGAAGTTGTGAATTATTCTCACTCAGTTTTCACATCTTCGATGTTCTATCCTCCCTATAGATTCTAAATTGCCTGAACGAAGCGGTAAATAGAGATTGCGTATACGCGTAGCACAAATAGCCTTCATCTCAACGCTTAAGTTAAAAGTTGAGATACTTGAGACAAACTCACACGTAGAGATGATTCATACTGATTGTATCCGTCGACTGAAACGCAAGTGGCATATGCAGGCGATATTTACAGTCACTTTTAGTTTCTTGTGAAACTACTTTTTGTACCGGTTACAGGGAGTCCAAAGTAAGGTAGGAAATATCGATACTGCGAGGAGCACTGCGATCATCTAAATATAAGTTCTGTACCAGCCAAGAGTGAGGAACATATGTGTTAGTGCGAACAGCCCATCTTGTGTGTGTGTGTGTGTGTGGAGAAGACTTATGGGGAGCTGACAAGTATCCAAATTCAAAATAATGCTAAATTCTTTCACTGGTATAATTTTTTAGCTTTTGGGAAGGCTTTCCGAGGATTGTAGAGACTAAGCCCCCAATCCTCTTGCGCCTATATAAACGTATATTAGTAAGTTGACACTGAATTTGGTATCATAAATTCAATATTTAGTCCACCAAATTTTCATTGAATTTCAATTTACAATCACCATATCCAGGGATTGTGAAAAACGTGGCAAAACTTTGAAAGATCAGATTTAATAATCCAAAGTAAGATGCATCTTTAATTTTACTCACTTTGGTTCCACTAATCGTCAGCCTCAGAATTTTTTTTTTTCTTGTCTGTGTATAGTACAATGACATTGGTTATTCTAGGCACTTTTCAAGAGACAGACTGAAGTAAAATGTATTTAGAAAGGCTTTCAGCGTAGGTAACACGGAGATGAGAGGTTATTGAGATTTTTCATCAACCAGAGATACGAAAGTAAGAACTAAGGTGAGTAGATTCAATATTAATTAATTCATAATTAGGCAGGGTCTTTTAAAATAAATAAATAATTCTCCTTCAACGGAGTAAGTATAGGCAAGCTATTTAAGTCACAAATAAATGTATGTGTACGTCTCTATTGAAAGTGTCCATTTTGTCGATCAGAGTTTGGCCGTATAGCCGTTTTTTTAAATTTTGACACAAAAAAATCGACTTTACGGTTTTTAGCTGTTTCGATAGTAGAAACCTCCACTTCCCTGTTTTTCGACATCTCACTCCGTTTCAGCTCCTTAGTATGAAATGCGTTGAAACAGAGAGGACCCATGTTGTCAATTACAGGTTTTCTCTCAAATGAAGTTTTGCATTCTTCTCAAAATACAGTCATTCCGTACCTCAACTTCAAAAATTAGAAAAAACATCTTTCTGTAACGCTACAGAGCTGGTTAAGGTCTCATTCGAAAGGTAATTTTCTTTAGTATAACCCCTCCTTCCTCTTAATTCCATACCGGCAAAGTGGGCCCTTTCGATAGAGACGTACACATATTACTATGGTTCATGCTTCTATTTTCAAATAGGTTGAAATAGAATACATTGTAGAACATTTGTGATTCACATAAATTTTCAATTCCCCCCCCCCTCTCGTATTATGAATGTATGTAAATCAAGGAAATGGTAGAACATTCTCATTAGTCACCCTTTGGAAAATTAAACTACGTGTGAAATGAATTTTTTACCAAATGTAAAAGAAAAAATTGTAAAATTTCTCTTATAAATAAAAATTTGTACGCAGTCTATTAGTGTTTGTAAATAAGGGTCTACATAATATGGCTGTAATCGAATTCGCTCCTAAAAGACCGAATTCGCTCACGTCTAATAAATCATGAGTGTCCAAGTTCGTTCCCGGGAAAGAAATCTAAGGCTGGCCGAAGTCGCTCCCATGTTTCGTTCAATTTAGAAAGGGGCTGTGAACTATCAAATTAATATCGAAGACACACCCGTAATCAATATAAAGAGTGCATGATTCGTACAGTAGATTGGAGGACCATCGTGCAAGACTGAGCATGAATCCGGGAAGTCTGGTCCCAAATTACAGTGCGAGGCTGTAGGTTCTGTTTGGGACAAGGTTGGTGGCGGGCAATACAAAAAGCACATCTAGCTGAAATTTACAAAGATAAAGAGAATGAAGATAATAAAGTTCGGGTTATCTTTCCTTAACAGTGAGGATGTAGAAGATGCTTTTATTGCATTAATGGAAATAAAAACTAATGGACAACTTCTTCGACTATCTTCTAGAAAATTATGTAACTGAAGACAGCCTGTTTTCACCTCGTCTATGGGACGACATTAGTTTTATGCAGCCAAGGACGACGAAGTATTATGAGGCCTTCCACAGCAAATTCAATGCCTTAAAACCAAATATAATTATTTTATCGATACATTAACACATGTACTAGCGATAACAAATATCAAGTTACGATCTCATAAGAAGGAAACCCAGAGGGAAATTTTGAAACAAGAAGAACTTGAGTATAAAATACAAGAATTCGAAACGAATCGCGATATCTTGAAATACCTAAGAGCTGTATGCAACAAATTCTTACAAAAGCCTAAAATGAAATAAGGCGAATGATGTGGAATGTTACCATTATATTTAATTGAATTTCGTTGTTTTTGACATGTACTTCATTCCGTACCTATCTTCATTCTTAAATAATGTTTATTATTTTATTTCATGAATTTTTGTATTTGAAGCCCTTTTGATTTTCTATGATCATATACGATGTGCTGATCAGTATTTGCAGCTTTTAGCACTGCAAGGGGTTGATTGCTGCTTACCAATTTTGAAGATAAGTAAACCAGTTTTTTCGTTGCACATAAACTGACCGATACACGAACTGACGAGCTGACTGTATTACCAAATTCAAGTTTGCGATGTTTTATAGTAGAATTACATCAACGACAGAAAAAATTCGGTTTTTTTTCTTACACTGACGAAGGCTGCACTATCGAACGCATAAACGTACAATTTATTCATTAATTTCAATTTCAATTACTAAAAATTATTATTATTTTTTATTAAAAATTAAATAAAGTATTAATATTAAAAAATTAAACTTGATTATTTAATTAAAAATTTTTTAAATTTAAATTTCATTTAAAATTTATTTTACGTACGTTTGTCGCACTTTCATGCACGAACCGAACTTCCACAACTTTTTCTAGTTAGATAATTACAAAAATTCATATTCTTTTCATTTCATTTCACTCTAGCGGGTAATTTACATTACTCTACACTTTCCATTTTTCGATATCTCCGTAAAACTGTTTTATTTTTCACCTTAGGATTTACTCAAACACAGCACAACTGCCACTCAGAATAACCTCTAATAAATCGACTTTATTTTGATAATCCAGTTTTATTTGTATTTGACGCAACTCAAATGATAACTTATTAATGTTTCTTACTTCAGTCATTTCTGAAGAAAATATGCACCACTAGCAGCTGTTTTAATTCTCACGATTCAAGCTCCGAAGTTCAACTTTCTGTTACCTTGAAAAATGAAAAATTAATTTGACATCAAAGAACGTTTCGCGGCAGTTTCGCAAAACTCGTTTCCAAACAGCTTGGGGCTACATTTTGGATTAAATTCTGCGTTTTGAAGCAGCTACATTTGCAAAGGTATTTTCAGTTTGTGTACCGTCTGTAAGTAATATCGAGTAAAGCCTCGATCCTAAGTCTCTGAAGTCTCTGGTTGTTCACTTTGTTCGTGTATTAAATGCGTGTACATGGTTAACAAATAAATATCCGAGCTTCTATCATTACATATTAAAAATTCATGTGCAAGTCGAATGCGTAATCAGTGTCATCCGTCTATTTAAAAAACTATTTTGGTAATTTGATACGTTCGTTTTTCTGAGTTAGACGGTGACTAAAAATAAGACAAAACTTCTATAAGTTAATCTTGACGTCGGTACATCGGGCCAAAACTCGGCTTCAATGAAAGAAAATCCTCGTTCCCTACAAATAACGTCGAGGTTATAATTTTCATGTTTAAATACGAACCACGTTTATTATCCTCTATCTTTGCAGTAAGCCCTCGTCAACTACATCAAAAGTACTCGAGCAGTTACTATAAAACTGTTAATTTATTTCGAAAGACCTAAATAAGAGAGAAGAAAAATGTGGACGGGGTTCAGAGCACCCTTGCACGTCAGAGCCAGTTCAAACTTTAAATTTTTCGTGGTGCAAATTGTTAATGAGGATGGGTATTCGTGAAACGTGATTTTATTCTGTAAGTAGGGTTTAAAAAATGTGATACAGTGTTCTTTTTTTTTCTTTCTTTTTTTCTATTTATTCATCAAAACTAAGAGCCTGCGAATTTTATGTGGGCACCCAACTGCGAATATTTCATTTTCACTCAATCTCATAAACGCATGGCATTTTAAAAGTAAAAGCTACATTTTTAAGTGGAATCACACTGAATTGTACAGATGTTTTAGAAATTCCAATTGCGGTCAAAGTTCAGCTTTTTGAGCTAAAATTGACCATTTGAATAAAAAAATACCTTAAAAAAGTATCGATTTAGATGGAACTTGAATGAGTTATTGTTTGGGGTTAGTAGGTAAATTATGTATGCGAAATTTTATCCATTTGTATTTGCTAGTGTTACCACAGGAACGACTGAAACATTCAAAAAAGTGATTTTCTCTAAACGACAAAAAACTCTGGAATTTCAACATGCCTCTATTAATTTTCAACATTTATTAATTATAAATATTATAATAATTATTCAGAAGGACATAATAATTTAAATTATATTTTTATTTGGAACCACGAAGTTACAATTTTGCATACAGAATACAAATACTTTAGGTACCCTACAATTCTTGTGGATTTTTCATAAAGTAGATGATTTAGTAAATTTTCTCTGGACTTTATAGCTCACCTTTTCATTCTTAAGCTATGTTTTCCCGGGGTTTCTCCTAAATTGTTCCTTTCTAAATACGATTTTTTGAATTTTCGAACTGTTACTGGATTCTATGTATATTTATTTTTTTAAATTTAAAACCTCAAGGCCCGACTTCGTAGTGAATATGGAGAGACACATTAGAATTCCTAAGTTTTGCACAGCTAAAAATATCACGTTTTTCGACATTTGAATTATTAACTGTTACCCTGGCAACACCGGGGAATATAATTGGACACAATTTGGGATGCGTATTGCACTAAACCCACACAACAAACAACTCATCTGATTTCATCAAAATAGGTTGATTTATTTTTTATTTTTAGGTAGATTTTCTTCAAATGACCAATTCTGGCCGAAAAAGCTATAAATTTTGATCCCAGTGGAACACAGGTTCATTCAAGGTGTTCACCAGAATTGATAAGTAAAAAAGGATGACTTTAGATGACCTTTCCAAATTTTTTAGTAACCCCCAAAAAATTATTGCTCTCTCCGACTGTTTGCGTTTCCGTTGCTTTCCTACTTCATATTGCATTTAAAACATCACTTCTATTCTTTCTTTCTATTTCACTCATACTCTCTAACTATTTACACATTAGCTTATGTCTGCACAATCAACTTCCGGTATTTTGGAAGTTTTTTCCCCAACTATTTCATATAATAAAATTATTTTAAATGATCTACAGCGAAAAAAAGATGACTTTAGGTGACCTCTTTTCAGAACAGATGACTTTAAGATGACTTAGATGACTTAAACAACTGATATACATCCTGCCATTTCATCCAACCAAAATTAAACCTTTGTTTTTTCCCAGGAGGGACGTCGCCCGATTGTGTCCGGGTCAGTAAGGGGAGATAAATTACTAAAGAAATTGAATGGTTTTACTATGGGCAGATGTAGAGTTTGATTACGTCCAGGCTCATGGTTCCATTGCGTCCCAGTCCATTTAGCGTCATCCAGAGTGCGGACCGAACTACAGTCAAAACTTTCAATATACATCTAGATAACTATTCTTCAAACCCTGGAAACCGCGGAACTGAAAACGTGAAGGTGCGTGCACAACTTGCCCTGTTCAGAAATGTAGAAGAAAAAGCACCTACGTAGATTTAGGTCTTATTTTGGAAAACTAATAGAATTTTTTGGCCAAAATGCAGCTTTACCCCTTGAGCTCCCAATTTTTTTTTCAATTTGAATTATTTTTTTACTGGAAATTGCTGAATAGACTCATAATATGAATCCGGTTCGGAGAATTTTTCACTCCCCGCTGGGGCCCCCAGTGGACCTGGGTGTATGTCCCAATGGTAGAGTAATGAGAGTCAAAAAAATTATTTCCGAAACAACCACACCATCTACCGAGACGAAAGTGAGCTACGATATACTTGTGTAGGTACTCTACCTGTGGAATACAACTAGTACTGTTTTCAACGTATATTTGACCCAGTAGAATTTTCCAAAAACCGTTGGGACAAACGGTGTTCTGTTTGGAGCGGAAGGGTTAAGACCGCTCATACTCTAGAGGACGCATTCAGATTGCGTTTCCTACTTTTCGAAAAGACTATCAGATTCCACTAGAATTCAATCCAACTCTTTCAGACTTGTTAAGCTTTGTTAGACTCTGATGAGACTCATGCTGACTCCCTGAGATTTATCAGACCATATTTTGAGGTATATGAGACTCACTCGGATTCGTTCAGACTTTTTGAATCTATTCAGACTCACTGAGGTTGGGCTTTGACTCATCCAAACTCCATCCCCGATTGACAAAAAGAGGGTCACAAAGCCTCAGCATTCAAAAAAGCCAAAACTGGGATTTGAGGCAAACGCGTTTCTTTTTCAACCAATTGGAGCGCAGGACGTAAACGGAAACGAGAACGATATGCTAGATGAGGAAATTTTATGATGTCACTTGGTCAAACACAATTTTATGATGAACGCAATCGAACTATTAGAAGCAAGGGGCAAAAACGGGACGCAATAAGACTATGGAAAAGGTGCATGTGAGGGCTACTTTTCGGACGCATTCGGACTTCTCCGTTCAGGAGTGGTGGTAATTTTCTGAGAAAGTTCTTAAAATAAGTACCATTTCAGTGTAAACAGTAGACTAGGTTATTTTCTACATAACTGAGAAAAAACTGTTCATCTAGCATTTGTTGTTCATGAGATATTCACTTGGAGACAAGAATATCGACATGTTTTGATATCCACACTGAATCAAATTGAACCTAACTCAGCATTACTGATCTACGAAATAATCATAGAATACATTTCCTACAGTTTAAACGGATGAAATTATATAAGTATTGCTCCTCATAAATTTCAATTCTCAATCCATATTTTGACTTACGACATTACTTCTGCAAATAAAATCATCGTCATTTTAAATTATGAACCATTCTTTCAGAAAATTAAATTTTAAACATTGCGGTTGTGACATCATTTTGAAAAAAGATATCTTCAATAAGGTCCCAGCCCAAAATATACTGCATTATTACATGAAAAAAATTAAGAAATTAAAAGTACGTCGATAATATACGTAGCTCGAAATGTTGAAACGGGTCGTTGTACCAGAGATAAAGAAATTAAAATTAGGGAGTGTAATAACGACACATCTACGAAGATAATCTGTCGCCGGTGAAATATTCAAGTTATAATGGCGACATTATTTCTAACAAAACTGTTTCATTAGAGGTACATTTAAACTATCACCCGAGAAGAAAAATCTTGAGTTGCACCCATGTTATTGGAGAGATATTCAGATTTCACCAAACTAGTCATGTGAGATAACCAACAGAACAAAAAGTAAACAGGGAATTCGTATTTAAATGACTTAATAAAGGGAAGGCGGGAATAATTTTTTAAACTACATGACGACAATTTTTCCAACTGAAAAGTGGTTCACGCAGATCAGAAAACTTTATTCTCTACATTTTATTATCTGAAAATATCCGACTTTTCCATCTTCTAGATCTTTTCGAAATCAACGAACAGAGAATGACTTTTATTCTACAAATTTGCCAACAAACCAATGTGTTTGTTGACAGCCCAGGGGGAGAGTACCTTCTTGCTAGATCGAAGTCTTCAAAGAATATGGAATGTAATTCAAGTCGATGTCAAAATAAGCAAATCCCAATACAGGCAGTTCTGATATGGGATGAAAAATCTGTTAGTATTCCTAAAAGACATTATTTGAAAATTGGGATTTTGTTCACAGTATCGTAATGTTGCATGCAGGAGGGCACTGGAGGGAGGGAATGAAGAGAACCTCCCCACTCGAGGATTTGACAATTGGATTCAGCTAGAAAATCAGTGGTCCTCAGTTCGAAAATTTTATATTTTTCGAGACTCTTTCAATCTATTTTTACAACTGAAATTCGCAAAAAAACCTTGGTTTTTCGCTTTGGGTTTCTCTAGTAGCCATTCGATACGCACCCTGATTACGAGTACACGGTTTGAAGCGAAAAATGAAATGGACTCCCCCCCCCCGTCCTGTTCCCACAAGCAAACTTTGGCCCAACAAACGATTCTTTCGAGAATCGCATCGAAGCATGAATAACAAAAATCGTTCTTAGTTTGTTCATTTCGAAAATATTCATTAATTGATAAAACAGGATTTTCATGTGACAAATGCAGAAAATGAAGATTTTTTGTTCTACGTGAATCACTTCCCAGTTGGAAAAATTATCATAGTCTAGTTGGCGAAATTAGTCTTCCCCGTTACTTTAGCAATTCACTAAAATACGAACTCCCTGTTTTATATTTGTTCAGCCGGCCACGTGAAGTGACAAGTTAGGTGAGATCTGAATAGTTAACGCGTTGAGTACGAATTTACGATGAATAATTAAAATTCAAGGATAAAAAAAAACTTTCGTGGATTTAGATAATAACTGAGTGGTAAGGTGACATAAAACTGGGATTTATCTATTCCAAAATAAAGCGCGATTCCACATCAATGGGCTGTGCGGTATGAGAGATTCCAGTTGACGCCCCCAGTAAGTACGCCAAGTTCCTACTAGGGCTTGACAGGAAATATGCAAGGCTTATGGTCGGACTACTAACTAGTCATGGAACTATAAGACACACGGGTATAAAATAGGAGTGGCGAAAAGCGGCTTCTGAAGGCACTGTGGAGGAGAAGAAGAAGAAACCTCGATGCATATGTCAATGCCCAGCAATAGCTGGGACAAGATGCGAAGCACTGGGACTAGAGTATCCAGCACCCAGTGAAGTCAAAGGGACAGAACTTAGTAAAATTCTCACTTTGACTACAAAGTGAGGCTACTGAGCTGATCCTTAACAGCTACTTGAGGAACAGTGCAATGGATTACAAATTCTGAGCATACGGCGCATATAGCGCCACCTCACACACAAATGATGATGATGAAAGATTCTTACCGGCTCGCAATGGGAAGTGTTCAGGCACGTGTTCCATGCAAAATTTCAAGGACATCGGTCCCATGAAATAATATAGAATTTGCTGCCATTTTGAGGGATTCAGTTTTACATTTAAATGAAATAATGTACGGAGGCGAGCGAAAGTAGCTCTGTGGCCGAGTGGTATCTAGTCTGTCCTGCATCCTCGTGATGTAGATTCGATTCCCAACCCCGGAATTCTAGTAAACCGGTTCTGTCTTTTCCCACTAAGATACAAGCGAACAGTGAGACCGCAATCTCAATCGAGGAGGGTATCTGCGGTCTCCCGTCAGTTCTCAGGAACAATGCATAATGATGTCAAACCACTAGTATCTGAAGAACAAGCTCTGTATAGTGTGTCTCGTGGGTAGCTTACTCAACGTTATGAGGCACGTAGCTAATAACGAATCACGTGTACACGCTTTAGGGAGGAAATACGCAATCAACCGCCCCACTACCCTACCCAGTTAACTATGAGACACTACTACCACGGTTGCCAACACCCGGACAAGGATATGGCACCAGAAGGAGACGAAGAAGAAAGAAAAAGATAACCGAAGATTTTACTTTTTAAATAAGTAATACCCACTTAGAACCCCATAGAAACCAAGATTTTAAAACGAAATTTTGCACGCTTTCATTGTATACCAAAAGACAACTTCTGAAACCTAATCTACGCCGAAAATAAAATAAACTTTAATCGGCGAAAACTAGAGACTAGAATGATGTAAAATTTGAAACTCGTTTTTCGACTCCCAAAACAGAAGAAACCGACTGGCATTATTATTGATACGAGATAACGTGATTTATCGAAATTTCTACTCAGCTTACACGTGCTGGATGAGAAGAGAAAATATTTTTACAACTTGAAAGAAATTTCATCTCCTGTTTCCTCAATGCGAATATAATGGTGAATTCGAACCACTCACATTTTAGAGCGCCAAATTTCGTAACAGTATTTTTTTAATGGCTTCTGCGAATAGTGGAGACAGAGTGCGGATAACATTTCTCAATATCATTACCATCTGTGTCACGTGAACGTTAACTATACACAGCCTACATATTCGGCGACATTCCTATTTACAGTAACCCATTTTCGCATCGCATTATTATCATCGCTATATTAGTGCTAGCTGTGAAAAGTTCAACCAGAATTTCAACCAGTAAAAAGCCCGCAAAGTTTCGAGGAGTAACTTTGTAATTTCACTCGATAACGAAGCTGGAATACGTATCGCGTATACTATTGTGCGAAAATCTGACGTGGATCTCATAAAAAATGTTTCTGTTTGCATCGACAAGTTCTAGGGTAGATATAGTAATTGAGATTGCGAGCGAAGCGAGCAGTGGCGGATACACGGGGACTTGGGGTCCGGACCTCCCGAAATATCTAAATCGGTCTGTAGTGACCTAGAGGTATTATGTTTCGTCTATAACATATTTCATCTTGCCCAAGTCGAAAACTGGGCCTCGAGAGACAGTATGCCCAGCAAAAGCAATTCAGCACTCTACCTAAAAACAATAGGGACACAAGGAATAACGCAAATCATAATCGTACTCTGGGAAACCACACCATGGACCGGCTCCATTTCAACTGTCAGGGCTTGGCTACCAAGGAAAGGTTAGCTGAATTCGAAAATGCCCTCCCCCAAGGATATGTAGGGATTATCGAAAAAGAAAGAGCAAAAGTCTAGTAGTCAGAAAAAATTGACACTCATTTTATTAATTTGGGGAGAGAGTGGGATACAGGGGGGGGGTATGTTTTATATTGATAAAAGGCACAACAAACAAATTCTAGAATTAAAAAGATTTTCGGAAAGACTAGCAACGTTACAATTGAAAATCAACGAGAGAGAAAACATTTCTATATTCCATGTCTATATCCCCAACCTGTCAGCTTCGAAAGAAAAAATTAAAAAATGTTATGACCTCCTCGGAGATAGGTTCAGAACACACAAACAAAAGCAACTACAATATCATAATGGAGGACTTCAATGCCAGAATAGGCGACGATATTAAGGAAATTTAGGAGTGGGTCCACAGGTGGCCGGATTTTCAAACAAAAATGGTAGCAAACTGGGTAAGTTTGCAAATGAACATAACCTCAAAATAGCGAACACATTTTTCCAAAAACGAACTAACAATAGAGGGACATGGAGATCACCTGATGGGAAAACAAAAGGAACGAAATAGACCATACACTTATTGACAATATGAAAAATTGCCAGAACAGCGTCAGAATTCTATCAGGAACTGTATAATGTAGGCCTAGGATATACGACAGAGATCGACAGCTGGCACAACCACCTGACCAACAGAGATGAAATACCCAAAATTACGCCTCACGAAGTGCAACAAATAACTAGTAAACTAAAACCCAATAGGGCCCCTCTGGCCCAGACGGAATAAAAAAACGAAATGCTTAAGGAATTTGGCGACTTGATAGCACAACCACTAGCCTCCCTCTTTAATGCCATCACCTCCTTGGGTCAATTTCTCAGCCAATGGTATCCGGCCGAGATAATTCTTTTACATAAAAAAGGCGACAGGTGCAATATAAGCAACTATCGCCCTATTAGCCTTTCATATAATATTTGTAAAACATACATGACAATTATTAAAAATAGAATACAGAGGATACGTTGGACGCGCACCAACCTATAGAACAAGCAGGATTTAGGAAAATCTTCAGCACAATAGACCAGATTCATACTCTGAACCAGCTCTTGAAAAAAACTAGAGATCATCAAATCAAATCGCGTTAATGTTTGTGAACTTCAACAAGGCATTTGACTCCTTATACCATGACTGTATTTGGACAGCTTTAGCTAAACAGGGGTCTCCCAAAAATTTATCGAAATTTTAATCAACATAATATAAAATAATTCAAAGGCAACTATTAAAATTGATAAAAAAGCATAAAAAAATAAAAATTAACAGAGGAGTCAAACAAGGAATCCCCTTTCCCACAACTTATTTAAAGCAGTGCTGGAGGAAATATTTAAGAAAATGAACTGGACAGGAAAGGACATAAAAATTCGGGGAAACATCTTTGAAAAACCTAAAGAGCTAAATAACCTGACACTTGCCGATGATATTGTCATCATCGTCAAAAATGCAAAAGAACAAAGAATTATGGGAGAGGACCTGAGAAGGGAAAGTGCGACAGCAGGCCTAATTATTAATTTTACTAAAACGAAGGTTATGTCTAACATCCACTGTTTAGATGAAATCAAAATCAACAACTATCCAATGGAAAGAATTTCGGAATACAAATACTTAGACCGAACGATCTCATTCAAAAACAAATCTGAAAAAGAACAAACAACTAGAAGAGCTAACGCGTGAAGGGCATTTTGGAGTCATATATATATAATATTATGGAATAACAAATTAAGCTTGAAACCAAAAATAAAATTTTTTGAAAGAGCAATAATGCTCAGTGCTTACGTATGGTGCCTAAATTTGGGCGCACACCAAGAAACAAACGCAAAAACTAATCAAGACCCAAAACGCCATGCTCCGTAGTATTTTGAAGATATAATTAAAAGATAAAATTACTAACTCAGGTATAATGAAAAAAACAAAAGCCAAAGTGGAGTGGGAACTATTGTCAAAAAGCTAAAACTTAAATATGCTCCAAGCTAATTAGGCCCTCCCCTAAGAGGGGCAGTGCAGGTCCTATGCAGCACACAATTGAGCACAACAATGAGAGAAATTTTCAAGTTTGTACAGATCCAAATGAACCATCTGTATTTCCGTTCTTTAGCATACTGTGTTATTAGACTTTCATATCGTTCAGACACTCCTTCTATAATAGACGTATAATCCTTTGTCAAGAAAATCTCCTTAAATTATTCTGTTCGGCGCGTGCTTTTATTTACGAATACCTTCAGAACACGCGAACGAGTTCTTGTCTTCAAAATATTGAAAGCTATCACATCTATGGGGGGGGGGGGGGTCCAACAAGAATTGATTGTTTTTTTTTTAATTTTATAATGCAGACGGTTATGTTCACGGTTTTTGTAACCACCCCAGAACTCTTAGAAAGGAAGAGAGGTAGAAAATGACCCCTCTTACAGGTAGGGAAATGTGCACAACTTCGGTCATTTTTCGGTGTCAAGTTTTCGATATGACACGCATCCTGATTCCTGTACCTGTCTATTCTCGGCGTTTTTTCCGTTTAGCTCGCCCACTCCTCGATTTCATTATTTGTAATTTTGTGTTTTTCATATTGTCTCCAATTTTTAAAGACATTCATCGAAGAATTTTTCGAATTTGTACAAACGAAAAAGAACATGATTTTGAAGCTAGTGGATTCATTTTTCATTTCTGTTTGCCCCGGATATCAATCTCAAACTCTAAATTCTGTATCATTTCCAACCCCTGTCTCCAGCCTATCAAACATGAATTCTGCGGTCCCGAAAATCTGAGTAAAGATGCCCATATTGCATTTGATGTAGTCTTTGACCCTCACCTCGCCGTTGAAGGCTCCAAATTTCAAGTTAGAGATAAACAGAAACGAAACACGAGTTTAGCGGTTTAGAAAACCTATTTATCAATGTCGCAATGTTCTTTAGCGCGCTTGTGCAAATTCGAAAATGTCTTTAAAAAGTCTTCAAAATGCAGATAAAATATGAAAAACACAAAGTTAGAATGGAAACGATTCCGGGGTAGGTTGGTACAGAGGTCCGGAAGCGTGTCCGATGTCAGTAGAGGCAAAAGAAGGAGGTTTGAAAATTGGGCTTTCCGTATGCCATTTAGAAAAATTGTAGTTATTTATATCTTAATAAAATTTGATGAGTCAAACTTATATCGGTGAATAACTGCATTTGCATACAGGTTCTCAGAAAAGTGACAACGGGTTCGTGTTCCGACTCTGTTCTGTTCTGCAATTTATTACGTTGGGGCACCTTATCGGATAAACAAGTACATTTCCCGGGCGCTTTCAACAACAGTCATTCAACAGACTAAGAATTAAGAGAAAAAAAATCAGTGCCAATGTTTGACTAAGTACACGCAGTTCGATGAATGGATTATTTCTGATGCTCAATTTTAGAATCTGTACAGTTCAATGGTCAATCAGTTACTACGCATCGAAGAATTTACGCTTTAATGACATTCGTGTTACGCAGTTGAAGAAGGTAGAAAGACAGGAAAATGTACGGGTAGGAAATTACGGGCTATTCTAAGCCAGAAACCCCAAAAGTCAAATTCCGTGTCCCTTTTCAACCACCTACGAATAATGTTCTTTTCCAGCAAAAAATCTTTTCATATACGTTATACACGCGTTTACGAGTGACCTCCTCTGTACGAGGATCCTTGAACGAAAACTCGATTCCTTTAGAAATGCCTGCCGTGGAGAATTTTTTCGTGCCTTTCATTTTTCTCTTCTCTCGTAATTGGCAGTTAACGATGTTACGCTTCTCGTATGTCGTTCGCAAAAGTTGAACAATTTAGACAATAAGCTTGTAACATCTGACGGGTGACGAACCCCTCAAATTGGATTTAATTTTCAACAATTTATTTCGCCATTCAGTGTAAACCATAAAGTTGGCAGGAAAATGCGAAGTTCGAGTGAGATGTTAATTTTCTGATTAATAAGCCAGTTTGCAGTTGCGAATCATCGCCGGCAGTAAACGATGTTAATACAAGTTTTTGAAAGAAGAGTACTGCACGCTTTCCTCATGCTGTTTGCTATTTTTTTTTTCTTCCTCGTTCTCGTTTCTGATGCAAATGATAATTGAGTTACTGCATTCGGCTCCATATATGCCGCTCGCGTTCGTCTTTCAGAAATTTATGGAAAATTGATTGTATTATACAGTCTATGGAGTTGATACGGCCGTATCGATGAATTATTTGCTCGTGCACTACTGGCGTTCTTGAATAATGATTAGATGTCAAATCACTGGCAAGAGCACGAAGGGATGAGATGCGACAGGTCCGATTGTACTCTCTGATCAGTTGTCAGGAGTGCCGAAAATACATATAGGAAGGAAAAGCACTATTGACAAGGGTACAAACTCGTGACGACGCTTGAAATAGTTAGTAAGCCTGGGGAGTGGCAGTGAGCAATATAAATCAAGGTTCATTTGGAAGAAACTGAGCTCGATGTATCCGAAGCCTCAGAAATCCGTGTATATTACAGCCGAAAAACTGTGAAAGTATAGCTTTATACTCCGTTCAGTTATCTTATCATCACCATTTGTGTGAGGTGGCGCTGTGTGTGCTGAGTGCTCAGACTTTGTAGTCCATTGCACTATTCCTAAGGTTGCTGTCAAGGATCAGCTCAGTAGCCTCACTTTTATAGCCAAAGTGAGAATTTTACTGAGTTCTATCCCTTCAATTCCACTGGGTGCTGGATACTCTGGCCCCAGTGCTTCGCGTCATGTCCTGGCTATAGTTTTCAACAGGAAGGATAGAACTGGCTTCTTCATAAGGGTTTCAAAAATTTTAAGAATACCGAAAAGATGGAGTTTGGCCTGTAATTTGTCATTTCAAATTTTTCACAATTTTTTTAGACAGGGACTGCTACTGCTACCTTTAATGCAGTAGGGAAAAACCCCTCTTTTACTGATCTGTTGAATAACTGGGCAAGCGGTCTAGCTAGCAGGTCTGTATATTCTTTATTTACTTTAATTGTGATGTTATCAATACCAGCACTGTGTTTATCAGAAATATTATGTATTGCATTATACGTGGCAATCTCGGTGAAGTCTATGAAAGCGAATGACTCCAAGAATCTTTTAATGTTACAGTTTTGCAGGTTATTTACTCTACGGTTGTGTCGATTTTTTTTTTTGACATAAATTAGAAGTGTGAAGAAATGGTACATTTTAGTTCCCTAGGAATCACTGCAGACAGCATTCGCTGCAGCGAAGTCATTTCGTTAGCTCGTACCTGGCTCTCACGAGCAGGTAATCCACTCTCATCCCCCAACCGATGGTATGCTTGGTGCATTCTTCGACAGGCTACCATCGCGAGAGTCGTCTGTGCAGTATTGTGTTTTGTATGTGAAAGTGTAGTGGCAGCTGGACGAGCCAAACTGCATCATAGGGTAACTGTGCCCAACATTGCGCACTGCCCAAGATTGCGTACTGCTGTTTCCTTTGGAACGGTGGTAGTGGCAACACTGCTGATAAGTTCACTGGATAGAGGAGATCAAATAACCTACTGTTCTGCATTTTAGTAATCTGTGATGTTATTTACGTTGGAATTATCAGTGATTGAAATTTTGACAACGTGTTGATATAATTTTTCACTTATGCTTCATAAGGATTGAGCAGATACTAACGAATGTTTCACCATTCTGGTAAGTTTCTTGCAAAACTACATACTTTAAGGATTATTTTGATACATTAGATCGATCCGCTTGAGTACGATGTACGGTCCTTCCCAATGACTCTGTAGCTTCGGGTTCCGTCCTCTCTTTCGTTGCGGATTGTAAAACCAGATACGGTCTCCACACCCTACAGCCTGGAAGCCGACCTCGTTGGCTTTGATGTTGTAGCGAGTCTTCATCCAGTCGCTGGCAATTCGCAAGTGATTTCGGACCATGCGATGAGTAGAGTCGAGCTTTTCTCTCAGTTGGCTAACAAACTCGTCCACCAGTTGCAGCTGTTGAGGTGGAGTTCCAAACTCCAGATCGCACGGTAATCGTAATTCCCGGCCAAAGACGACCATTGCGGGCGTGTGCTGTGTGCTTTCATGGACGGCTGATCTGTAGGTCAACAGAAGCAATGGGATGTGTTGGTCCCAGTCTCTTTAGTGCTCGGCAACGACTTTGGCCAGATATTCCTTGAGCGTCCGGTTGAATCGCTCAACCATGCCGTCGGATTGCGGATGCAGCGGAGTAGTTCTCGTCTTTCGAATTTCCAGAAGCTGACATACTTCTTCGAATAACTTGGATTCGAAGTTCCTCTCCTGGTCTGTATGTAACTCCAGTGGGACACCATAACGTGTGATCCAATTCTCCGTCAGTGTCCTGGCCACTACCTCAGCATCCTGTGTTGCATCGGGTATACTTTAGGCCATTTACTGAAGTAATCGCCTACACACAACATGTACCGGTTTCCAGCATCCGAGAGCGGGAATGGTCCTGCAATATCCATTGCGACCCGTTAAAATGGATATCCAACGTTGTATTTCAGCATCCTCCCGCAAGACCGAGTTTGTGGCCCTTTCACTACCGTACAAGTGGTGCAGCGGCGGCACCAGTCTTCTTCGCTAGGGTTTTTGTGGTGCCCAGCGCTGTTCTTCTGGCGTTAGCACTGTGTCTGCTTCATGTTCTGTGCTCAAGTGCCCGTTTACAGCTGATAATGTTAATTGTTCGTGAACCAAGAATTTGGAAATCGGGGAAAGTCGAGAAATTGAAGATTAGATCCCTGCGGGGTACTAAGAATGGAGAGGAGAGGAGAAATGACCCCAGAAACGGATTCAGCGACCCAAAAAAGACCTACAATCGACCTTCAGAACTATGAAATCAGGCAACTAGAGGTATTGAAAATTCAGAACGCTTAAAATGTATTCAGTAACCTCAGAAACCATACGATCGATGTAAAGAACGGAAACTGAGGGGAATCAGAGTAACTGGAAATATCCCCCACCCCTCCGTGAGTACTGAAACGACTTAAGGGAGGAGAAAATAATCCCCGAAATGAATTCAACGTCCCTTAAAACCTCCGGTATAGGTTTATATGGAGAGGTTCCGCCAGCGAATGAAACTCAAACTCTAAAAATCAACGTTAATTCCCACAAGAATTTCTCCCCCTTACGGCAAGAAAAATTTTCCAATTTTTCTCAAACTTTGGATATTTTCTTTTTCATAATATGTATCTACAACCGATCCACGGGATGGCCCATTAAAAAAATTAAAAATCAAAAATAAGGACTACCTTAAGGCTATATTTCGTTGACCTAAACATCAATTTCCGGTGCTTAACCTTCATACCACGAAAGAAGCTTTTCTGAACCTCCGGGGACCCACACGAAAAATTTCAGCGGAACTCCCAAGTTCTTACTGAAAGTTTGTTCAACTTTTCTCATTTGCGAGGACTAAATTTGCAAATATTTAAAATCGATATAGGTCAGATAACGAAAGACTATATACTGATCAGTCGAGAGTTCACCTACTTCTTTTTGAAAAACAAACACGTTATACTAGAAATAGTCTGCGGACTGTTTACTCGCCGAAAAACTGCGAATTTCGAGAACGTCAACTTACTGCTGGACTGCCCGGCACCGGAGACCGAAATATTCTGTGTAATAATCACCCTCGACATTATTTTATCTCTTTCGAAAATTCTAGACCGCGATTAAAATTTTTCGAATTGTTACATTTCGATGGCCGGAGATAATTTTTTGGAAACGGCGTATCGAAAAATCATCGTTACTGTCATCGCGCGAATAACTAGGTCGACGACACCGAACCGAACAAAAGGAAGAGCGCGTTTTCGCATTCGGAAAAAGAAAAAAAGTATTGTATTTTCTTTTATAATTCTCGCCGCCGAAAGCCGAACTATTCGGCGCGAATTTTATAGTATTGAAGGAGGGCGAGATCAGATAAAAAGGGTAAAAAGAGTGTCGGCAGTAATTATATTTCACGTCTTTATATTCGACGTGGCGTCGTCGAAAGTACACTTAATGGGGGAGGTTTCGCGCCCCAATCCGTTTGCTCAAAACGTGATCCGCTCGAGACGAACCATCGGGTGAGGGGCGGGGGAGGAAAAACACCGGCGTATAATAACCCGGCTACTGTACAGCTCGCTTTGACACCCGTTTCCGACAAACTCAATTAATAACGACCGAAATTAAATGGCTGTTATCGGCTTGCAGATTGGGTTTAAAAACTGGGTACAGTTGGCGCACTCTAGCGAAGCGATTATAAATACGTACATGTTAGTAATTTTAAGTACGTGTACAAGTTTGAACATGCGGAGAATACGAGACCGGTGAGGAGCACTAAGCCGGCACTCGTGCTAATGAATACAATGTACTTACAAAGTAAGGACGCGTATAGACGCGAATTGAAGGCAGCTAGAAACAGAGAGCTGGCTGTCTCGTTATTTTCGTTTGTTTTTCGCGAATATGAAATAAACCATCTGGTCCCTTATGCGTACTTGCAAATACCGGGCGCCGAGACGGGGGATACACGGTTCCAGCGTTAGCTTCCGGTACCGCAGGAAACCGCTTATAAAGGAAACATTTGCTTATAGTTTCCTCACACCATCATACCTATCTGCGCCATTTACCTTTTGCAATAAAATGGATATTATTTTAATATAACGCTTTGTATTTAGAACTCATCTTTCGGCGACCGTGCAAGCCGAGTATCGCGCGCGGATTATTGCGGTTCGCCGGCCCGATGGAGGGGAAATCTGCGAGAAAAGGTTGCAGATAAATTTCCGGGCCGAATTTGCGAAAAACAAGCCACGATAACGAAATAAACTTCGAATGGAAAAATTGGATTGCGAAATTCTGGGTACGGATTCGCTTTCGCGGGCCGCGTATATAAAATGCGTCGGGCCTTGAAAAACTCGCCGGCGCGGAATTTTCAAGTTTAATTCTCGATGCTATCGCCGTTTTAATATTTTTTCCTTCCCATTTTGAATGTGCGATTATGCCTCGCCGCACCATCTTCCCTTTTTAAGTCGACATTAGACGTTTCTCCGACCGGCCGGCTGGTCGTCTTCATCCGATATTTCCACAATGCAAGAATGCAAAGGTTTTCACTGATTTCTCGGAAATCAAGCGAATCTCTGCTGTAGGGTGGAGGGAAAAACGTTTTAATTTTCAACATTAATTGAGGTTCGGTGTGGAAGGAGGGCGTACATCGGTAATTCTACAGAAAGATTGCCAGTTCAGGAGTTCAGTAACTGACGAAATTCTCGAGACTTATTGATTAGTTGTCCGCACTGAAAGAACACTATTCGTAGTACTATACCAAAAAGTAGTCATTAGGTACTAAATTGTAGTAATTTTTCATAAACTATTTTCTTGATATTGTGGCGAATAATCCCGAACATTCGTGATAAGCGAAGAAAGATCGACACGTTTCGAGCAGCAGAATTGAAGTTCGATAACGAAAACGATAAGGAGTTTCGCCGATAATGCCGGGATATATAAAGGCCGCTGGCTGTCGCCGTGTAGTCTAGTTTTTGTATGCGATAAACTGTGCGTTTTCTAACAAGGTGTCTACAAGAATGGAAAAATATAAATTCTTGACTTTCCCAAACTTTTTTATTTCTCTTCTTTAAACCTTTACAGTATAGACAGTATATATTTATTTTTATACTACTAGACGCTATGGTTAAAATGCACTGAAATTTGAAGTTGATTTTTGGGTGAAAGCATTAGGAAGGTGTTCTCAGATATACATACAGAGAGTCAATGTGTCTACAAGAATGGGAAAATATAAATTCCTGACTTTTTCCAAACTTTTTTTTCTTCTCTTCTTTAAACTTTACAGTATAGACAGTATATATTTATGTTTATACTACTAGACGCTATGGTTAAAATGAACTGAAATTTGAAGTTGATTTTTGGGTGAAAGCATTAGGAAGGTGTTCACAGATACACATGTAGAGTGCTGAAGTAAAATTAAACGACAAAAAAAAATTTCCGTGAGTACATTCTTTGTTTTTTTTTCCAAACTTCTTAAAAATATTGTTGGATTTCCTGACTATTTACAAACTTCCTGACCTACTTTTCAAATTCCTGACTTTTTCCAAACTTTCCAAATTTTCCAAACCTGTAGACATCTTCAAGATGGAAGAACAGTCGCAGCTGATCGTTCAAGGACTGGAAAAAAAGGGGGAATATTACACGACATGACAGGGAAAAAGGGGTGCACGACAGGACTTTTGCATACTAAATAATGATACAGAACGACAACATTAACAACTACTATTTCATTAGTAAGAACGACAAAAAATATTTTCGAACGACTTTTATTTTAAACGACAATTCATTACATTCCCCGCCAATTACATTGTTATCGACGATCCGTATATCACGTCGCGAGGTGTTCAGTGCAGGTCTACGCGTACACTGTACATGAACAGACTTTTGCATGAGTGTTAGAAGTCCAAAAACGCAATTTTTCAGGCGGGCAAAAAGAAGATTCATGTACAAATTGCGAGTGCCTGAGTAGTGTTGGCAGTTTCTAAAAAATAGCAGTAAGTAGCAGCACTGTTTCGGTACAGCTTCCTTTAGTTTCAGATTTTTAGGTTGATTATAACGCATTTTGTAGAGCTGGGGGAAAAAAACGAGTCGTTACTTATAACATTTTGAACAGATAGGTGAAATGCAAAGATGTATAAAATGTTATAAGTCCGTGAATGAGCAGAGGGCGTGTCTCAGCTGTGGATGGTGAACGTTCAACGTTGGAATGGACTTATAACATTCTTGCAAAATCCTGACATCGTTCTCTTTCTTTTTTCTGAGTGGTCGTACTGGAAATCCAGTGGTACCATCGCGTTCCTCATAAGAAGTACTTTCTGTTACACCGCTCAGCTCAAAACTGCCAAAACTGAACTTGTAACACTCTTGCAAAAGGCTGTTCACATGTACGTGCAATACAGTCTCGCAGTAGGAGTTGAACGGTCATTTCATGAATTTATGTTTTGAGAAGGTAATATAATGAAACCGAAGTACGTTTATGTTGATAATTTTGAAGACGAAAATGATGGTGTGTGTAGTGATGATGAATACGAACCAAAATTGAAGCGCCAAAGACGATGTAACCCAGTGTGGTAGAAAAAAGCAGAAGCCAAAAAAGCTCTTCTTAAGTATACAATATTAGACATCATTTTTTACGTTTTTATTTTTTCACTTATTTATAGCTTTTATTTAAATTGAGGTTCACATAAATAGTCGCTTATAACATTTAATTTGTCGCCACCCAGGTTACTGTGATAATTAATTTTCAGAATTGCATTGTATATTATTGTCGGGCATCATGTTTCGTGTAGTTTAATTCATTTTTTACGTCGCCTTACTAATTTTTTTTTTTTGTCGGGCATTCATTTTTTTATTGTTTACTGCGGAAATTGTCGTTGGACCCATTAAATTGTCGTATTTGCATTTGTTCCTGTCGCTGTATCCCTTTGTTTTGTCGGGCCATTAAATCACACCCGATATATAAAGGCCACTGGCCGTCGGCGTATAGTCTAGTTTATAAGCGATAAATTGTGCGTTTTGAAGCAAATTAGCTAACGTTTGTGTTTGTGTGGAATAAAGTTATTAGTACGTGTTTTCGTGCGTATTTCGGTGCGAATTCTGTTACATTATTAATTCAAGGAGAACTGGAAGTTCGTGTTCCCACATATCTTCATCATCTGTAACCTAATCAAAATCCCAAATAAAGTATCGTTGTTGACATTTAAAAAAATATATATATGTATGAAGACTTTTTGCACTACATAGATCTTGAAAGGTTTATTTACCAAATGACAGTTTGAAGAATAAAAATATTCTTAGCCAACGAAACATCGCGGAACACACTGCAAGTAAATAACACATACTAAGCGAACACCCTTTTTCCGTAAATGTGAAATTTGAAATCCTCAGACTATCTACCACTATACCGACATTTTAGTTCGACATTTACTTTGCAGATATCGTTAGTGACAATGAGCGATATTACTGTGTTAGTTGTGTGTTCTTCATGAAAAGATGTATTAGAGATTTATTGTAGCTTTCAGTTCCTGGCGCGATTTTTGTTTCTGCTATTAAAGAAAGGGAAAAATATAACAGCACGCAAGGAAAAAAGATGTTGCACGCAAAATAGGAGAACGCAAAAGGAAAGGAAAGTACACGCAATGTGAAAAGGTGGAAAAAACAGATATGGAGGTAGGTATTCTAGTTGGAGGGTGTAAACATGCTCATTATGGTGAGAACCCGGTGACCAGCTAGCTGTACAGAGAATTAACTGATTAATCCTGTACCTAACATGTAGCGTCTAGGTTTACGACGAGACTTGATCACCCATAAGATGTGGACGTCAGCTTATTATTGGGCTTCGGCAAATACACCGGTAGTTCAACAGCCCCAAGTTGCATATGGATTTAAGCAGTACTTTGTTGGGGCAGTGACCTGCAAGAAACCACTGACATCGACACTACTGGCTAAGCATAAAAAAATTGAGGGTAAATGGAAAACGTTGGATAAATTCAAAGAACACCGATACATCATTTGATCTTTAACGCTGAACCCAGAGCAGTAGCTTACCGATTCAAGTTGTTCGCAGTGGTGCGGTGAGCCTACTTTCTTGAAGAACAATTCGTCGTAAGCAATTTTTTTTTTTTGGGGGGGGGGGGGGGGTAAAAAAGGAAAAAAGAAGAGAAAGAATGGAAAAATTACACTAGGTTAAAAGTAGTCGACGCACCAGTCACTGTAAAAAATGTTTCTCTGGGTTAGGAACTCAAAAGAGGGCGGCCTGCGAAAGCGAAGAAGGCTTTCTTAACTCAGTAAATTTTCCATTTTCATTAGCGTAAATTAATAATTGTGGCCGTTTCTACAAAAAGGGGTAACTTTGTCGATCCGACGAATTTTGGGTTACAGACAGTACGTAACAAGAGGAATGAATGCCCTTCCAACGAGCTATCGGCGAGATTTGTAGCGTTTTTGTTCCGGAGATACAAGCGGTTAAAGATGAGTGTAACGAGAATGCGCGAAAATACATTTTTGGGAAAAACACGTTTGAAGTTAGACACATCTTTTTCTCCCACTCCGTCAAGCGGCCCTGCGGAATCAACTTGGAATCACATTACCAGCCTCGACAAGGGCTTGTTGGAAAGGTAATTTTTCGCTCTTCTGCGTGGTAACAATTCAGAACATCGGATTTATTCGTGAACTCCGAAAAACCACGAAGAAGCGAACGCAGACATTCGCATTCTTTTCTCATGCTCTTTCATAATTTTCTTTCTCTCTCTCCCTCTTCTTTCTCATATGCGTAAATTTGGTCTCTTCGTTATTGCGATGTTTTTTCTATAGAAATCAACCAAAATCTCAAAATTGATTTTTTCGACCAAAAAATTTTGTTTTTCTTTTTCCGCGTTTTCTAAGACTTTGATCGATTGACAAAGTTACCCTTTTTTTATAGAAACTGCCACATATTTACTTTTTGCGTTCAATGAATTTTTATTTTGTGATGCCTATTTTTCGATTGCGTTTATTTATCTTTTTCATTGTGACTTTTTGCATGTCAATAAATGCATGCCTTGAAGAAATGTCGAAATAATCTGAAATTCTTTCATTTTCTTAGGGCGTTTTGTGATTCTCATGTAAAATTTGTAATCTTCATGATTTTTACGACCGGTAAGCCTGATGGATACCGAACCCGAGGGTGAATTAGCAAACACTTGAGTCGGCTATTTTGATTCTGACATAGTACATATAGCTTTAGATTGAGAACTAAGGCCCCAGAAGGGCAACTAGCATGATCTATAAGCAACATGGACGGGCACAGTGGTGTAAGAAAAGGGGATATAAGGATAATGTCCTCTTCCCCAGGTGGAAAACTGAAATTTTAGAACCTGTAAACAAAGACCGTTTTTCTTCCTTTGCTTTCTCTACTTGCCACAACGATAAGTTTATAAATATTCATAAAATATTAACAAAGCCACGTCCACCCTAATAAAATAAAATAATGAAAACAGAATTCGGAAGAAATCTTGATCTAAGACATTTTTCGGCTTGCTAAATTGGAAAATGCGGGCAACATTTCTTACACATGGATACTCTGCCAATTTTCCCCCTTCCTTCAGGAGAATTTTCAATTTACCTTCACTTGGTGGAGCCATGACCTATGCAGGCATGCCAAAGTAGCTGCCCAGATACCGCACCCCTGGCCTCGTAAACTACCCTTTCGAGTATCGCGTCGGCGACCAGAGGGGACACTTTGAGACTGGCTCGGCCCCCATTTCACCTCTCCTTGATGTTGATTCGTACTGCCCTGCCAGGGCCACTATGGGACACTCTACTGACCGAGGCAACGCTCATCCAGCGTTAACCTGGAATTCGAGTGCACTACAGTCGGACCACGCTTTCCTCACCCCTTACCTGCTCGTCTAGGTACGTGCGGCGACGTAGGATGTGTATGTCTTTTGTTTAACGTTGTTGACGCTTACAAATTCAACAATCGTCACAAAAGAATTTCACCAGCATGAAAAATGACAGTAAGTACGAAAGTACTCTCGGTCTGAAGAGTCCAAAAATTATCACAACTGCATCGAACTTACCTGCAACAAAAGAAACACAAAAATGTTAAAATAATGCTGGAAAGTACATTCAACAACATTTTGCACGAGTAAACAATCAATGCATTATCAGAATCACGTTTTGTAACGCTATCAATTCAGACGTTCACTTCTGAAAAAATTTAAATCGAAAAATTGTGAATAAAAATTTTTGGACTTGCGATGGGAGGAGGGGGTTGAGAGCTCTGAACTAATTTTGTAAAAGAATAAAATTTTAGCTGCAGAGATTAAATATTCAATATTTCTCAGGTAGCCCTTTGTGAAGCCTTTTAGGTAAAGGTTGGCAGTAGAGATCTGACGTTACGACATCCCAGAACCTTAATTATGTTTGAAACTCTACCCATTCTAGGCCATATTGGGTTAGTAGACAAAATTCTGATCCCTCTCCCTCTCTACTATGAATCTGTAATTGTAAACGACTTATATCAGAGTCTTCAGCAAGTCTTAGAAACCCTTAATAACACATACGCTCATTTTGACATGGCAATTAATGAACAAAAAACAGAGATAATGCATCATCTGCCTCGGGGGGGGGGGAAGAGGACCTGCCAATTCTTCTCTAGGACCACACGCTGAAGAATGTGTACCGTTTCGAGTACTCAGGGAGCACTATTGTAGAATCCTACAATTCTGACATGGAAATTCAGCACCGACTATCCTGTGCCACCGTGGCTATCCAGAAGCTAAACAAACGTGTCTTGGCCTCCATTTACCCCACAGAACAGACATAAATAGTAAGTCTACCGAGTAGCTGAAATTCCCCGAAATATTAATTTGATCAAAGCTTTAGACTGTGAGGCTAGAGGGAAAGAGCTGAAAATTGAACGATGTAACCAATGCAACACGGATATTAAATGGCATAGGTTTCAGGGTTGACTCAGTTCAAGATTGATATCAGTTTCACTCAAATTTGGAATCAGGAGCATCAACTGGAAAGTGAAGTGTAAAATATGAAATAGGATTTTTAAAAAACTTCTGAAAATTGCTGAACTCAGTTTTAGTGCTGGATTTCCCTTCAGTAGGAAATTCTCATTTCTAATCGCTTATATATAATTTTTTTTTCAACGTACGGATAGAAAACACCTACCTAATCACCTGACTGCAGCTTGCAGTTTATATTCAAATTTGAATTTCTTAAGACAGAGCGGAGAAGACCATCGTACGCAACTCAGAAGGAAAAAGTGAAATACAGCTCATATGCTGCAACTCTCGTATTCGGCTCAGGCCGCAAACTCAAATTCATGGAATTTCACTATTTTTCCACGAATCACACAACAAAGTCTCCGGCTACTTAGCGGTGATGAACATTCGGTTTGTAAATCAGTCGCCCGTAACTTCGCATTCGATTTCACTCAAGAATGACATTTTGTTCACTGTAGTCGTGCAGCAAATTTATTGGTCAAATATCGCTTCGATTATCGCAGTTCAGTTCGAGTGTAGTTGATCGAAAAGATTTCTTTCAAGTTTCAGAAATTTTGTTTACTCAGCAGACAGTGTAAACTTATAATCTCTATCATCCCAACCGATAAGTCGACGATTTTCTCAGAGTTTAGCACAAATTTAACGAATGTTTTCACCAATTCGATAACTTTTACAGGGTGTATAACGGAATTAAAATTCAATAACATAGGGCTTTTATAGGACCTTTTATACAAATTTGATAGCAACTTTGGCAGCCTCGCAAGAAAATTCTCCTAGTTTTCATGAACATGAAAAAAAAGTTGTTCTGTTAGCAATAATTTTCATTTCAAAAATGCACAATTCCGACGTACAGTTTCATGTTTCACTATCTCCTCTCCTCTCATTTTTTTTCTCTCTCGCGAGTTGATTTTCTTATTTTTCACAGACCAAAAGTGAAAATAGAGTACATTTACAGGTTTTATAGTACCTCCTCTAAAAATAGACTACTTTATAGCAGTGATGGATAGGTTTCCCGATACACCCCTCCGGGAAAACAAGCCAACGGCGCCCTTCGCATCAACCTCACTTAGCAAACCAGGCACGCGCATCCAAAAAAATTAAAACTCACTATAGCAAATGGATGGATTATTCCGGCTTGATAACCTGAGAAAAAGGCATGCGAACGTAGTTTTTCTAAATTGAAGCTTATAAAAACGAGGTTGCCTAATCGCTTGACAGGAGAACTTCTCGCTGCGTTCATGCTATGTTCTGCGAGATGGATATCCTGAAAACATTATAGATAATGAGGAGGTAATTGATCTTGTCCCTCAAAAAGGTAAATTTTTAACTAATTTATTATTTTAATAATGTTAACATAAAGATCATTATGTATCTTGACTATTAAGTATCAACTCAGGTTATCTACTCATTATCATTCCTACTGTCACCCTTATTTTTTTTTTTTTTTTTTTTTTAAAGTTCAACTTATATTACCCCTGATACGATACCCGAAAGGATAGTTTCCGGTGCCGGGGGTGCGGTGTCTCGAGGGCCAATTTGGCATGCGTGCATCGCCATACGTCCCACGACACCATTACCCCTAATTTAGAACCATTCTCATTTTTCTTCCTTTGTTTTTCCATTATATTTTCTATTGTAATCCTCTTTATTGTTTATTTGAACTTTCTTACTTTAATGATTATCAACTCAAGTTCCTTGTTATTATATTACTTTTGCGACAACTCAAGTTACTCATTATTATTGACCTGTTTTTTTAAGAAAATGATGCATCCGAATTATATTCCCATAATTTATGATTAGTATTAATTACTTTCATTTTTTCTGCTATATCTGGATTAGTAATTCGAAATTTCTTCCTTGATTGAGGTGTATGTAATATACGTGGCAAGGAAAAGGCGAGGGGGGGATTTGAAAAAATTTTATGGCACCCCTCAGATACTTATTTTCCTGAACACAGAAAAAACACCTATCCGTCACTGCTTTATAGGAGTTATAGGATTTACAGTACTGTCAGACACTATGGCAGGTAAGCCGAGAAAATCGCAGCTCAGCTAAATTGATATCGTACGAACGTACCGATTCCTTTCCCTTTACCCTCTTCATTCCACATACAGGTGAAAATCTGTATTTCGAATGATTATCATCACATTTTCACCTCCTTTCTCCTCACCCTCCTATGTACTGATCTATTCGTCTAATTCCCCAGGTAATCCACCCGATAATGTTCTTCTACTTAACGTTTTCCCTCGGTGACGTGATTACGTTCAGATGACTTCTGATGCTTTTTCGGTTGTTTTCAATGTTGAACGATGTTGTTGGTTATTGCGTTTTCCCTTTTCTCTTTGAATTTTTCTTTTTTGATTGAAGTTTTTTTTCCTCCCCATTTCTGAACTACCGTTTTCGCGGGTCCGCGTGGTTTTCGCCGAAACTTACACTACGTGAGGAGAGTTTTTTCGTCGTTCGAGTTTGCTCCTCGCTAGCTCACGCCACCGCCATGGGTTATTGTTCGCTCAACTTTTATTTCGTTTCGTTAATCAGGTAATTGTGATGTTAAGATGACTTTTTTGTGATGGGGAGGGGAGAGGAGGATGGATATGGGAATTTACAGAAAAATGTGAGACTGTAAGTTTTTCGTTTTCTTTACTTTTTCGTTCTGGGGGACTGAAAACGACTTAACATGTGATCTGGGTAACGCTCTTTCTCTCTCTCTGACAATACCACTACTGAGATGTCATATGTAAGCGAGTCGTGGTGCGTTCTCAGGCTTTCTGGGCTTTTATCGGTCGACCACTTACATCAATTTTTCGTAATAAGCACGTCCTCCGGTTGTAATGCAAGAAGGTGCGACCAGAGAGAAAGGTCGGCATTTTTTGGTGAACACCCGTCCTCTGGGTCATTCATGAAAAAAAATGCCACGACACCGTGTTTTACCAGAACAGGGAGAGTCATACCTAATTCACTGCACCGTGGCGCCAGTGATCGCATGCACTCAGCATCAGGTCATATTTACGGCGAACCGAATAGGCAATTTTAATACCTTTTGTGCTACATGATTGCGGACCAACCAGCTGCAGGAACCTTACTACAACCATTTTATTATTATTGTTTTATTTGGCATTGAATAGGCAAAACTCTATGCTAAGGAGTATACTGGGCGTGCACTTAAAAAATAAAATAAAAACAAAATCCATTAAAACAACTGGGAAAAGAAAGTATCGGATATAAAATCAAAAAACTAAAATTTAAATGCGTTGGTCACATGGTGAGAGGGAATTCTGAGAAATGGAACCTGCGAGCAGTTTTAAGATTTCATCATCCAACGCGTGGCCGGGCGGCCTTTGCCTCTGCTATGGTCCAGTGGGGTCCAAAGAGTACATCGCAGGTTCCATTTCTCAGAATTCCCTCTCACCATGTGACCAACGCATTTAAATTTTAGTTTTTTGATTTTATATCCGATACTTTCTTTTCCCAGTTGTTTTATAATGGATTTTGTTTTTATTTTATTTTTTTAGTGCACGCCCAGTATACTCCTTAGCATAGAGTTTTGAGTTTTTATAGAGGGCGCTCAGACTGTTTTTTCGTAAGTGACCACGTTTGGGCCCCGTATGTCAACACCGGTAGCACACAACCCTCAAAAGTTTTTTTTTAGTTTGTTTTTCATTTTGCTTTTTAAAATTGTTTTGTTTTGCCAAAATGCTTTCCATGCATTAGCGATTCATTCGTTTATAATCCTTTCCACATTGGAGTTAAATTTTAACGTTCGGCCTAAATATTTATATTCTTCCACCTTGCTTACTTTTGCCCCGTCTAACCAGAATTCGTTGATTCCCTCCCTATTCGACATAAATTTTGATTTTGACGTGTTCATGGATAGTCCGAAAATCTCACTGTGTTGTTTTAGGTCTTTCACCATTTCCAGCATTTCCTCGAAACTCCTTGCTACGAGCACTATATCGTCTGCAGATCTTAAGATTTTTCATTTGTTTGCCTAGGATTTTTAGTCCCCTTCCCTCCCAATCCAAATTTCTGAAGATCTGCTCAAGGGCGCAATTAAATAAGTTCGGCGACAAGGTGTCCCCTTGTTTCACCCCCCTTTGGAGGGGAAAGCATTTACCCTTTATATCTGTCTCGACGTAAGCCTGTGAATTATTGTACATGTACGCCAAAATCTCAATAATTTTAAACGAAACTCCTTGGGCTGCCATAGCTTTCCATAGCTTACTGTGCCATATCGAGTCGATACTACAATCATGCACAAAGAATATTCTGTATGCATTACTAATTGTTTCAAAACATTTCACGTTTTTTAAAATAAATTAAAGAAAATTAATAAATAAATAAAATAAAAATACATATTAAAATAGTAGATTACGTAACAAGAGCGGAAAGCATTCATTTTAGAGTGCGTTGCATTCCAATCCTGTTAAGCATACGTTTCAACGTCAGATGAGCGGGGGGAAAACACATTTTTGAAAAAATTTTCAATTTCAAATCCCCTCTTTTTCGATGTCCAAGACTGTTCCACAAAGTGGAACATTAAACTAGCATGTTCCAACGCAAACGCAAGCATAGTATACGTCATTTCCATTTACCTGATATGAAAGTAATTTATTTTACACGTTCCATTCACCGGCACATCGATCCTGATATTCATGACATTTTCAGAATTACTCTTGATGGATTTTTTTGTAATTTTATACGGAACCCCCCCCCCCTCTCTACACAGGTTTTAATAGAAAAAAATCCTTCTGTGTTTCAGTTCATTCGGATAAAGAAAAGACGTCCTTCAAACCCCTTCCCCATCTTGTAGGGGCAAAACATAGTTTGACATTTATAATGAATTATTATTTTCTCATTCCTCCGATTGAGTTAAAAATTTATCCTCTCAGATGTTGAAGGTTCATTCGATGTAGATTAAAAAGTAAAATAGTTTGACTTCTCAATTTGAATTAATAGCACCCGGGGGAATGACCTTAAAGGAGATAGGTGTGAAAAATTTTAATTCGAGATAGGGGTCGATTTACACGTTATCGAGGTCGCTGAATTCAATTCTATACGTAATCTTTACATCTGACCTCCTGGAGTATCATTGGAAGGTGTGGGGGTAAGATATCATGTCAGTATTCCACTGGTGGAGCGTATAGCGATGCACACACGCCAAATTGGCTCCGCAAACACCGCACGCCTGGCTCCGGAAACTACTTTTTCGAGTATCGCATCAGTGCCCAGAGGGACGATTCCGAGATCGTATTCAATTTACAGGTTTTTCAAGGTCATTGAATTTAATTCTGGGAACACTCTTTACGTTTGACGGTATAGAGTACCACTGAAAATGCAGGGTCGTATACTAGCAATTTTTTCAAGAGAATATTCGAGTTGCAGGTTGTGGGGTAGTTTCACTCAAATTCAGAAATTCGTGTTTAGAGATTTCGGAAACCTGAAAATCGAACATTGTATCGGTGAAATTAGAACTATTTTAATTTCGATCCATATCAAATGAACTTTCGATATCTGAGAGAATAAATGTTCAACACAGTTACGGATTAAGGAAAAAAATTCACTCAAACTGTGTATTCTCTCAGGCTTGAGGTGCATCTACTTTTTATTTGATCAACCAGAAATATTGCAAGTATTTTTTTCTATTTTATTGAAATCGATCTAGGAGGGGTCCCGAATGAAATTTGGGTGGTCCAGAATAAGGACCACTCTAATGTACATGAATTTTCTTCTAGTTATTCATTTCATATGCAACAGAATATAGGCACCGCAATAAGGCGCTTTTAAAATCTGCAAATAAAATGGCACACACTTTTTTTCACTCTTGACACCTCAATAAGGTGTTTCTAAAATCCGAAAATAAAATTGCACGAACTTCTTTTCCAATAAGGTAAAATGGTTATTCAGTTTTGAATAGAGGTAACAGGTTTCGGTATTCAACTAACAGAAAAATATAGCGCAGCACTGCGGTAGGTGTATCGTTAACCTTCGATTTCCCTATTAAAACTGTTAATTAGATCTGCGGTACAGCCAACACGTAATTTTCAGGGTTTGTTTTCTGTATTCATGCTGCATAAAAATTCTCTCGAAGGAGAGCCAAACTTATTTAATTATTACGGGAGCTCGTTAGGAATAATTTTGTTTAACATTGTTTGGTTTTCAGAATGTAACGATAACGCATACTAATATTTCGAGGTTTCGAAGTTTTCTTTTGGAAGGTGTTTTTAAAGACCATCTATTCGTAATTATTACACTATTCACAGAAAAGTATGTTGTACACACACACGTACACGACTGCAAATACACGGGTAAAACTACAGTCATTGTTTATTCACGTTAGCCAGTAAGAACAATTTTGCAGGAATAAATTTATCAATTTCGGAATTATCTAGCTGAGTAGCAAATCCAAGATGCAATTTTGAGAAGGGTAATTCGGCTTGTATTTGTATAGTAATTGAATACGTTTTAACTCCTCCTCCTGCCTCCCCCGAGTATTCGGAATTTTTTATTGACTGAATCGTTAAATGAAACTTATCAGGAGTTGCGGACGACAGAGAAATCACGTTTTATAGCGTGTCTCAAATTTCTATCGCTGACAGGATTTCCCACTACTGGACAGATTTTGAAGAATACCCGAGGTTCGTCACAATTCGAGGAAATAGATAATCCTCGAAAATAATTGAGACACTTCAATTCTCGTTTTGAAAATTATTTGAAACTCCCCAAACTTGAACAAAAACTCACCAAGGTTGCCTGAAGTTAAAGGCGTACAACTTCTTGAACTGAATTTGAAGTTCATGAAATCACTCGAGGACCTCAATTCTAAAATGTATTCGAAATATCGTTATCATTTCGTATTCTCGCTGCTATCGAGGCAGTTTTTTTAGACTTTTCGCAGACTGAACATAAAAATAACTTGAATGTCTATGCATTTGAAAAACCGAATCAGAGTACTAGCATCCTCCAACCCATGTGCATTTTTCATCATGGTAGAAAATTTAACTCCTGCAGTGCCATCTTTAGAGGGGGGCTTGAGGGGCTGTAGCCCCGGGCCTCGTAGATGAGGGGGGCCTAGTTTTCATTAAACTACTTTTTCTAATACAGGTAAATACTCGTGTGAGTGCTGGGGAAAAAATCAAAAATTCAAAGAATTTTTGCAGTGAAAGTAACAGTAACTATTTTTTACTCTAAATTCCAGTAAATTTTTGCGTAATTTTGCAGTTTTTTATTTACAACAAATATATTTAAATATTCATACTTTTTACCATAGAGCTACGATAATTAGGCTCTCATTGATAAGAAACATGATTGTACACCGGGAATTTATAGGAGACGCCTACTGGCCTTTTATTTTTTAATTCCTAATATTTAACCTCCTATTTTTTAATAAGGCGGAAATGGACGAATCAGCCAATGAGAGACCTTTTATAGGTTTATTCTATTGTACTGGAAACCAAAAAAGCAGTCATTGGGGCACCGTTCAGTAGAGCTGCCCGCGGCATCCATATTCGTCCGTATTCATGGAGTGTGGGGAAGGGGGAGAGAGAAGGGGCCTCACTTCAACTTTTAGACCGGGGCCTCACTTTACCTAAAGACGTCACTGAGCCCCTTCAGCAGTTCTTTCTAAAATAATTCGAAAAGCATAAGGAATATGGGAATAGTTGATTGAATAATAAATAAAAAAAAAAAAAAACACTCTTCAAAGATCCCAACAAAATGATACCAAACATGATGCCTTTGACTCAAAGGGAAGTCCAGAGGGCACACCAAAAAGTATGTGCCTTTCATTTTCGTTTCTTTTCTTATCAACAGAATGAAAAATAATCTGAGATAAGGAAAACATTCAACTAGAAAAGATTCTGTTCACAATTTCCTACAGAATGATATGAATGTTTCTACCAATACAAAGAGAATCACCATACGGGGCCACTAAGGAAGTACAATTTACCGAAATACTTCATAATGTTAGTAACATCGTCATAGAAATGGGTAGAAAATAGGATCCCTACTTTTTCAAGGGCCTCCTATGGCGGTTCCCGTTAAGTTAGGAGTATCATTTCTGGTATTATTTCGTAGGAAATTGTACACATGGTCTTTTAGTCTCAAAATTATTTCTCGTATCACGGATAATTTTTCAATTATTAAAAAAAAAGACCTCCATTTTGAGTAACCTCTGTCGAGCTCTTCTCCCCTAAAATCTATTTTCGTTGCTCTATTCGATGCCGCGAAACCCGACTTTGTATGCGAATGAGAGGAGGCATGTTGAAATTCTAAAATTTGGTGCTCAAAGCGCTCAAAAAAGGATGTAAACAATTGCCCCTCCCCCTCAGCGGAACCCTATACAACTCAAATCGTCAACTTGAAAGTAGCATCAACCGCATTTCTCTAGGACATACCGAAGCAACCCACCGAAACATCTTCGATGAATCATCTCCTCCGGTGTGTTCTCACGGTATCGACCAGCGCCTTACGGTTCAACACATGCTCTCATCCTGTACCAAACTTGAAGACCTAAACATTGCAAAATTGACTCTCAAAGACATGCGGAACCTACTCTCCTTCATCGTTCGGTACCGCTTCCTCCTTGTCGTATCGTTGTACTCAACTTCTATTATCCATAATTTGTACTTTAGAGATATAATCATATTATATTATCATGGCAATAAATAACCTTTATATATATATATATTTTTTTAATTGTACAGGTTCCAAAATTCAAATGATTGTAGCGGCAACACTGATAAATATTAATATGAGGGGATAGAACAACAGTTCCTTCACGATGTACTGACCTCAGACTAAAAGTCCCCTGCGTTTCATCAGAAACTGTCAATTTTGTTACTTTGTGAAATTTGGGTCATTTTATCTCAAATCGTCCAAATTGCATAGGAATAACATTTTCTACTTCTTGTTCATATTCACGCCAAATACCCGGTATATAAATAAAAAGACCCGTGCTTTTTATTCTCGATACATTCATTTTCTTTTCTTATAAATTTCTTCCTAATGATCTTTAACTTCATGCCTATATTTTACATTCAAATTTCAGTAGCACTTCTAGAAATGCACAGATTTTTACTTCTTCAGGATGTCTAACAAATTTGAAAATTAAAAATATTGGGCTTTTATAGGACTCTTATCGGGCTTTTTATGTTGTACCACGACCACAAAGAGAAGGGACCACGTAGAGTACTGCTTGAGTACTTTAAAGATACAGAAAAGAAGTCCAAAAAAGTTAGGTTGGGATTTCTGATTCCAAGAATTGACCCTTCCTTAAAAAATGCATAATTACTCATTTTTCCATTTTTATTGAATCTATATTCAAATTTATTGAAATTATTGAATTTTTTATTGGACGTATTGACCATTTTTCAAATATCGGACTTTTATTGACTTATTGGACCGGAAGACACCCAGTTTTTGTTATTTTTTCAATTTGTATGTAATTGAGCTCCTATTAGGAATCTACTCTTAAAACAGGGTGTCTAACAAGAATTAAATATGAAAATAGTTGACCTTAGTTGACCACTTTATCCCGTTTATTACAAACTCGCGACTCACTCTGCTCGTTGGTCGCAATCTATGAGAGGGCCGCAATCATTCATTACCAATAAAATTCTTTGAAAACTGAAAAAAAAAGATGCTCAAATTGTTAAAAACAAAGTCACAATCCTTAGAGACAGTCAATAATACCAACATTCAGAAACAACTTTATATTCGAATTCGCTAAACCTCACACTCCCAAAAACGCTGTTCAAGTTCTCGGAAATTGAAGTTTGCATTCACGAACTGATATCAATCTATGAATGATCAATTTTTCATAAGACAGGGTAGCCAGTTTTTTCCTAAGAAAAAGTTCTCTGACTTTTCCAGGTTTTTCCAGACTTCAATCCCTACCAAAAATGCTTCTCAATTGGGCATTTTCTAGGTGATTTCAGAATAAAAAGAATACTTATCATATACTTCCAAGGCAAAAGAGTTATTTTCAGCTAAGCTAGACAAAAGAGTATACGGTCAAATGAAAATAAAATAGAGTACTTCTCTTCACTTCAGCAGAGTAGAGAATCACTGACCCAGCATTCTGTCATCTTCTCAAAGTAAGAACCGTAAGAAAATTGCGTTTGATTTTATGTGTTTCCAGGAAGTTTCCATTATACCAGAATGAGATAGCAATAAATACAAGTGAGTATTAATAACTCAAGAAATGATTAATCATATTAATTAAGGAAATACTAAAAAAACTATAAGACATTTTTCTAGAGAGATTAAGCAGAAATTAAGGCTAAGCAAATAACTTTCTAGGAAAAAGACTAGCCAAAAATCATAAACTCCAACTTGAATTAAGAACTCAAAAAATGATAAATCATATTAGTCAAGAAAATACTAAAAAAGTTCAAGATATTTTTCTTGAGAAAACAAAATTATGGAAAGGCTAGTCAGAAATTAAGGCTGAAAATAACACTTCGGGGAAAAGACTAGTCCAAAACTATAAATTACAATGTACAGCAATCAAAAACTCATGTGTTTGATCACGTGATCCGCTATTGGTTCTTCCCTGTTGATTAATAGGGAGAACTGTCGCATAATTGAGTTGTCGGATAATAGGGAGAAAATTATTTTTAACGTCGAAAATCAGGAATCGGATAATCGAGAGTCTACTGTACTGTAAATGCAAATTCAATTGGAAAGGAATGAAAGTATGAACGTCACCATTTATTTCGTTCCCGTAAATATGATTTGTAACTCAGATTTTTCACCAACGCGGCGAGTCTCAGAAAATTCCCTGGCCTTAGTGAAATTCCTTGACTTTTCCCTGACTTCTCCAGGTGCGCTCACATTCCTTTATTTTCCCGGTTTTCCAGAAACTGGTCACCCCTGTAGGATTTCTTTTTCTCCAGTTATAATTTACCAACATTTGAAATTATCCAAAATAATTGTCTTCAACTGACTTTCATTGATGTTCCTCCAAATAGTTGACTTAGTTGAGATTTCGATCGAAGGACCCCAAAATAGGTCATTTTAGAATTCCGGAAGTTTTCAATGTTATCTGTAAAAATCAATTCAAGAAGACCTTGGATAGGTGCTAAGAACGTATCCGCTGACTATTAATGATAATATTTCGAACACACATACAGTACACTCCTGATTATCTGCCCTAATTGGGGCTAAAGGTAGGGCGAATAACGAAAAGGACGGATGACCTAGAAACATGTAATTTGGATCCAAATACACTGAGAAATGAGGAAAATAATTTTTACTGAATCATGTAACGGTAAGTGGTAAGTTATTTCATACAAAAAAAACAAAAAAACTTCAATATTTTTTTTTAAAGAAAAGAAAACGGTGTTTTTGGCTCTCTCGGTTAATGAATCGAAGAGGAAGAAGGACAATGCTGTAAAGGAAAAAACTGAAAAGAATTGCTAGCTGGCTGTTTTTCAAACACTAGTGACTTTTCCAGCGCTGAAAAAGTATTATCGAGATCTACAATGTACTGACGTTTTTCCTATCAGTTCTTCTTCATCACCATCATCATTAGCAGTGGTAAGGACTAAGGTTGTGACTTTAGTAGGATCTTGAATTATCCGTCCTTGGTTAGGCGGGAAACTCGGAAAGGCGGGCGAATACATTCGAGCGCGGATAGTCAGGAGTCAGCTGTACACCTTTCAAGACAAAGATGCTAGACAGAAGAACCAAAATTTCCACTTGAATAACAATATTATCAGAGAAGATGGAGTCATCCTGTCCCGCAAATTCTTCGTTTGTGATTCAAACAGATACGCGTCTTTACTTCCCGTCATTTTGTAAACTGTCGTATCGACGAAATGATGTCTCTGAATAATATTCCATCTGACTGGACTCAATTTTAAACTCTTACCACTCGGATATTATCGTTCCATTTATTCACAGACCGAGTATGTCTCGTTTTCTTTCACTCGCGCTCAGTTTGCCAATTAATTTAAGCACACATCTTATTTCGTACAACGAGCGCAACAATATATTTCGACCGTTCTTCCCTCCCTCGAGTTGTCACAACCTCACAATCCGCTTCATTACACTCGCCGACCAAAGTCAATTAGCAATTAAATTTCCCAGCGACAGGCATGTTGCTCAGCTCGCCGCAGAAGGCAGACCGTCCGTTACGCCTGTATCAACTATCCGTCTGCATGTAAGCTTGACTGATCGTGCCACTTTCTGTAATTGACGCAATCGTAAAACTGCTGAGAAGTCGGTAAACTATGCACTGCGAAACTGAATTTGCGAGTACACTCGGCCAATGGTAATGAATCTTATTAAAAGAGAAACCAGCACCAGACATACGTACAATGGCGGTGCATCACTAGAAGCATATTTTTGATGTTGTTACTTCTGCTGTCGTATAGAAACAACTCAAACCTCAAATCGCGAAGCCAAAAATCACCTATGATTCTTTTCTACGAATCTCTTCAGACTGGTCCTCTATTCAAGGTATCAAAAGTATTCAAGTGATACAAGAGGGGCATTTTCTCCCAGAAGGCTAAACGTGCATCAGTCATACGAAGACAAGGATTGTTTCTCGCTAAATCCAACATAAAGAAGGTCTTTCGGAATTTGTCGGCAGCTCTCTTTAAACGTCATTAGTGTCAAAATGGAAGGGATAATTTTGACCACTACAACTATAACACATGAGAACAAGCTTCATGGCGGAAAAAGTAGCATTCCTGATATGTTCCCTCTCATCGATTTTAGAGAACTTGAGGAACTTCGTCTATCCCTGAACGAGCTTCCATGCTCATTATACACAGACATGTTTGCCCATGTTCTCCAACCTTTACACATCATACTTTTAAAAATTAAGATTTTCAGTGTTTGTTTAGGTTTTAGAAAAAACATTAACAATGGAATTTCTGAGTTTGCATCAGCCAGAATAATGAAAATGAAGTGAGAATCTACATCTTTCACGGTCACTGAATTCATATTCATTATTTCTGAAGCGAAACTTCTTTACGCAGGTTCAGAATGAGTCATTAATGTAGAAAAAGTGAAACGAACGCGAAAATATGCAACGGAAGTGACGTAGTAACTCTCCACCCACATGTAGTGAAATATAAGGCGAAAGAAAGAGCGCGTATACGTGAAACCTCCACACCTCCGTTAACTGTTTTCTGTTAAAAATAACATTCAGTACACGCACCTACCTACTGATGTAGCAACTCACACAGAGTGAAAGTCTAGTGTCCTCCGGTACTTCATGCATTTTTTTACATGAAATTCAAAACTGTGATACCCGAGAACAGGGAAAGATAACAAATTTCATGAATACAGTATTGGTGTCGTTTCTCACGTGCTGGGAGTCACTTTTTGACGTCACACACTGGGCTACATGCTGGTTTTAGGCAGCCAAAACTCCATAAAATGAAGCAAGCCAAATTTACATAAATGGTGGAAATGTGGAAATAATTATTCTGCAATATCAGATGCCCTGAAAACAGCCCAACTTATTTCCCCAAAAATATCATTTGAATGCGGAGCTGGATATCAATTTGAACATTTTAGAATTCAAGTACACTGATGTAAAAGATGATGAAATGAAGAGCAGTTTCAAATAACGATACTGAAGCAAGAACTCTATGTAGAATTTTTCATTTTTATATTTTTATTCCTTGGTAAATACAGTTCAATCTGAATCAGTTCTTCGTAAAAGAAACTTCACATTTCTAACCTCAAAATAAATATCAAGTTCAACATTATTGTCCATTTTGCCCTACAAAATACCTTCATTTTATGGACTGGAAAAACCTTGATCCAACTCGATCCGAAAATATACTGAATGAGTTTTATTCTTTGAACATCCATCTAACGATCCTACTATTATTCAGCTGCGATGGTTTGCGACCTTCAGAGGAAAAGCGAAAATAACGAACGACGAGGAACGCAGCATGAGATGTGAGCCTTAGTTTTTAGTTCTGGTTTTGTTTTGATTTTTATTAGAACTTAATTGAACCCTAACAGTTCCAGTTCCGCCCTTTGTTTCGCAAAAAGAACGAATCTAATCACTAATATAATTTTCAAGGGTATTAGGTAGCCTTCTCAAAGTAGTCAAGGTGAAAAAATAATCTCTAATTATTATTATTATTATTATTATTATTATTATTATTTATTTTTTTATTTTTAAATGATTACCCACTCAGTTTTTGCTTCAGATTTAATTTTGAAACAATATTTCAAATTTGTACATCTGTATTGGGATGTTGTTTTTACAAATATAGAACCAATTGACCGGGGGGGGGGGCAGGGACGTAACTGAAAACGTGAAATTATTTTCACCTGAAGAGATACGGACCACTTGATCGTCCTAATTTGAAAATGAAAGTCAAATTAAGGTCCCAGTCGAATTCAGCGATTCCCAGAAGCCTAAGGAATAATACGCATATCCGTAATGTGATTATTGTATTGTTTATTTTTCTGCTCTCAGGGGGTCAAATCAACATCGAATTCGGCGATTCTCAAAAACCTAAGAAATGATAGCCGCATTGAATTTTTATGAAATAGTTTTATCACTTCCAACCCCTAGCTAGTCCTACAATTTTGAAATTAGGTTAAAATTAATATCATAAAATCAACATAGAATTCAGCAACCCCCAAAATTTAAGAACTGATACCAGTATTATGATTCTTGTCACTTGTATTTTTATGCCCCTCCTCTGCTTCGTAGGTGCGTCAATTTTGAAATGAGAGTCACATTTACGTCAAACTCAAACAACTTAAAAGAATTACACTCATATTCCATTTAATAATATTTAAAACAACTTCTGTATCTTTCAATTTCAAGAAGCGAGATGTATGCTGTTATTGACATTATCGAGCAACCTCCACGGCTTTCTTTCTGCATGAATTTTGAAATAAAGATCAAATTAACGTAAACGATTCAGCGAGCCCATGAAACGTAAGACCTATACTGTGATTATCGTGTTTATTCTTATGCCCCTTCCCGCTGCCAGATGCCTCAATTTTGAAGAGTGACTTCAAAAACACTAAAAAGGATACCCATACCGTATTCATAACATTTTTTTATCCACACTGCTTTTAAAAAAAAATCTTGGAAAATAAATTTGATTATCTTATAAAGCACACGACAAATCCTTCAGTTTACTTATTCCGGCTAACGAAAGCTCGACATTCCATCGCCGAAGTTTCTTCTCCAAGATCTACAGAGCACAGAGGAACGCAATATCTACAAGTGTGCGATTTGAGGGATGGGAAGTGGGTGAGGATCAAGAACTTCAGTGTATGATGAATATGGACACAAGAAAATGGATTAGAAAGTATTCGGCATTCCCTGAACCCACTGAGGAAAATAAATGTCACAGATAATTCTACATCCCCCTTCCCATAAGGACCACGATAATTTATGACAGTGTTACGGGTCATTCTGAATCCTTTACCCTTAACAACGTTTAGAAGTGAGTTTAGAAAAAATTGTAAGATAGCTTTTTTAATGTAGATTTCAACAAGGAAAACTTTCAACTATTCAGTTTCTCAGTACGGTTGATAGTTCTCGAGATTTTTAAAGAAAAAAAAACGTTTGCGGTATGTTCAGCCTCCTGAAGAAGATGCCTCCATTGGGATCACAGAAGACTATCGATATATTAATTGGAAGGAAATCTGAAAGATATGCGAAAAGATTTGCTGGAAAAATTTTGTCTATAACCTTTTCTCAATTTAATTTTCTCGGGCTAATATCACCAGGGGGTCCATTCTTGTTCGGGAATGATTTTCCCGGACTTTTCCAGGTTTTCCAAGCCAATTCTTCCAATTTTCCAGACCCTTCAAATACAAATTACACATGCAAAAGGGCGGGGGGGGGGGTCAAATTTTTCGAACATCGTGAGCGGCGAATATCGTCAATAACACCATAAACTTTTTTTTACTACCGTGTGTTTATGAAACTGTGGCAGAGAGGGTGTAAAAATTAAAGATGGAAATGAAAACGCGCTCTATGGGGTGCAGCGTGGTGCAATGTCAATTGAATTGGCTGGAAGTAAATGGCGCTATGCCCAAGAAATCGCACTTTTCTGAAAGCAAAAAAAACTTTTTTATTCGAAAATTTGAAAATCGTGGAATACGTCCTTCAAGGTGATGGTAGAGGGTCCACAAGAGACAACTTTTAAGCCCGGTCCCCTAGAATGAAATTTTGATGGACCGGACCAGGAGGGGCTCAGAGTTTTTGGACTCAGCCCCTTTTCATTCTGAACGATTTTTTTGCAGTTTTACGATACGAAATCCCCCCCCCTTTATAGCTAGACATAAAGGGGTCACTTTAGTCTTGGTTCCATTCCAATTGAGCAAAATCCCTGCTCGTAAGAAAAAAATTCTGAAGCTGTATCGGAAAATTGTGATTTCATTTTTGAAAATAGCACTTTTCAGGTATAAAAATGCAAAAAGTGGGGGTGGGCTGGAATTTTCTATTTATTTCTATTTTTCACACTAAAATACACAATTTTCGAACAATCTCTGGGAAAAATCCATTTTTTTGCAAAAATTTTATTACAAAAAAAAATGAAAGAAAGCGATGTTGCCAAAAAGCATCTTCCCATTTTGACCACACCAGCAGATCCGCGATACTTCAAGACCCTATAATCCGTGAAAAAAAGCGAAAACGACAAAAGTGGACTTGACCTCTTTTAGTTCTAACCGATTCAATTACAACGTCATAGATTTTTTTCGTGTGACTTAATGCCTACGGTGAAGGAGGGGCAGGGAGGGAAGAATAAAATTCGAAAATTGGTTTATAGGTTTTCGAGGTCGCTGCATTCGATTTTAGGAGTAATTTTTGGATCCTGTCACTCCCGGTGCGACCCATAAGGTAGATAGAGCATAGGACAAGCAACGGTTGACTCGAAATTAACCCTTTCTAATTAAAGCCACCGAATAGGGTACAAATACAGTTTTATTTATTCAAAGTGTTACTAATAAAAAATAAAGTCGTAAAAATTTGTCAACTGAAAAAGCACAAGAGCATAAATTTGGCCCAGATTAAAAATCGGAAGCGATATTCGAAATCAGCGAAACAAAACCACCCCTATTCCGATACTTCGGGCAATTTTTCGCCGGAGAAGCTGAATTCGTACTACGACAGTGCTCTGGAAGGGGTTGGATAAAAATATCTGAGGCGATATTCGAAATCAGCGATTCAGAGCTTGGTTGGATATCCTATCCAAAAAATTGACTTCAGAATCTCGTAAAGAATTTGGAACTTGAGGAAATCTAGAATAACCGGAAGTAGACCCTCCCTCGTAAAGCCTAAATGGTTTAGGGGGAGGGAAATTAACTATAAAAATGAATTCTGGACACCAGGTGAAAGAGCTCCAGCACATCTAACGACTAATGCTATAAAAGTAAAAAGGTGGTTACGATCTGGAAAATTATGGCACCAGGGGAGACGAAAAAGGCTTCAGTTTAAGAGTACTGAGAGATACATTATAAGGTCATACATTTGAAAACAGTGGAATCTTCCGTAACGCGATAATAATTACTATGCGATCTTTAGATTTTTTCAAATTTTGTGGATTAGTTACTCTTGCCCCAAAATTTCAGAAGTCCCTTTCGTTCACCCGGATCTAAATTTACGAAGGAGAGGGGAGCCGAAAGAAAACCCGATGGCAGAATGTTCTAGAAGGTGAATTCATTGGTTTTCAAATTTTCGTTTCATTACGACTTTCTCAAAAAATTCTTTACACTGGGGAGTGGAGCTAGACCGAATATTTTTTCATTTTCGCGCCGATTTTCAGATTCTCGCGAACAGGATGAGATGAAAACACGAAACAGCTGATACTGGGAGAAGTGTATAGGGATTGGTTCGCGTTTCGTCATATTTTTCGCGAAATGGTTTGTGAAAAGTCACGAAATTCGTTAAGTGTGTAGCCTCCTTAATAGACAGATGTAGATGCCAAACGAATACCATGAAAACGATTTCATCACACCAACACACTCTATACTACTGAGATAAGTCAGGGGGTTATATTACCCACGTCCTTTCCCTGTAAAAGAAAAAAGAAAAGAAAATTGCCCGAGCGAAGCGAAAGAAAAATTTTTCAAATAAGAAATAGGGTAGAATCTATTTGAAATACTACAGAATTTCGCAGTCGATTTATTTTTTACAAAATTTAATGACTTTTAGGTGAAAAATTCTGAAAATTCCAAAATTCCCTGACTTTTCCAGGTTTTCCAGAGAATGGACACCTGATTACCGTTCAATATTACGAAAACGAAAAAGTCCGGATATGTTCAACCCTCAAACGGAGCAGATCGCAGTACCAACAAGCTAAATTCAGCGAACCACAACATTTAATAAATCAAAACGCAAACTAAACTGGAATTTCGACGTTCGTATTCGATAAATAAAGGGGTATAATTCATTTTGAATCTTAAATATTTAAACGTTTCTGTCGCGCGATGCTCATTCGGAAATCAGCAGGTGACTAAACTCACGTAGTTTCGGCGAATTTCGCCGCAGTTTCAAAGAAGGGCGACAAAAACGGATAAAAATTTCAGTCCGGATAAAGTTTGTATTTCTGCGCCAGTGGAAATCTCACCAAATTAAGATCGATTAAAGAACGCAAGCCAATTCGTTGCCGGTCCAGCACAGATAATTGTTCATTAGTTTCCGTTTTCGTCTTCGCGACTAATTGTGTCAAAATTTAAACGGGCGCACCCAGAAAACGCAATTAGTTTCGACCTTAGTAACCGAATAATAATTCGTAAACGAAGATTACGAGTGAATTTTTCGACGTCACGTTCCTGCGTAACAATCCGGCCGAAAAAATTAAAAAATTTCGCTAGGCTGTTCTGCGTTAACGCGTGGCCTTGTGAAAAGGAGAGAGGAAAACAAACGACGCTACTGCGTAAAACTCGAATTGCGAATCCAAATTCGAATAAAAATTAGAAGAATTCTTAATTTAATTCGTCGATGGTTCCGAACTTCGTACCAACTTGGACTACACATAATTGGAAGAGACCACCGGCGCTGTGACTCGCAGAGAGTAGTGCAATCGAGAGATGCCACGAATCTCCACATGAATGTGGAAACCCGGTCAATCGAAAGGGGCCGAATATGAGGGAATGTTCTTATGTGAAGGTTGAAAGGTTAAATCCGGCGCCGTACACGGGGAAGCAATGTAACTGTCTCATATAAAAAGAAAATTCAGATTGAGAATACCTGAAAAAGTGTTGACAATGCATAGTTGGAAAATTTAATGAATTAGAATCATTCGGTTTGCATAAGTTCAATAATTACCTCTCTAGAAGCCAGTCCACCTTTCCTGAAATACAGAAATGCATGCTTTAGGTTACCCATCTCAAGAACCATAGGGATAGGTTTATTACCCTCAATCTAGCGAACTGGAAAGAGAAACAGTCACTCGAGCCTAAAGGCAGAGAGCCGGCCGACCCGTGAGAGGTAGGCAGACAGACAGACAATAGTTTTTAGAATTTTTCGCATCTTTGCCCCGTTGTATCTACGAGTATATGGGACGATGCTTCAAAGCCTTCCACTAGACAAGTTGCTTTTTAGAAACGTCAAAGTAGAGAGGAAAACTATAATAAAAGAAAGGAAAAACTGCAGAGATTTTTTTATATCCTTTTGAATAACTAACTCTAGGATATAAGTCACCCGATTTCGGCACTGGTATCTTGAACCGTGTCTTGAATAACGACTTTGGAGGAGCTTTATTGGTCTGAATTAAGTGGGAAAGCGTCCTAACTTTTCAAGTGGTTCTTTTAAAGAATCTTAGCAAGTCTGAAATAAGTCGGGAGGTATCTTGAAGACGGGTTTTCAGAGGTCACAAACAAATCTTGAGTCTAGAAGAGTAAATAAGATGTTTTATGTACGGAGGAGTCTAGAAAATTTCTGAAGAACGAGCTTTCAAAAGTGGGAAAGTCTTTTTGAGTCTTGAGCAAATCTGTACGAGATGTAAATGAGTGTTGAAAAATCTGGAAGAGTCGTAAGCAGAGGCACTCATAAATTTCAAAGAAATTTCAGAGTATACTGCGTATATTATTCTTGCGGCGACCCTCTCTTCGCGTATGCAAGAAAGGGGGAAGATGTTTTTGGACAGATTTTTTGACGGGTGTGATTTTAGAGCACGTTAGAATGAGGCGAATAAACGATAAATTTTCGCTAAAGAACGGCGAAAGTATGCTGTGAACGGCATATAAAGTATATCCCGAAAGACGAATAAAATGAACGAGGGCCTCACTCACCTGCACCACCCCAATCCATACACCCCCCCCCGCAAGCCCTAAAGGCCCCTCAAATTAACTCACTGTCGAACATATACTTCACTGCCCTTTACTTAACTCTCACTACCAAAAAATTCTACTACCACCAACAACGAAAAGCATGCTCCAAAACAACCCAATGACTACAGATAAACTCATATCTCCTCCCTTCACGACACAGACTTCTTTCCATTAATTTAACCATCCCCATCAGTCGAGCCGTATAGCCCTTGGTGCAGCTAGTGACTCGTAAATAAACAAATAAATAAATAATAATAAAAAATAAATAAATAACTGAACGACAGAATAATGTAATAAGAATCAAAAAAATTTATATATAAACGATGAACAATTGTACGGCAAGTAATTGTTTGCGAGTTCTGATGAGCTTGATTCAAAGAAGTGGACTGTATCGGAATATTTACAGTTTGTTTTAATACACGAAAAACAAGACGAATAAAAACCATCAGATATCTACACAAAACTAAAAACTACTATAACGAGAACATGATCGTGTTCATTCCAAGTGTAATTATAGACTATACATTTACATTACATCCGCCGCTTATCTTATCCGAAAAAGATACCGTGTGCGGCGAAACCGGGTTTGCATGTTTCGTGCAAACATACTCCCCCGGGAGGCCCTAAGGGGCCTCGACTGGGAGTCGAATCAACCGAGTGATGGGGCGCCTGTACACTGCAACCCTTTGTCCTTCCAATGCTCGAAGGTCTACGCTTCGTACATTGCCATCTTGATCAGGGTAGGTTGCCACAATAAGTCCCAATCTCCACTGGCCGGGTCGTACATTATCGTCCTTGACAACGACTACATCGCCAATCTCCAAATTCCTGGTCTGACGGGTCCATTTGTGGAACTGTGATAGTTGGTTTAGGTAATCAGATCGCCACAACTTCCAAAATGTCCGGACCATAATTTCTTGTTGCTCGAAACGTTCGCACAAACGTGCTTGGACAGGTTCGTCAACTGTTGGTTCCAAGATGTTGGTTCCAGTCAAAAAATGACCAGGAGTCAACACCATCTCACTGGGCTCATTTGACTGACGGTAAATTAGCGGTCTTGAATTTAACACTGATTCAATCCGAGCAAACAATGTCACATATTCTTCAAAGGTTTGGGTGCGCCCGTTGGTTACGCTTAAAAGGTGTTTCTTCGCAGATTTAACGGCTGCCTCCCATAACCCGCCATGGTGTGGTCCATAAGGCGGTGTAAACTTCCATGCTACACTGGCTGACAGCAGTTTTGAAGCAGAATGAAAAGTAGTGCCATTATCTGAATAGCAGGTACTTGGAGAGCCCCGGCGACCGACAAAGCGATGGAAACATTGGAGAAACTTTTCCGTTGTAAGATTCGATACCATCTCCAAATGTACCGCTCTTGTTGCGAAACAGACAAACACACATAGATAAGACTTGAAATGAATTGTCGTTCGATGACCGACACACTTGGTCGAGAATGGCCCCGCAAAGTCCACACCTGTGGTCGAGAAAGGCCGGGCTATGGTGACACGCTCCCTTGGTAACTGGCCAACCAATTGTTCGGAAGTTCTGGCACAGTAACGGATGCAGACAACGCACTTGTAGACAACACGCTTGATTGCACTTGCAGTTCCGCCTACAAACCAATACTTGTTGGACAAAAATGCTCGGATAAATGACAGACTTGCATGGAAGTAGATTTCATGCAAATATCGAATATACAATAAAGTTACAGCATGTTTGGCTGGCACCACTATTAGGTGTCGCTTGTCGTATGAGACGGGCGAATTTTGGATGCGCCCTGCTGCGCGAAGAAGGCCGTCGTTGTCGAGGAATGGTCGAAGCATATACAACGGACTCCGCTTCGGTAGCGGCTTATTGTCTCGGATGGCAGCAATTTCCTTTGAGTATACTGAGATTTGAACTCCCCTCAGTAGCGCGATAGTTGCCTTAGCACGCTCCACTACAGTGATTGGACCAAAGGTACGCTGAGCTGCTACAGATCTGACATTTGCACAGAAGCGCATAATGTAAGCGACTGTATTGAGTAACTCCATGTAGGATGAAAACTTGTCAAACAATGTGGACTCGCTTTTAACGACAGCATGTGCGGTCCTCTTTAAACGCTGTTCAGGAATTGGAATGGTTCCAATTGCGGGCGGTTCAATCAAGGTGGTAAACTCGGCACGAGTGATAAATTTAGGTCCGTGCAGCCAAAAACGGTTATTGACCAGCTTACTCGCAGGGATGCCTCTGGTTGGCAAATCTGCTGGATTTTCAGCTGTGTTAACATAAGCCCAGTGACTGTATGGGAGCAACTCCTGAACTTTACGAACTCGGTTCTCAACAAATACTTCCCAAGACTCTGGAGGTTTTGCTAGCCAGCTAAGCGTGACTTGCGAATCTGAAAAGGCAAAAATGTTAGAACTTTCAACCTTCAGGTTTGTCGCGACACGTTGTATGAGTTGGGCTAACAGCAGCGCAGACATCAACTCGAGTCGGTGAATGTTCAACGATTTGATGGGCGCAACTTTGGTCTTAGAGCAGATGATGTATCAGTACCCAAATCGGTAGAGACAGTACGCAGATACACAACCGCACAGTATGCTACTGTGCTGGCATCGCAAAAACCAACAATCTGACGCTTTATGACTGCTTGGTTTGTCGAATACACTCGCCTTATTGAAAAGTCCTGCAGTTGGTGCAATTCACCAACACAGGTTGTGAACTTTCGAGCTAGTGGTTCGGACACAGGAACGTCCCATTCGCCACTTTCTTTCCAAACATCCTGAAGTAACAGTTTGAAACGAATTGCAAATGGTGATACAAATCCGAGTGGATCGTACAATCTTGAACTTGTTGATAAAATTGTTCGTTTGGTAACAGGGTTCGGCACCTTAAGCAGCGCCGGTTGGATTTTGATTTGGAACTCGTCTCGCTGCGGATTCCATATTAGGCCCAATACTAATATAGCGGACTGGTCACTGAGTTCGAGATTTTGAGCAGACTCAATTAGCTGAGGATCAAGGTGGTTCAGGAATGCTTCGGAGTTAGACATATACTTCCGTAATGGAAAACAGCCACTTGCTAGGGTGTTATGGATGCCTGCCTGAAGATGTAGTGCTTCATCTAGAGTCGCTGCTCCCGTTAACAGGTCGTCCATGTAGAAATCAGCTTCAATGGCGCGAGCTGCTTGGGGTTGAACCATTCTGACATTATCAGCTAACATGGCTAAACAATTAGTAGCTAGGAAGGAGGCAGGCCCAGTACCATAGGTTATAGTGTTCAAACGAAATGTTCTGATGGGTTCAGCAGGTGACTCTCTCCATAAAACACACTGCAGAGACCGATCATCTTCATGCACATTGACTTGGCGGTACATTTTTGTGATATCTGCTGAGAAAGCCAATTGATGGACACGAAAACGAATCAAAATATCCACCAACTCTGGTTGTACCGTTGGGCCGACCATAAGAACGTCGTTGAGTGATACACCTGTCGTAGACTTTGCTGAAGCATTAAAGACCACACGGAGTTTGGTTGATGTGCTCAATGGTTTAAGCACTGCCTTGTGCGGTATGTAGTATATTGGCGTATCAGCAAGTTCTGCACTGGTAACTGGTGACGTGTGCCCCAACTGCTCGTACTCCTGCATGAACGCAGTATACTGGTTACAAAGACTGGGCTCTGAGTTTCGCTCCTGCACTACCAATGAACGTAGCGCGCGACAACGAGAATTGCCCAAGCAATTAGGATCTCGTTTGGTTGGAAGTCGAACAATGAACCGACCATCTGCATCTCGGCTTACTGTACGGTTGAAATGTTCAATACATTCGATGTGTTCGGGTAGCTGGTTGCGTTCATTTTCTGCCTCTTCAATTTCCCAAAATTTCTGAAGTTGATTGCTGATTTCGCGAATTGATGTGTAGCAGTGCGATGTTGAAGTACAGCACACGGACTGCTTGTTGGATGGGATGGGATAGGCTCCGGATGCGGTCCATCCAAACTGCGTGTTGCGAAGCGTTACACCATGTATAGCCATCGTCTGGTTTAGAATGCAATGTTCATAAAACTCAGCACCTAAGATCATATCTACACCAACATATTTCAGCTGATCATCAGCTAACTGTACATTTTCAAATTTACCGCGAAGCATTTGAAAGGATTCTGCTGGTACAGAATATGCGATGGATTTTGCTGGCAACACATCAGCATGGACGTTAACTGTGTATGACGTATACCGCGATTTCAATGTTAGTTCGCACCCATGGCTAGCTTGCAATAAGCCACCAATACCATCCACTTGTACAGACGAGTTGTAGACTGGTAGTTTCCATTTACGGACGAACGTATCTGCAATCGCTGTCACCTGTGAAGCCGAGTCTAATAATAAACGTAAGACACCATTAACGTTACCGCAGGAAAATTTTACAACAGCCGTGGGCAGCATGATGAAGGCATTGTTGGATGTGGTAGCTTTCGAACACGTTTTAGATTTCTCAGCTTTTGGTTCCTCCTTAGGGTCCTCCTCGGCAATCGGCTTTGGAGTCTCGTCAGAGTAATGAAGCAAGGTGTTATGTTTACGATTGCACACTTTGCAACCCATTTTCTGGCACTTCGACGAGCTATGACCTGCATTAAAACAATAATTAATACAGTTACCAGACTTTTTAACTAGTTCGAAACGTTCTTCAGGAGACTTCTCCTTAAATACAGCACACTGAATTATCAGATGATGTCCAGCACAGGCCACACAGTTGGCCTTGCTTGCAGAGAACGATTTCTTAGACGACTGTTGTTGCGGAGGAGAGCTCGCTGGTTTTGATGTCTCTTTCGTCGTCTTCATCACTTTATCTCCTAATGTATGAATGCGACGCATCAAGAACGCTTTGAGGGTACTGTAAGCAGGGTACACAGAGTTATCTGAAACCGAATTCTCGAATTCCTCGCGTGTATGGTCATCAAGTTTAGTTGCAACAAAATGACAGATCAAAGTTGACCAATTGTCAGGCTTTTCACCACACGTTTTTAAACCACGCAATATGGTATCGATATTGAACACGAGCGACTTTATTTCACTACGGTCCTTAACTTTACGAATCGCGAACAAGTCATTAAAATGCGCACGTATTATAGCTCTCTTATTTTCGTACCACTCAGAAAGCCTAGCCCAAGCTTGAGGGTAGGCTTCATCTGTTATAGGAAAGTCACGAACTAGAGCAGCGGCATCATCTAATGATGCCTCTTTCAAATAGTACATTTTACGAATGGGTGGAATATTACCGTCATCGTGTATTAAATTACCGAATAAAGCTTTAAATTCGATAAATTTGCGAATGTCGCCGTTAAATGTAGGTACGCGAACTTTCTATAATTTCGGTTCGTTGCCTACAACGCTAGAAGAGTTAAAAGTGGAGCTCAGAATTGACTCACGATTTTGTTTACCTGTGTATACCTCGCGTAACGCGTTTACCTCTGCTTGCATTAAGCGATGAAGCGTATGGACAGAGTTGGACTCATTTACCCATTCATCCTCTTCCTTCCGCTCGAGATCAGCACGTTTTTTCGCGTCCGGTTCGTTAACTGCAGCCTCCCCAAGATGTGGTCGAATCTGCAGCTGGATGTTGTCAAATTCGCCTCTTGCGAGTTTGAGTTCCTCGATGTATCCATCGAGTGTGTGAATAAGTCGGCTATCAAGCGTTGGGTTGCTTTTCATTAGGTTATCGAGGGTTTCCTTTATTCGCATCACTTGCCGCTTCGCTAAACGGCGATGCTTAAAAAGTGCATCGAGAGCAGCCATGTCTAGGTTGGTGTAGATTGCACGGAACGATTATTACGAACCACCGAAACGATGCAATTATTATGCACGAATCGTCACAAAACTACCACACAACAACAATTATTATGTCGCTGTATGTCCGCACGAGCTCGAATGCTACATACACTTACGAAAGCACGACGTAACACGAGCAACACATAAGCTTTTCGATCACTAACGCACTGACACGACCGAGCATGATTCAGATAGCATTAAACTCAAATTCGAGCATAAGATGTGCTCTCGTACCCGGTTCGGATGGACCAAATGTTTGCGAGTTCTGATGAGCTTGATTCAAAGAAGTGGACTGTATCGGAATATTTACAGTTTGTTTTAATACACGAAAAACAAGACGAATAAAAACCATCAGATATCTACACAAAACTAAAAACTACTATAACGAGAACATGATCGTGTTCATTCCAAGTGTAATTATAGACTATACATTTACATTACATCCGCCGCTTATCTTATCCGAAAAAGATACCGTGTGCGGCGAAACCGGGTTTGCATGTTTCGTGCAAACAGTAATAAAAAACGCTAAAACGTGAATAAGTGCACATGAAGAGAAAATAAAATAAAAATGCATTCATTGCACTATCAAAACTAAATCCCTGAGAATCCTAGTAAAGCTTCGTTTCTTAGGGAGCTGGACGTCCATCCTAAATCAGTTTTTCTAAGCAAACTCAGTTAATATTAACTGGGGGCAACTTCACAAAAATTTTTCTACGCTAAATTCTACACAGAAAATTTCTCTAATTACTTCTTCGTATAAGTGCATTCAAATTCCTTAAATAGGAGGTGAAAATGACCCTTCATTGTATGATATCAAAAACTGCCTTTAGAGACCGAGTGGCCCTTCGGGCAACTGGGCAAATTCCGATGACCCGGTACAAATATAGCCTTATGATCCAAAAATTAATGTAATATCTTCAAGCCGTTTCAGTGCTTGTTTATGACTCTTCAAGATGTCTTTAAGGCTTTTGCAATTTCAACAATATTCTTCTTTTTATTGTTCGATAGAAAAATAAGACATTTTGGGGAGGACAAGTACCCACATTTCCAACATAAAAAACATGGTTTTTCAAGTAAAAAACCACTTTTTTTTTTGTTAAAAATACTGAGGGGGCAGGAATGCCCATTTACTCGCTGGCGGTGGCTATGTTAAGACGATGTTTCGTACCAGCTCCAAGGTACTCTATTTCAAACACCGTCTATGGTACGAAAGCAAAAAAAAATTAAGGAAAAAAATAAGAACAAAGTCTAATTTTTCAGAATGAATCAGACAAAATATGTTTGAAGCGGTTAAATTTCTCAAGTTTAGGTCAGGAAAAAACAAAATGTAATAACTATGATCCGCAAAAAGTTTTACTGAAACAGAATCTATATTTTTTTCTGTTTAGTTGAAGGATATATTTGATAGTTATTAATTCAAAAATTTAATGAAAATGTTGTAGTAAAATAATAATTAAATCATTTTTTTCATAATAAAGTAAAATTTGTTAAAAATATTAAATGGCGTCCTTCAGTAATTGACCCCGGTTCGTTTTTATTTGGCTTAGGTTCTTTTCGTTCCTTCTACGTCCATTTCGATTGGGTGCAAAGTTCGTTAGATGCACTTGGTCATCGGACGTAAATGTTGGGTCATTATTGGTTCTTTCTGGATATTTACATCATCATCACGTTTCGTTTAGCTTGTTTCAGGTTATTTTGGGTCAATTTTGATTAAATTTGTTGTCTTTCTTTTTTCTTAATTTTTTTGTTTTTCTTTGTCGTTTTCGAACCATGTGGGTTGAGTTAAACTTCGTCATTCATGATCGAATTAGAGTCTCATTTCTTCAAATTCAGACATTTTTGATCTTCACTTTTTTGGGGGGTGGGGGGAGATTATATTCGCACTGGGTTTAGAATGTTTTTAGTACTACGAGTATTTGATCAAGTTGTTTTGTTAAACTATTCATGATCGAATTAGATTATAATATATTGTATGGTCTCATTTTTTCAGATTCAGACGTTTTTGGTCTTCGTTTTTTTCTTCTTTTTTTTTTGGGGGGGGGGAGTAGGGAGAAGGTTATATTTACGCTGGGTTTAATATGTATGTCTTTAGTATTATTTGACCAACTTTGATTCATTTGCCTTCTTCCTGTTCCAATTTGGTCAGATTTGATCATTCTCGATCGTTATTGACTACGTTTGATTCAGGTTATTTTCGGTCCATTGAGGTCAATTTGCCCAGATTTGGTTGTTATTAATCATGTTTACTCCAAGTTCATTTCGGCCACCTTTAGTCGGACCCTTTGGTGGATTTTAATGGATTAGGTCAATTTTCAACATGTTTGGTTATGGGGAGACTGTTGTACCTTGGAACGAAAAACTTTGATCTCAATTTCCTCAGTTTTGAGTGACTGAAAGTAAAATTGAAGCACATAGGATGAAAGTACCGGTAAAAACGCTTCAAATGGTTAGGTTGATCTCATATTTACGATAAACTAAAACCCTACAATTTGAATTGAAAATTTTCAAAATTTGTTCCAAAGTACAACACGCTATTGTACCTTGAAACATCACCTCGTGTACCGTGAAACATACCTCGTGTGCCTTGAAAAATGGATCAGAAATAGTGGTTTTAGTTTTCTCAGTTGGCTGAATTGCTGAAGTAAGCTGAGGTAAGTTGAAAAAAATGCTTCAATTACAGTACCAATGAACAAAATAAAAATTACAAAATCAAAAACTAAAAAATGGGCTTCGGTTTTTAATGCCTTATTTACTTCGCGCATACCTAAGATAAATACCTACAGAATTGATAATAATTTTAGAAATTAGGCTAATATTATCGAATTTTATTTGAATTTTTTCTGGTTTTAAGGTACACGATGCAATGAGATCGCATTTTACACGTTTCAAGGTACACGAGTAGGTGTTTCAAGGTACAATCGTAGGTCAAATAATGAAGATGACCCAATTTAGGGACACACCGCATCGATTCATCTAATGTAAACATCAGAAGAGTAGCTAAAAGGAGTCTATTTTATGATAGTACCAAAATAAGTATACTCAATTTGTATTTCAAAGTCGAAATACATACACGAAAATTTGAAAAAAAAAGTATTTACTTTTCGATGTGACATGCCGAAACTAGTACAAGATAATGAGGAGCAAGGTTGGAAAGTAGGTTGATCTCTGAGAACGTAACTCTAGTTTCCACTACCAAAAAACTGCCGCTAGAGAGCAGCACCACGTCGAGATATTTCAAGTGTTTCAAGATATATTGTTATCAAGGTACAACAGTCTCCCCTACGCTTTTTCCTCATTTTAAGTTGATTTTAGTAATTTTTGGTAACATTTATTACGGTTGCTCTTGGTCTGTTCCGATCAATGTTGGCCAATGTTGTTCAGCATGACGAAAGGAGCATTTGGTCGAATTTCATCGTTTTTAATCAATTTTGACCTTTTATGATCACGTTTGGATTGGAACAAACACTGGATAAAAGTGTAACAAGAAGCAATCTCATCACTTGAGTACATTCAATCTTCTGCCATCCAAATACGAAATGCTTGAGCGCTTACTTTACGAAAGTTTCCAATCCTCAAGTCGTGTTTAGATTGGTTTCTGTTTGACATTTTTTACTTTAGTTCGTTGGGATACGAAAGGTTAGACAGTGGGCAAAAAAGATTACAAATCAGAAGTAAAGTCAGGTCAAATTTAGGTGCGCATAGCGCATACCCTCGAAAACACTGATACGTACGCCACTGACCTTAGGATTCTCAAACAAACTTGAGAGAGTCTAGAACAGTAAATCTGCATAGAGTTGTGAACGAGTCCTGAACAGGGAGTCAAAAAATGTTCGGATGATCCATTTGAATTGTCTTAACAAGTCTAACAACGTTTTACAGAAGTCTGAAAAAGTTTTAAGTAATCTTGATTTAGTTTGAAAGAATATATCTTAATAAGTTATGAAGGAAGCACAAGTTTCAAATAAGAATCTTGAGAAGTCCAAACCAAGTATTACTAAAAAGTGTTACAGTCTCAAGTAAACCGGCGAGGGTCCTACGAATCTCAATCTATTTCAAAGATTCTTGAACAAAAGGGTCATAATAATAAAATTTAGCGGGCCATTAGGAGCCGTGAACTATTTTTGAGCAGAAACGTTCAAGTTTACGGTAACAAGAACTGCTTCAAACTTAATATTCATAACCAATATTCAATTTTTTTTTATTCATTTAAAATCGTTAAATTTTGATTGTATTTATAGTTGAAGGAAGGGGGACTGAAAACTAGAATGTTTTATGAAGAAGGATGGACCATCTTACAAAAATTATCTGAAGAATCACTTTCGAAATCCTCACATGTACCAGACGACCAGAGAGATTAAGTTTTGTTCAAGACATATTACAACATTTTTAAATTCCTGAAGACACAGTCAAGACTCACTCACAGCTTGAACACTCCTAATGAACTGTTTGAAACTCGGTAAAATCTGTTTAATACTTGTTGAAGGCCAGATATAACTCTTTAGGACTCGTGAAAATCTACTCAGTTAGAACTCATGACGTATCATAATTACATTCGATTCTATTAATGTTTCGTAAAACTACGTTGAGACTAATGGTAATTCTTTAAGACATCATGAAGACTTACCGACGCTGCTAATTTCTTATCAAGATTAATTGAAACACGGTTGAGAGTCGTTGAATCAAAAATTCATTTAGACTGATCATGAGTAGTCAAAAAGTCAGAAGACTGCAATAACTTCAAGATTCGTAATACGACTCCGTAAAACCTATGAAGACTGATTTTTCTTTCAGAGAGTAACAGACAACGGTACGGTTTTTTGTTTACCATACGATAGGCAGATAAGTTACACTCCTGAAGTTTATGTTCCTTTGACAAAATGTGATTCCGCTTACTAGGCATTTTTTTTTTTTTTTTTTTTTATGATCATGTATTTGCTTTTCTAATTTTATCTTTTAGGCAGTTCTTCAATGTACTGAATTTATTTTGAAAGTTTTATGATATTTCGTCGCACCATAACCACGGCAAGGGATACCAGAGTTATAACGCATGGAAAAATGTTTTACACACAATTTAAAACCATTCATTCACGGTGCCGGATTATAAACTAAGACAGTTTTCAGACTTCACACACTGAATAGCAATCTACACACATATTAGCTTATTGATTTGAAAAAAAAAAAAAGTACTTCGAGAAAATTAGTTCATTTACAAAAGTATCTCAGTGTAAAACCGAACTAGTCTTTCGAAATTCTACTATTCCATTCGGCCAGCACTAAGTGAAAATAGTCAATGGGTCTGCATTCCACGAACGTCCCCGCTGAATATTCACCCGGAATGAAATTCCGAGCAATCGGTATTCGTCGGTGCTGGCCTTGAGGTTACAGTAAAATAGGTCATTTGCTTTCATCTGCCGTCTTGACAAACTTGCCTAAAATAAATGCAATTCACTTTCTCGTAGCCTTTTGGTGTTACGGTTCGCTCTGGAAGAGCTCGCGAAATATTCGAAACAGGTGAATCGAATTTGGGTTCGGGTTTTATGAAACAGTTAGCGCTCCCTTGGTAATTAAAATAACGAACATCAACATTCACTACAGCCTGCGTGAGCCGGGCGAACACTAATGGTTCGTAAGAACCGATAAATGGCTCTTAATCCAGAATTTAAAATTTCGGTTTCCAGAGCCGCCTGTTTCGCCGTTTTTTCGCTGAACACGTTAATTTAGCCGAAAATTAGTATGCGCACGTCGAGATTTCAATTTTCTCCGTTTTAATAAGCCTCGAAATTAGCGTGAAATATGGGATTACGTATCATGAAATCCACTCGGGAAGCAGTCCTAAACATACATTAAGATTTTACTCCATTAAGTGCCAGGAGATAGGAAATTAAATCCTGTATTCATTTTCCCTCGAAGTAGACTTCGTCATCGAAATATTCAACAGCTCCTGGTAATGGAACCAGAGTTTTTGTTGAAAAATATTCAAATTTTTAGTGAAAAAAGTCATCTGATGGCAAGGAGTGCTAGACAGTTTTTGTATAATATGTAGGAAGTGCTACCTCTAGACCAATTCTTAGCCTAGCTCCCTTACCGATATTGGGTCCCTGAGCCAGTCATGTGCAGAGGGGGCGGGGGATTCCCTCGGGCCCGAGTTTTTTTTAGGGGCCCGCTAAGGGTTTTGAGGACCCGCCCTTGCCCACTAATGCTAAAAAAATCTGCTTTTACAAAAGTCCCTACTAAAAACATTGTTTCCTTTTTTCTTTTGCTCTTACGTACGTTTTATCCCCCCCCCCAGAGTCCGGATTTCTTCTGCACGGCCCTGCTCTGGTCTGCTTCTTTCATGACGCTTCACGTCACGACACTCATATTGTGAGAGCACGACCCACTTCGAGAACCCATCTCGATCTGCTTCCCGTCTATCTTGCTGGTTATCTGTCTCTCAGTATGTTCCCTATTTTTGCAGCCAGGTGCAAAAGTGCAAACAGCCGAACTCGAGTTGGGAAGGCTTGTGCTCAAAATTCTTTCACCAGCATACTTTTACAGTTTTTTAGTGGGTAGCGGATATGGGGGTAAACCTCGTCCAAGAACCCCCATATTTTTACCTCTTTTTCATTTTGTTCTCAACTCGAGCCCTGGAATCCGCCCTTTCGAGCATTACCTCAGAGAGGTCGGGGAGACTGTTAGGGCTGTCTTAAACCTCTTCTCTGCTTGCCGAAAAACTGGCCTAAGTCGAAATGTAGCGAGTTGCTACGTGGGCTTGAATCTGGGAGTTCTGGATTTCGAGACCAGCGTGCAATCCACTCGGCCAACCAGACCTGTAGACAGATGGCTGCCTTCCTGATGGCATTCCCAGATCTTTACAAACAATTTCGGAGAGGATATGCAGGCAAGAGAATTATGCTCATCGTCCCAATCGCTTCGTTTTAATTTATTTTTGGAAAAATCAATCATATCGTAAAGAAAGGAGTAGTCTCTTTCAAAAAGATATTTAGGAGAAAAAATACTAAATTAAAACTAAACAAGAACAACAAACGCACAGAATCATTAAAGCACGATCAGGAAAGGACCAAAACATAACCAGAAAATATTACGAATAAAATGCGACCAAATCCACTACATAAAAATCGCAAAAGACAGGAGAATTACCCCAAAAAATTATTACAATTCGATAAACCATGCAAAAAATGAAATCCCACTGAGTAAAATAACAATAAAGAATACCAAAAATCACAATAATGAAGACTAAAACACACCGAACATCAACAAATCTAGACTAGATAAACTAAAAACAAAAGAAGGTCATTTTAATCAACCAGGTCAGGACATGAGGCAAGACAATAGGCAGTGCGGTGACCTGTACTTTTCCCATAGGGGAGGGGGATGGTTAGACATTTTTTCTATTATCCCAAAATTTCTTCACGCAAAATAAAAAAAATCATTGTCACTGAAGCCTGATGGGAGGAGAGGCGGGGAACCAAATAATACACTGTGCTCTTCACCCCGCACCCCCACCCATTCTAACACCACTCACATTCTTAATGGAGACAACTTTTGTGCTATGTGCAGAGTGCTCTAGAAAAAGCGCTGTCTCCTTGGATTTTTTTCAGGGGAACACTTGCCCTTCGGCTTCACCAGGTTTGCAAACTCTAATAAAAAGTCAACAACGACCAGACGTCCAATTGAACACCGGGAAACTGTAAGACATTACAAGAGGTAGCCCAAATTCGAACCACAAGACCAAGAAAACCCGAAAAATAGTCAAACAAAGATCGATAATAAGTTATATCATAAAAAAATCAAAATAAAAAAATTATGAAATAAAATCAGAAATCACTAAATCAAGTCAGTCGAATAAGGAACCGAATAGATCAAACAAAGATCAATCAAAACCAAAAACCATAAAAACTCAAAAGATGATGGCGAGAAAAGTTCAAAAGAAACCTAAGAAATACCACAACTAAATTAGACAGGCAGGACCGTAGTCAAGCAAATTTTTTAAGTGAGCGAGAATCATGACTCATAAGTTTTCCAACAGCTAAAAAAAGTTCTATGATGTGTGAATTTGTGCTAGCTAAGTATCTCGAATTGGCAATTTGCAAATGGCTTACTCTGAAAGATTGGCAATTTGCAAATGGCTTACTCTGAAAGATTGGGGGCTCGCCGCCCCTGCCTTCCATAACTGGGTCTCAGCAGGTAGCATTCAGAAACATCAACAAAAAGAAGACCAAGACCAAGATTATACCAGAAAATTATCAGAAAATGCCGAAGTTTACGAGATATTTAAATAAACAAGCAGTAGGTTTGAAAGTTTTTTTTTCTTCTTTTTTTTACGAGAAACAAAATAAAAATGTCTGTCAATAAGCAAACAAACAAAAGGTTTCCATCTTTGACCTGTAATTAACGAGCGACAAAAACAAAATTTCCGCTCCAAAATGTAATTAGCTAGCCAAAAAATCTCATAAATTTCGTTTCTGAAATCCCTCAAAGCAGCATTTTTCAACTTGCTAATAGTTTTTGAAAATTTTATTTATTTATTTTATTTGCTTTGAAAAGGGAGAAGTACGACAATACTTTGTAATCTTCCAGATACTTGTTTGGAATGAAACTACGATGTACTCCTGTAACCCCTTTCCGCTTCTTCTCGTTTGAAGTAACGACGTAACTCACAGCGCATTAAATGGAAATATATGGCACCTCCAGGTCTTCACGACTGGACATTTCTTTTACAACACTTTGAACTTCCGTATCTGCACTGTTGCCTCATAAATGAAAATACCAACCCTAAACTGTAGTAATCTGTAAAGCCTTCAAAAATGCATTTTACATACTTTCCGATTTGATGTACCGCACGGAAAATGGTCACTTGCGAATTGTAACCTCCCCTCTCTCCTCTGCATACTGTAAGAAACTATTTTTGGTAACATCCATATTCTAGCCACCCTTAGGCACTGGCCGATACTTCGAAGCTGCGAACTTGGCCTGTCGAAGGAATGATATTATTTCTTCCAGGGTGAGAAGAATAGGGATGATGTAACGACAGGCAGAGCCCACTCACACATTGGCACCATCTTCGTTTCCACCACGATTGCGGAGGCTGTAGAATCACATGGTCAGTCGTCAGTCTCATTTTTGTGTGGCTGTGCGCACCCGATCTTTTAGTGTTTTCGATATTCTTCAGTTACCCTAGTTAGCCGCGGAGAAGTTACCCATTTGCAACTCTCAGTTACCTTCAGATTACCCAGAAACCGGTCAGTTAACCTTGGTTCCTCTTCAGTTATCTGGGTAAGTACCCATTTGCAATCCTCAGTTACCCTCAGATTACCCAGAAACCCGTCAGTTGCCCTTGACTCCACTTTAGTTACCTGGGGGTAACTGGCGGGATTTTGGGCGTCGGGGTAAGAGGCCAAATAAAAACAGACAAAAAGCTGTGATCATAATCGTGAAGGAAACAGGCCATAAACATGATGAAATTTCGGAGAGGAAAATGCAACCAATCACCATTAAAGGGAACGGCAAGAGGAAAGCCAGAGAAGATATGGGTGCACGGCCGAGTAAAATTATTCATCAGGAATTGCGTTCTATCGAAAATACAGTCGGAATGAATTTATAGTGCGCAATGATTTAGTCATGTATCGAGAAAGGAGAAAACGTCTGCCAACTTTGCCAAAAATGATTTCAGAAGGTGGATTACGTCAGGCGACTAAGATACCTGAAACGAGCTAAACCTATGTAATTTCTAAAGTAGTTTTTTCGTTTTTCCGCGAATGATACTTATATATTTCAGCAATTGTAAATTTTATTTTCCGCATATGCAAAGTACTTTCTCCCGCAAATGACATACTGATTTCCGTAAATGAAAGACACCGGTAATCTGAGCGAGACACAGTACGGTTTTGTGGCAAATAAAGGAACCAGAGATGCAATTGCGCTCCTGAAAATAATGAGTAATACAAAGAGCTCATCTAAACGCAAATATACAGAGACGTTGCCGCATACTTCATTGATTATGAAAAAGCTTCTGATCGAGTAAATCATGAAAATGTGATCGAAGTTTTGAAAAAATACAATATCGATGATAAAGATCTTCAGATGATAAAGGCATTTTATTAGAACCAGCGCGCAAATATCAAGACCAGCGAAAAATATTCGACAATAAGACAAGGATGCCCGCTCTTTCCAAGACTTTCTAACATCTACGCTGAAGAGATAATGCGAGAGACGAAATTCGAAAACATGGGCCTGAAGGTCAGCTGTAAAAGAATATCAGAAATAAGCTATGCGGACGATAAAGTCGTAATAGCAGAATCAGAAGCGCGACTACAGAAAATGGTTGATAAAATAAATCGGGCTAGAACGAAATACGGAATGAAGATAAATGCCAAGAAGACGAAGGTGATGAAATTCTCAAGAACACATTACACCAAAGCAAAAATTAAGACAGACAATGAGGAAATTAAGAACGTCACAGAATTCAGTTATCTAGCTGCTCTTATATACCAGGGTGGTAGAGACCTAAAAGAAATTAAAAGCAGAATTGGCAGGGCGAAGTAGGCCTTCAATAACCTCGGCAGCATTTTGAAAAACCAAACTCTGAGCATCAGTCTGCGGAAAAGGATAACGAAATGCTACGTGTGGACTGTGTTAAAATACTCGTGTGAAACCTGGACAATGAATGCAGAAAGCGAAAAGAGGCTGAACGCATTCGAGATGTGGTGCTATCGAAGACTGCTGAAAATACCGTGGACTGATTTTGTAACGAACGTAGCAGTCCTAGCACGAATAAAAAAAAAAAAATAACGATAGTAGAAGACATCAAGAATCGAAAACTTAAGTACATAGCAGACAAAATCCGGGAAAATGGCGTTTTTATGCTGACAATACAAGGACGGATAAAGGGAAAGCCCACCAAAAGTAGGAAAAGATCGGAGCTTGTAACCACGAATTCGCCAACATGAACTCCCCGTGCAAGAATCTACGTGATACGATCAAATGAGCCAGGGACCGAAGAATATAGATGTACGCAACCTCTTGAAGCGAGAGAAGCGACTAATACGACGACGACTGATCTACGTAAATCTTCTGATTGAATTGAAACGAAACTTGCATCATGCGGTGAAATGATAGTTAAGAATTAGGTGAAGAAGTTTTCGTGAAAGGGAACTTTTGAGAATCGTTCCAACAAATCGGTCTTTTTCTTATTCAAAATTACGCCCGACCAATATTACTTACAAAAACATTATTAAAATACGAAATAGCATCGCAGCCAGCAAATAATAATAAACTCCGCTGAAAATTCACAGACTCGGAGAGAAAAAGTTATAATATTTTACGCAGTTACAGAAAGATGTTTTTGTAAAAGCGAAATAAATTTAAAAAAATAAGTGATCGAGGCCTGTCGGAAGATTTACCACTAGAAGTACGCTGATGCCGAAAACGCAAACCACTGTGAAATCGAGTCGCGGCGGCATTCAACCTCAAATATCGGAAAATTAGACGGTATTTATTCACTTCGCAGTCTCCACAGAAAAGTAACCAAGATTCCTACGAAGTTTTCATAAACTTGGACAGCGTCTCCGGTTAGGGTTCAACGAACAGTTAAGTTTGTTCAACCGATACGGTCTCCTTGGCGGTGACGATGACACGACAAAAGTCACATTCTGGATGCGCAGCTGTTAGAATTTCAGAGGTGGTGAAATAAACGGTATTCTGGAAGTTATCTGTTGATCTGAAATGTCTCGCGAAAAACTATCCATAGCCGACGAACAAGTCGATTTCCGGCGACAGAGGAAACTTTCAAGAACCGAACTCCGGTCGCCCAGCTGGTGTTCAACTACGAGATCTTTCAGACTTGACTTACAGTCATAAGTCGCGGTGAAAGGCTATACCCAGCGTTCAGAGCATACACACGCTCGAATACAACTGGAAACTAGAAAATGTATTACGCTGCATTCATCCCCATCGAATACTTCGATATTATTAGGCCCGCGGTACGAACGGCTTACGACTCAATTAAGCACAAGTATGCGTGATTACAAGAGCAACTCCATAGGGACGGCTCTGCCTTCCCTATAAATGAGTTGAGCGTGAAACAATAACTGTATAGCTACCATATTCCTAACTTACATTTCCCATCTTCCCCAAGTAGATATACGTTTTACACATTCCGACAGTGTCTGTCGTTCTCCCTTGTTGACACGTATTTCCAATTTGTAACTGTCAAACGAATTTTTAGCTGACCGCTTTTTGCTCTTTTGTTAACCGATTTTCTGCGGGAGATTTCGGCGGCTGCGAAAATACGAAAACCGAAACGGCATACATACGCTAGAGAAAGTTGTAACCGTAAAATCATCCTACATTTCGAGGTGATACGATGGCTCATGCTTACCGAAAAAGTAAGCCGCAATTTTATTTCCACGACGTCAAAAAGTTTTCCTACAGCGGTGCTCGAAGATTTCGGTGGGTAAAAAATATAATGAAGGGGGTGAAAATTCCCTTTAAAGTAAACAATAACCTCGAATCTGGGGGTGAAATATTTATTTGCGGGTGGCTCACGGTTTAATACGGTATTTACTATGGGATCCTTTCAACTTGCAATATTCAAAATTCATTCGATATTCGCAGCCAGTTTCGGGTCAGTCGTAAGCCTTGCCGCATTTCTTATTCCAGACCGTATTAAGAGACGTTCTCCGGCACGAAATTTATTTAATACCTAGTATAAGAGTACGAAATTTATCTCTTTGTATTTCAGTTCGAACATTTCTGACTTGTTGTTGCATTATTGAGATCATCGCGAACTCAATGTCGATTCCATCGCCTTTCAAGTCCCAGTGGTTATTGTTCTTCTTGGGACGTCACATTCAACATCACAGGGCGAATTTGGAGCCACCAGGAATCCGGGTAGGTCGGACGTTTTCGTATTAATGACCCCGACCGTAAGATCAGGACGTGAGAACAGCACGTTAACCACGCCCAGAAATTATTCGTCATATTTCGGTTAAATTTGCTATCCAGCTCGATATGAGCCATACTCTCTTGATTTGATTTAGGATTATCATAGGGTGACCATTCAAAATTTCACGAAGCAGAAAATGAAAAAATTATCCAGAACTGGACACCATTTGCAAAATTCTCCCTCTTTTTCGTGCTTTTTCTCTTTACACACTGATAATGATAAAGTTATCAGTCTTACAACCGGTTTGATGCAGCTCTCCATTTCTCCTTATCTTGTGCGAGTTCTTTCATTTCGTAATAACACTCTGTATTTGACATCCTTGATTATCTGTTGAACATATTGGAATCTTTGACAACCCCTGCCCAATTCTTTCCTTCCACTCTTCCTTCTAGCAGCAGTGATATTATTGGGTGCCTCAAGTTATGCCATATTAGTTTATCTCTCCTTCTCTTCAGACAATTCCAAATAACAATTTTACCTTATACTCTGTAGAGTACTTCCTCATTTCTTACCTCATCCGTCCATTTGACGCTAAGTATCCACCTATAGCACCACATCTCAAACGTTTCGATCCTTCTCTGGTTTTCCTATGGTTCCAGTTTCATATCCATACACGGCTACACTCCAAACATAAGTTTTCAAGAACAATTTTTTGATTTCCAGATTTATTTTTGCTTTGGAAAGATTACTTTTTCAATTAAATGCCAACTTGGCTTGTGCTATTCGGCTACTAATATCCCTTTTACTCCGTCCATTTTTTGTTATTTTACACCCTAAATACCAAAATTTGCTTACCTTCTTAAGCTTTTCCTGTCCAATATTTATTTATATATATAGATTACATACCATTACTTTAGTTTCATTTTTATTTATTCTCATGTGATATTCTATACTTAAAATCTCCTCCATTCCATTTGAAGTGTTTTCCAAATCAGTACACCTTTCAGCTGATAAGACAATATCATCTGCAAACCTGAGCATCTTTACTCGCTCTCCATGCATAGTGACACCTGCTTCAAATTTTTCTTCTATTTCTTTTATGGCCCACTCTATGTACAGATTAAATAATACTGGAGATAAGGAGCACCCCTGCCTTACAACTTCAACTATATTAGCCTACCCTTTTCTTTCTTCGATTCTTAATGTGACTTTCTGTCCTTTATATAAGTTTAAACTTACTTGTCTTTCTTTAAATTTTATTCCTATCATTTTTTAGAACATCAAACATTTTATCCCATTAAACACTATCATAATCTTTTTCAATATCAACGAATGCCTTAAATGTATCCTACCCCTTTCTGGGTCTCCCGTATACAAAATTAATATCAAAGCTAACACTGCTTCCCTAGTACCTCTACTTTTTCTAATGCTAAACTGATCATCTCCTAGTTCTGCATCTTTACACACTACCCGTCATTATATATTTTCATCAAAATCCACCTCTTCACAGAAAAACTTGAAATTTTAAATAAATGGAGATAAGGGGTAACACATCATTGGATTTCTTTTTCACTTTGCCGGCACTTAATTGTTTTAGGTCTAATATTCAGTCATTGTTTTTCTCAGACACAACCAACTAGCTAGGGTTGCGTTGGTAGTTTTTGCTTCAGTCCGCCAAAAAGTTGAATTTCAATTTTATTTACACTGCACACAGCAAAGGCACAAAATAGAAGCAAAAAAATAATTGTCTTCATAATCAGTAGAATTTGCAGAATTTAAAGAAGAAACATCCTCAAAATAACTTAAATGACCAGTTTAGGAGAAAAATGATCAAAAATGACCTTAGATAACTTAAAATGGAAAAAAAGACCAAGCGGTCACCTTGTTGAGAGAGAGTTAGCTACCCTCGATTGACTGAAAATACCTAAAAAACTGAAAAATTGTACGAGTGAAGGAATATTTAGCATTATTTTAATACGGGACAGATCACCTGAAACCCCCACCCACAGGTCTGATATTTACATTTCAAGTCATACTTTCACCAGTGACCATTTTTACTGCAACGCACATTTGTTTACTGAATCAGTAACGTACTTATACCACCGAAGGAAAACTGGGGGCATCGTCCCTCCCACGACCCACCAAAAATTGACATCAAAGACATTTTTACCGTTCTTATAAAAAATAATAGTTTTTGACCCAAAAATCTAAATTTCTAAAAAAAAAATAGATACTATTTGATTCTTTCAACTAACTTCAAAAATGAACTATGCATGACTCGGGTAAAACGATTTATATTTTATTACATTCTGTGGATTTTATGTAAATTTGAAAAATATACTAATCAAGATTGTCAGTTTTTTAATACATAAAATTACAAGTGAATGTACAGTTCACAAAATGGAACAATCCCTCAATATCAATTTCGTAATGTATTTTACACAATTTTTCTGATTTTATATTTTAGTCAAAAAGTATTAGTTGAAATGAAACGGGTGAAAAAAACCCTTACAAATTTTAAAAATTTACTAAGTGACAAAAAATGGGCTAGGGAGAAGTCAGTCATGGAAACATTTAGAAAAACAGTACATTCGAATCCCTAACTTGGCCAAATCGTATCAATAAGATGAATTACAAATACGTAATGGATTTTTTAGGCCATTTGACTTAATCAAAATCAATTTTCTATTGAAGATTATAATATCACTCTCCACAATTGTTGTTCAAGGAAAATTCAAACAAGCTGAGAATGTTTACCTTAGGAATTGAAATTACATAGAACAGTGTAGCGAAATTTACATAATGTTTCATCATCTCATTTCTGTTTCACAATTTCATACAGCGTGTAGTAACTTTTCAAGTGGCCACAATATCATTTAGCTCACTTGCCTTATTTTGATAGTACAAAAATATTTGGTGCTTACCCACTTAAAATTTACAAGTTTGCGGTTTGTTTTAGTTCTTCCTTTTTCAGAAAGGAGATATTTTTTGACTGACAGAAAAAGGGATTCAGTACTTCAAGATTTGAGTTTGCTCGACATTAATTCACGAACATCAAAAGAAGTACTGATTGGGCTACATTTCTGATGCTCTGTAAATCATTTTTTGGATCTAATGAAGAGGAACGTGGTGGAGTTGTACGAACCTGAGGAGTTTTTGGATCATGAAAAACTAGAAAAATAATAAGGGCATTGTGACTAATGACACATCCTACTACTATTAATTTTGTAACATGACGTATTAAATTTTTTATCGCAAGTTCGAATATGTAGCTCCCTGCAGTTCAAATTTGAAGCATATCCATCATTTCTTTATTTTATAATGATTTCTTGAAAAAACCCTGTTTCCCATTTACGGCAATGTTATTTCCCTCCATGATCACTCAACCTTTTATTAGGGGGTGCACATTAGCGCTCCTACATTCCATTCCACATCCCACACAGTTGGCGTGCTGTTTTACTTTTTTGCACTAGAGCATAGAAAACTTGCCTAACGTTTTCTTGTACAGTTTAATAGCAGCGACATGAAACTATTGAGAAAAGACTACTATTATTCGGCTCACTTTCCATACTTCAATAATGTACGTAATTGGATGTTATCACATTATGGTAACGATTTGAATGAGGACTGAGGTACTTTCGGACCCTTGTCTCAGAACTCCCATACTGATACCAGTGTCCAATTCCTAGGAGTATCTGTCGACGGCCAACGTCCAGGCACGGTTACTTCCAAACATGTTCCCTAGAGATGAAATATCTCTACAGCTAAGCTGGCAATTACCAATCATTAGGCCAGAAGAACATCAGTAGAGGTCCACAGAATCGGCAAAACAAATAATAGCATCTCCTTTTCCTTAAGCCGACGGTTTGCCTCCTAACAGAAAGGCAAAGACATTTCTTTTCGTTCCTTCTTAGATCTGCTGTTGTAAAATTTTGCAATAATGCCCCAAGTCCTTCCCCTCCACGTTGTCCGACTACAGGCCTGCATCAGTGTGATCAGTTTGCAGCAACATGAAAACGGTATTTTTAGTGAGTTTTTCGTACCACAAGTATGCAAAAATAAGCTGAAAAGGAGACTGAGTTAGACTGATGTCCATCTAACTCGGAGGTACCCGTTCTGAAATATTTGCAGGACTGAAAACGATCAATATCGCTCAACCCGTTCATCAACAGAATTGTTCCCTCGGTAGCAATGGTACGGCAACTCGGTCGTCGAGTTTTTCTTAGTTTCATTGCAAAAGCATTAGGTATCCAGACCGAATTAATTATATAAACTTTTCGCGCGACCGCAAAGTCGGCGATATTACAAGACTACGAGCATAGTCGATGTCTCTCGAATAAACATACAGAATACCCTGGACAGAGTCGGCAGCAGCTTACATTGAGTAATTATACTCAATCCCACGAGTAAGAACTTCAAGTGCACTGCAGGCGCAAACCGCAGAAGTATCCTTAATCCTGCGATTCATCTTTTTCCCATTATTTTCAACTTTGTCGCCGGCGAAGAAGTGATAAAATAATCCGAACGTAAGTATCGTCATTATAATCGGTGAAACTTGCTAAAGGTTAACGTATCATTTTACCTCAATAACACTACATTTATCCCCCTTCTTTTCACATTTTAGCACAAGTCCACTAACATCCATCGAAAAATAACGACGTATGTACTCCAAAGTGTCTATTTTTTGCCTCATTTGAGAGACAGGGCGAGAAAATCTTTCGACAGTTTCATGCAGGCAATGATAGGCCGACATGTCGGCACTCGATTGAAAATAAATTCTTCCGGCGATGTTACTCGTATTTCGGACAGCTTTGCCCAGTTTAAATTGTGTTCCCGTATTCATCTCGCTTTTTTTTTTTTTTTTCGGTTTTCGCACGTATTACAAGCAATCTCACTCACGTAAAACCGAAATCAACGGCTTGTTATGAAACCTACACGTACATCAGGTATGGTGTGTTGCAGAAAACGCGAAAATCCCGAAGGGGATAACACCAAAATTGAAACAACACAACATCGACGACGTCTAATTGAAAAATCCTGACTTTTGGATGGTCTTCAGAAGCGTTACTTCACGTACGTGATTCGCGCGCCAAATAAGAGGTCCCACAACAATCCACACATTAGGTGTTGGGTTTGGCTTCGGATTACTTTTTCAATAAAGTCGTATCCTACTAAACCCAGTATAAATGAAAAGGGAAGTATTAAATAGCACGAAATAAAAAGTGTGATTGAACGAAATGTGAAGCCACGAAAAAAAAGTTTAAATGACGAGTTTTAAAATCGAGATCACGAAATGACTTGCATACGGTGTATTATGTTGTTTAAACACAAAAATTATACGTCATCGCGGATAACATACATGCTCGTGGAGATAGATCCATGAGTTTAAGAGGGATCCAATTTTTTATAAAAACGGTAATTAAGAATTTTTTCTTAGGTACTCTAGAAACGCCATAGAGGGGAGCTCTGAGGTAATGCTCGAAAGGGCAGATTTCAGGGCTCGGGTTGAGAGAACAAAAAAAGAGTGGGCGTGTAAAAATTACCTTTTATTACAGTACATTAGGAATTCTTAGACCTATTATTTATGCAAATGACCCCATCGAGATCATCGAGGTGTTTCGAACTCAGTGAATTCGTTTTTGATATCGGTTTGGCTCTTAATCTACATTTGTGGCTCCTGAGAGGGGGGGGGGAATCGATTCATAGATTTTTATTGCTCCAAAATTTGATTTTGACATTAATTTGTGCGCAATTGTAAATTTGTGGCAAGTATGATGGAGGCCGAGAATTTAAACTTTTTATTTCGGGCGCAGTAATATCGTGTCTCTTTTTTCATTGTGTGTCGAAGGTATTAAAATTCCGGGCGTATTTTATTTTATCGTGTAAGTGAATTATATTGCGTTCTGAAGTTTAATTTTTTCTTCAAACTCTTTCTTTTTCTGTTTCGTACTTGTTACTGCGCTTGTCATTTATATTTTTCGTGCAAACAGCATATTTCTTTCGTGAATTCAACATTACCATTGTGGGCCGATAAATGGGTCCCAAATGAAAATATCTCGCCGCGGTACAGGTGTCCAGTACTGGGTCCAGAAGTTCGATGCATTACGGACATTAATGGTAGAATACAAGTCGAACTTGCCAAATTTACAATAAGTCCTTCATCGTATGATGTGAGTACCCTTTTCGGCTAAAAAAATACCCCTGACTTCGAAGTAAACGGGCAGCAGGCTGACAACCAACTAGGATCTGAAATAGCAGAGGCGTATCTTGGGTACCTTTCAAAGGAGGGCGCGCAAAATCGCCAATTATCAAATTTAAAAATCAAAATAAACCACAACACGGTCACACCAACTTATCCGTTCAGTAAACCAAATTGGAACAAACGCAATAAGTTGGGCGCACTATACACCATTGTATTACACATGACTGTTCTTTTATAGTATCTATTAAGAGAATTTACGAAGGGATGAAACTTTGATGCGTGCCCTAGGCGCCATTTCCGACTGATACGCCCTTGATAACCAGTCAAGTAGAACAGAAGCACGGCAAACATAAGGTGGTGCGATTGATTCAGTAACACTAATACGCCTTAAAAGAAAGCACTTGAAAATTTATATTTACTTTTTCTCGTGTTTGGTAACGAAAATCGATAGTGAATAGAGTGAAGTTATAGAAAAGATTAGTCAATCCAGTTCTCAGATAAATGCAGAGGTGGACTCGGGAAGGCATTCTGAGGGAGGCAATCCAAAATTTGTTAACATAGAGTGATAGTTTTACCATTCCCTCCTCCAAAGTACGTAGATAATTTTCTCCCCCCTCCCTCCCCGATAGTAATCAAGTGAGTAGATAAGAAATACTCAGACTTTTGTGTAATTGGTACTGCTGTTTCCTTACTGACGCTAATTGGGCGACAGTTTTTAGAAAATTTTCAATGTTCATCATACCGTTAAGCTTTTTCCCTCGAGAAGGATAGCAGTTCTGAAGACTCATGAAAAAGTCTTTTCGACTCTTCAAACGAGGCCTGGCGTGAGGGAGGAGGAAGGGAGATCCCCATTTCCAAAGCTTGGATTCTTTTTTAGGCCATCATCTTTCAACGTCTAATCTCTTTTCACCATGTCTGATATGTTTTCGAGGTCTTCGAGCACAAAATCTCGATTTCCGAGGAAGGCCTCGAAAAATCGCATAACTTTTTTCTTGGCTTTAAGACAATCGAATAAAATGCAATGGAACTTCTGTTGTCCTTTAGAAGAATTTCCTAAAGAGTTTAATGTCAATCAATTTTATAATTAAAAATGAGGACAATATAATATGAAAGTTTTACAGCACCAAAATTATGATAGTCTTTTCGATTTTTGAAAAATTGAATGTTTCCATAATTTTCCTCAACAATTCGCCTTTTAACCATATTCGAATTGTTCTCGACCAAGAGCTTTCATGATCCTGAAGATTTGAGATTTTAAATTTGGGTCTTGGGGCACCCAAGGAGGACACAAAGAAAACTTTACGCACATTCAAACTTTCTCATCATCTAAATTTATATATGCAAGAGTTTACGCAATTTAGAACGAAGTTCATCAACGTGTGTCCAGCATTTTGAACTTTTATGTGGATACTGGGATCCCAGAAAGAGCCGAAAATTCAACGAGACTTTTTGAACTAACTTGAAAATATTCTATTAAACCTTATTGTGGAGCAGGTAACTTTTGACTATTCGAAAATGAAACTCTGAAATTAGAGTATTCATACCCCAAATTCGGGATCGGATGAAAAATCTGATGAAATTTTCAAAATCAAAGACTCAAAAAATCCTGTTTTGACCGGTTACACAACACCTTTCCGGTTTTGTATTCACGCCTTTCCTTTTCAGAATTAAGGCTGGAGAAATTATTGGAATTCATTAGAATTATTAAATTTTGACTGGCTTTAGGGCGTACCTCGAAAAGTTCTAAGACCTACGACAGAACCCAGGGGAGGTGGATCAAAGAGGCCTATGCCCAGGAATGGAGTGGTTACATATAATACTGTAATAAGTGGAGTATATGTTTAAATTAAGACTGCACTACTATTACTATTATTATTATTATTATTACTATTATTATTATTATTATTATTACTATTTAGAGCATGTAGAACTGCTTTTAATGAAATAGTGCATGAATTGGAGTTTTGAGAAAAACAAGCAAAACACTTTATAAACAAAACCGTAAAGTAGGTAACGGATTTTTTTAAGGTAGGTATTGATAAATTCAACCTTCAAGAAATATTTGTCGTTTTTGTTTTTGCATAGTATGTCTCTAGCGCGGTAAGACAGCGTGTTGAAAACAAAAACTCATGTAATCATCCAGTGTGTCCATTTTTTCGAAGATAAAATTCCCTGCCTTTTCCCTGATTTTTTCAGACTTTTCTAGTCAATTTTCCCACTTTTTTGTAACAAACAAATTATTCTAAAAAATTGTTCCATTGAGTCAGACAGAAAAAATTGTACAATACTTTCACATCATTGAATTTTCTTCAAAATTCCCCGACTTTTTCGATTTTCTTTCAAAATTTCCAGACTTTTCCCTGACTGTTCCAGGTCTCACAGAATTCCCTGACCTTCCCCTGACTTCCAGGATTTCCAGAAAAGTGGTCACCCTACCATAATTTTACAATTAGGTCACTTTTGAAGTGGGCTCCTCAATTCATTTTCTGTTTTACAAAAATCCAGTTATAATTTCAGCCAAAGTACTTAAGCTGACAAATGAATACCTTTATCTCCATTTAACGCAGCGAGAACATCAACGGTATTTATTAATGGGTTTCGAGGTTACTGGATTCGATTCTGAGAAAAAATTCTCGATCTGATCCCTGGCGTATCCTCCAGGCGAGGAACATCCAAATAATAGTCAACGTTTCACGATGTGGTATCTATCCTCACTGGTGACATACAAAGGTATCGTATCTAGAAGATACTCCAAAGATCGAAATCAGTAACCTCAAAAACCTGTGAATTAACTCTCATCGCGAAATTTTCTTTTCTTCAAATTGGGGAAATCTAGTGTATTTTTCCGTTGAAAAAAAGGCTACGCTAGTATTATTGGATGAAGCTCGAAGTTTCAAGATCCTGTATTCTTATCAAAGGAAACATAAAACCATTTGGTACTTTTCAGAATTCGAAAGTCTGTGGAATGAGTGGCACCCTTGAGGAGGAGTATATTTAAAATATTTTATTATATATATATATGAAGTTTCTTCAATCTGTTCGTATTCTTAATCTGTAAATGTCGCTGAGCAGGATTTTTAAACTTTCCTCTGCAAAAGAAAATGACATTTTGCTCCGGTCTCCCTTCATTCCCGACAAAATTTCATATTCTGTCCCCACAGTTTTTCAGTCGTTTACTTTCTGTTTTCTTCTTGTTATGAAGAAATTTTAGCTTCTCTTACCCCTTTTCTCACTTCTGGTTAAAAATGTGAAACCCAAAAATATTATACTGTAACACAGATGACTGATGTGAGCAACTTTCTTTTCAATTTGGCTGAACCCATTTGAAATAATTTCTTTCTGCAGTTGGAAAAAAGGAGGAATTTTTATTTATTTTTCCCTAATGCAATTTAACGTTGTCGCGGAATCAAGTCCACCAACCTATATGCTCCCATCGGGGGTTATTCTAAGAACTGTTCAGAACGGTTCGGAGAGCATGAAATACGATTTCAGGACCTATCAGTGACATAATATTATGTATTCTGAAGGGTGACTAATGAGGCGAGGGGAATGAGGATCAATTTTCCATCAGCAAGACAAAAATTAGACTATTAGCCCATTCTGTTTTACGTTACTAGCAAGTTTGAGCTGAATAATACTGAAAAATAATGCCAGCGGAGGTAAGAGGGATGAAGAAACATTCATATACTAGTACGTTAAATTAAAACTATTCATTATCATACGAATTTCTCTTTCCCCCCCCCCCCCGCCACATTCGGATAATGCATCGGACTAGGAAGTCGTGTTATTGAGTAAAACTAAAATAACATGAAATTTCATCCCCCACCTTAGAATAATATGAAAGTTTGTGGCAAAATAACACCATTACACCGCGTTCCTAAACTACACAAAAAATCCACGATCTTCTCCCCACGAGGGAAAACTTCAAGAAGATAAGTATGAATGGTTGGTTATTGAAGTATGAAACCTGGACATTAAAAAATATGACCAAGAATGACCAAAATCCAGTAATTCTGTCCAAAATACGCCAAGCCAGAATAAAAAGACTGAATACGACCGGAAACGATCACATCCGGGCAAAATTATCAAGAATACATATAGTTTTGAAGCTCATTTACGCTGAACCGAAAATAATTACTATTTCTTTGAATTTATTCAAGACTACATCTTCGAGACTTCTCAGAAACTTTATCCACTCGACTCTTTCAGAGCTATTTCAGGGCTTCTAGAGTATTCTTAAAACTCTTCCAGAGTTGTTTGAAATGCTTTCAAACTCTTCGAGGCTATTTAAACTTGTTAAGCAACTAATTTAAGACTGTTTTCGTCTTCTATACTACTCTTTAAGACTCATATGGCATGTGCATCACGGAGCACGTTTTTTACAGACATGCAGGACATTTCAAGGCTCTTATAGATTGGTTAAGACAACTTTAAGACTATTACCGATTAGTTCAAGTCCAGTTCAGGTTCAATTAAAACTTCATTTAGCTTCTCGATCAAACACGTTTTGGAAAAAATTTACGCTGTTGTTATTTAGGTATTTGAAACGTTTTAGCTTGTTCTAGAAAAGTCTTGGATAACACTAAGAAGCCTTAAATGTGCCTGAAGAAGTGTTGAGGGATCAGAAACATGTCTAGAAACTCCTTACAACGTCCATATAAGTACGCGTTTAGTCTGTCAAACGGCGTCTCAATTTTTCCAGCCAAGGGCAACTTTTCAACGATGAAAAGGTTGGAGGGGCCTCTCCATCTCCTTTCTGTTCGTTTCTGCGTAAGTGAATGATTTTGCTATCTTGAAATTGAAACTATTTATAAATTATCGCCACGATATCTCGCATGAATCCTTATTCAGTCCTGCGTTCGTCTCTCGACTGCAGCCCTCGGCAGCAGCGCATTTTTCAACCAAACTGTGTGTGTTTGCTTCGTTAGTATTCAAGCGCGGTGGCCATGGTGTAGAGGAAATACACAGAGTAAAAGTAATAAGTCAGCACTCCGCACTTGGTATTTCGAATGTATACCCCGAGAACTAGAAAAGCAGCTGATGGCGAGTGAAATGAGAATGATACTTCTGCCTGTATGCATGCATCTTTCACACGTATATTCAACACGTTCTATCATTTATTTGGTATATGTCTTCCTCTTATTTCACTTTTTCTTCCCGCTTTATTTATATCCATGACCCCTTTCATCGCCGTCTGTCCGATGCGGGGAAGTAGACAACACGAGAAAGTGTAACACGTAACCCGAAAATTAATTATTGTAGTTTTTCTACATAATTTGAATATACGGAAATAGTGTACATTTTCATAGTCTATTTACCATGTATGAACTGGGTACAGGTTCGTACAAATGTACTTATCATTTTTTCACGTGAAAATGAGATTTATGTTTAATGCCGTGTTTTCCAGTCTGCCAGTTACTAAAAAACTGTTTTTTTTAGTTTAGCCGGAATACAGTTGCCATTTCACACTCCATGTATTTCGGCTGGAAAACGCGGCTACAAATTACCAGCTTCTAGAATTTCTATATAAAACAACATATGTACAATTCATTCTCTTTCCCCGCACTGCCGCAGCCGGCCCTACGAGGCGTCTGGCAGAAGTTTCAAACTAAAACAGTACTGCCAAAGTTAATAGTTCGGCCTAGTTTCTAAAAAAAAAAAAAAAAAAAAAAGTTTTACTCAGATACGTGTTCGTTCTTAGATCCGGCAGACTTAGGTACGGCATTTTGTTTTTTGATTGATAAGACGTACGGAAAGAAACAATCAGGAATACATGGTTTGAGCATCGTATCACTTTCCAACTTTTCCGCGAGGTAGAAGTATATTATATAGTTTCTCTCGAAATGTTTTCATCCTACGAAGTGTATAAAATCTGCTTCAGAAATAAAGAAAATACAAAAAAAATTCTTTCGCAGTTACACTTTGATCGATGAAGATATAACGAAAATCGAGCAAATAAAATGCTAGCAGTTACGCTTTGATCGATGAAGGGAATTCGTTTTTCTTCACTTGCTAAATACGACACGTGAACTACATATTACATGCGTTGAGTATTTCGACTCGGACAACATAAAAATGATATCCAGACCCTTTTATGCGTACAAATTCCACCGTTCTTATAGGTCTACAAATGTAGACGAATTTTTTTCGCATTCCAGATAAATCGTATAGGCTATACACTTTTTGACTTTTCGTATTATTTTATTCTGCTGCAAATCAATGCTGTTTCAAAATGGTAATGGGTGTCCAGTGGGTTCATGGCACCCAAGAATTAATGGATGGAATGGTTCCACATACGTCTAGTATACCGTTGTCTCGCACACGTATGTTAGCCCTGAAATCGCTAAAGAAAAGATGCTGTTTCAGTATGGAAAATGGGGGCCTTCGAAATCTTCGAAATTTCTCGTATGCGTATAATTGACTAAGAAGAAAGAAAAAAAAATAATTTACTAAATGAACTAATGTCTGTTTAAAATATCGAGTTTGTCGTAGTGGGAGATCCAAAATAAAATCTTGGTAGCGGCAATTCAGAACATGTAAGAGCTTAAGAACATACTCCTTCCCTCATTTCTCTCCACCAATACCATCCTGCGTGGTCTAATTTTTTCAGCTTGGATCATTGATTAGGCGACAATTACGAAAATTTCTAACATTCATCACAATATAATCCAATATTTCCTTCGAAGAATAATAGGTCGCAGGACTGAAAACTAAGTATGACCACTATTCAATGCCCACGCTGTACAGACCCTCGTGTACTTATTTACATACTTCTAAAGCTTCTTCAAATTTGTTTAGAATTCTCGAAGACTGTTCCAGACTCGTTTATAACCCTTTATACCTGTTTCAGAGTTGATTAAGGCTCTTCAAAACATGATCGAGACTTTTGAGGAATTGTAAAAGTAAATTTCTCTCTCGGAAATACACCTCGTATAAGGTCGAATTTTACCCGCTTGCCGCTTTGGCTTCCCTCCACTTCCACCCGCTTGTATACATGACTGATTCGCATACATAACCTACTGACTGATGATCGCGATTAGGGTGGAAAATGCATCCCTTATCTTCGCGTACACAAGCTCACGGCATTTAGTGAATGGCAACAGTGTGAGCCTATTAGTGGTAATCGATTTGTGTGTAATCTCCAATTTAGGTGTATTCCGGTGTTTTCGTCTAATTATTCGTGGTGTTAGTAAGAAATGCCAATTTGGGGTCAGTTTTGCTCACTGAGTACATTTCGTTATGGCTTTTTGGGCTGCATCTATATTTACGATTGCGTGCTATGTTTACCAGCTGAGACCCCAGGCTCTCCACTATGCAGGGTAGACGTCAACCTAGCCAAGTGACAATGTGGATCCGGTTGTGGCTCAGGCATTCGGTCGAGTCTTCGGATAGCATACTGATCTTGCTACCTATTACCAGGACCGAAACTATCAGGGTACCTTATAGGCTTCATGCGGGCTAGATATTGACCACCTGATAAGTAGGGGCTAGTTTCATGAACAGTTTGATGTCATTAGTTTCAGACTACGGCGCGATAGACATTTGTGCTCGTACTCAAAGGTGATTTTAAAATCTTTTATAGGTACCTAGCCAGAGCAGTGCCCGTCCAGCTATCCGTCCGCCCGATCACTGCTCATTTTCGTGGTAAAATTTAGTTCGTATACCACTCGGTAAATCTAACTGTGAAATTCATACCCTTCTGGCGTACTATTTTCGTACATCCCAGTTCTACATACCACTGTTTCCTGTTTTAAAATTTTCTCATTTTCGATTTCTCACAAGTTCTTCAACCATGCTGTAATTTGTGTAAGATTCTAAACCGATTTAAAACTAACTATACGAGGGTCATTCCGCATTAGTTCGACCAGATTCTGCAACTGACTTCTTCTTTTTCGACTGAGCTGACAGGAAAGGTTTGAAACTACAAAAGTCTTTACCAAATTCACAATCCTTCTCAAACTTTCGTTTTGTTGTTGTTGTTTATTTGTTTGTTTGCTTGTTTTTTCCGGTTTTTAGGGGGGGGGGGTGTGTCAAAACTGGTATTATAAAAATAGGCGATTGTATTTTTACTGTATCTGGTCAACAAACTGAGCTATAAACACGCTCTAGCGCCCACTGTGACGGATTAAATATGGACAATATTATTAGATTGTTTAGAAAAATTTAATTAAAATTCGGAAAAGTTTCAAAATTTTCATTTCACTTTCTGAAAAACATAGCTATCAATATATTTGGCCGAATGTTTCACACAACATGACTGAGGACCCTGTTAACATGCTGTCGATATTTGGCGATAGTAATAATTTCGTATAAGGGAAGAAATGGATAACAAAAAGTGTAATTTTGGATAGAAACTTATTGGAAAACTGAAAACTGGTGCAGATAGTCAGATGGTCATGTTTCTCGTCATAATAAAAGTTCTTACTGATCTGAGTGTACTCCTCCTTCGGAGAGAGGAGGATAGTCACTGAAATTCAACATTTCACCATCACATCGTTATGCATCGAGTACTTTATACCGGGAAAAGGTTTCAAATAAAGGTTATTACACATAAATCTCAGCACCGCGAATCTTGTACACAAAATCTATTCAACTTCACAGAGATTCCCATAAGTTACACACGAAATTATTCGTCGAAAATGGTATTTTATCTGTTTTGTTTCAATTACTCATATGTATTATGTAGTTTAAGATTTACGGGACATCTCTGATCGAACACTGCCTTCTTAATGTAAATACCTATTTCATGGCAATTTTAAACACTTTTTTCATAATGGAAACAATGAGCGTGAAGAAAAACGCACTATTCGGGATGTCAGTATTCGGGGAATACGGCTGTTTGAAAAACCGCTTTCGGGATTTCAGCCTTCGGGAAAACGCTTTCGGAATTTTGGATTCGGAGAATAATTTTTCGGAATGTTTACTCTTCGGGAAAATTGTCTTCCGGGAGGCTAGATTCGAGAAAGTGTCCGGGAATCATATGATTGTACTATGTGTCTAAACCATCGCAGCATGCCGTGCTCGTACGGCTTAATTCAAACTTTAATACCATGAAACACAACTTACGGGACGCTTCGTTTCATTTCCCATGTCAGATTAATTCCTCTATCCCTACAAAATGAAATCTGAATTGAAAGAGCCTAAATCTGCAACAGTATTCAGTTTTTCCAAGTCAGTATAGTCCATTGATGAGGAAAGTACCAAATTTGTCCGAAAATATTATATTCAAAATAGGCGACACCTAGCCCAAGAAAAGGGGAAAAAACGTATTCAATGTTACAAGCAAAATTGATTTTGCCCATTTTTTGGTTTGAAATTTGGATTTTGGGCCCAAATCGGTTTCGAATCAAAAAACGAATACGATATTTGAAATCAGTGGCTCAAAGAATCCCTATTCGGATATTTTATTCGGTACCTTTCCATTCATAATTCCAAAGTTGGTGGTACATTTGAGTTCCCCATTTTGAGAGAAATGTTTTCCATCCAAAAGAAAACTCGACTCATTTCTCTCAAGTTCCTCACCCACCCCGTGTCAATCCAACTTTGCGTTCAGAAAAAACGATGGGATAAATAAGGACCAGTAGATTCAAAGTGTACATACCAGAAGAACGGAAACGCTCGTACTTGACGCGAACGGTAAGCGGCAGTTATTATCTTTGATATTAATCTCTTTACCTAACTCTTTACATTCAGTATCGTTCATCACCATTCGTATGCGTATGAAATTGCATACTCAATTCCCCGTAAATACGACACTGAGAGCTCGACAATCGGCAGAATCACCATTCTCATGCGTATGAAATTGCATACTCAATTTCCCGTAAATACGCCATTACGTTCAACAGATAGCAGCCAGTACGTTGAATAATAACTTCGAACAATAATAACTAGCCATAATTCGTCTCATTGGTTCGATCTTGATCTGCTTTGATCTTTTTGTTTTCTTTAGTTTAAAAATTTGCCACTAAACATAACTTGAAAACAGCTAATACATTTTTTACAAGAAAAAAAAAAAAAAACTACCATGGAGATTGCCTGATGGCATTCGATGACAGAGGGGCGTATGGCGATACACGAATACCAAATTGGTCCCGGGACACCGCACCTCCTATCCCGGAAACACCCCGAATGGGCCTGCGTCAGAATAGACGGTGCCTGATGGCATTGCAAAAAAACGAAATTGATCATTTTTCTAATTAATTACCTTAAACTGGTGTCTGATGTCAGGGTGGTCCTCATATTCTAATTTTCATCGAACCACCACCCTGTGTTGGTCAGAGTTGAAATACCACTCAAACCCTCCCCCACTCGTCACCCTTAAGACAATGAGGGTCATGAGACCCACGATAACCTATGGATCCCAAACCATAAAAGGCAAAAGGTAGAACAGTGTTCTAGACAAAAACAGGGCACCGCGAATTAGGAGGATATATCAACACCAACGATCTTCAAAATAAGCATGATATCCTGGTAGGGGTTATGATCTCCGTTCGCAAGGATTTAGGTTTCAATAAAAAGTCTGTTAGGATAGACGACAAGCTCAGTAGCAGTACGAAAGAACCAGAACGGAAATAAGACAAACAATAACACTCTCCATTGGAATACAAATAGAACATATCTTAGAATATTCAAGAATCAATAAAAACAGTAAGTTAACCCTAAATCGCAAAGTTTGGTTTTCTTCAATCATTGAATTTGGAATTAGTTTGTAACATATACGTTAAAAAATATAATAAAATAGATTTTTAAACATTCGCTAGATCGAGGGAACTAAAAGTCTCTTCGGGTCAAGGTTGCTCCGAGGATACAATACACCCTATAAATACATGTTTACAACCTTGGTCTGTGGGAACTAGAAGATATAAGAGAGTTCTATGCGACCTAAGCGGATTAAAATGATAATAGCATTTGACTCCATTAGTGTCCTTAGTTCAATATTAAAAAGACCGATTTTGTGTTTTTTGAGTTTCTGAAAGGTGAGCCAAATAATAGGGCAGTGTTAAATTCGAAAATGAAAGGTTCGTTTTCACCATCTGGTTTCAATACCGCCGGCGTTACGCGACTCACGAAATACACGCACTGAATGGGGGAGACTCATATAATTGACGAAGGTTAGCGACGAACAAGGATACCTTCAACAGTTTTATGGGCCGACACCTCAAACCGAGGTTTCCCACAGGTGGAATCTCGGCGGCCACGGGGTCGTGACCGAAACACCTGATAAAAGTGTCAGTTTCGGCAAACTCAAAGTGTGCAAAATCGGACATCTTCTAAATTAGTGGCCCTAGGTTCTAGGTTGTATTTTTTCGATATATATTAAAAAGAAAAAAAAAAAAAAAAAAAAAAAAAAAAAAGCATCAACCAAAGGAAGATCTTAAATGACATCACAGGATTAGGATCTCTCTGGTTGGTTGATGTCCTGCCCCCGCGATGATGGAGGAAGTCCTGCGTGACAAGAAGGGAAATGAGACTCCAGGCTTAGAAAAATCGAGGGAGTTAGTCGAAAAAAAAGTCGCTGAAACAAGTCGCCGAAAAACATCGTCGTAAAATTTTGTCGTCGAAAAACGTACGCGTAAAAAAGGGCGGCTAATCTCCGTCGGGTTCAACCCCCTCGAGGGGACCATCGTACGAGAGGTGCCCTAGACTTCACCAGGGGCCTCGGCGACGCGCTCCGCGTAAGAACAGAAAGAATTATCGTCGCCTATTCGCCATCTCGTTGTTTTTTGTTTAAAAAAGTAATTTTACTGTAAAAATTCACTTTTGTATAAACGCGCTCTTCGACGCACGAGTATTGTGCGAAATCAACGACGTTCGCCCGGTAGCAACAATTACCGGTTGATGGAGATGACCAGCCCGGTAATTGAAACACACATATTATGGTGAGTGTGCGGAAATTTTCATCGTCAGCGATCCGGGATGTGGGAATTCGTCATGGAGCCTGATTCTTAGAGGTTAAGATGTAACCATATGCCTATGCATAAAAATTTTTAAGTAGTCACCGAAATCCCTCAATAGCTATCAAAATTTTGATCTGAAAAGTGGCGGTTTATGAGGGGATGACTCACGGTTACGAGGGGGCACAGATGTCATGGCTTTCCCTCCTCTGTATCTCGTTCAAGAATAACTGAACTTAATGAACAAATGGCCCTGTTTGCATAAGACCCCGCGAGTCCAAAAGCGTGACCCGGGAGCCCGTAAAGCCTAAAGGCTGCTACAAAGCAGTGGTACCATATGTCTAATTATTATGTCGACCTCGCCATATAATTCAGCTGGTCGCCGGTTTCTTTTAAAACTTAAAACATCTATCTACACCTAAGCGAGTGTAATACCCCCTGTGGGGGCTGTGACATTTGGGCTTTACCTCAATGGCCGGTGGGAGAGTTACCTCATGGACCGCCCCCCCCCAAAATTAACAAAATTAAATACAATGGTCCTGGCTTGTACGTGATTGGCCCTGTAGGGATTTTGGTAACAAGACAGTGGGCCCACCGTTAGTAACTAATGCATCATTTTAATATTTTAAGCTTCGTTACAGGACAGCTAAGTCCAAATACGGCAACGTATCACAATAAAATTTATTTTCTAAAACTTTTTCCCGTTTTTTCATTTTTGATTTATAGTTGCAGAAAAAACGGGTGACATCCCTGGACAAGTGTTCACCCGGCACTCGCACTTTCGAAATCCACCACGGGTAAGAGTCGGTTTACCCCTTACATTAGCGGTACGTAAGGCTCCGCTATGCGTCGAACCTCGCAAGTTATGGCTTATGGATACCTTGTCAACGTTCCAATTTCAGGCTCTTCCGCAAATTTTTTATCACTAGGGTGAGATCAACTGTTCTACCACTTGCAAGTGCAAGCTTTTAACAACCGCAAACACTTTTGCATGTGCTCCCATCTTCACCCCTTGAACGATGAGATGAAGAAAAACATGTTCAGAAGCGGTTACGTTGCTCGTGTAGGTAAGAAAACCGAGTACTTGAAAAATGTCACTTTTCGCTAAGGACACGACAATAAGCATTAGATTCTAATGTTCAAACGTTACGATCTAGGGTTAACAAACTGTTTTTATTGATTCTTGAGTATTCTAAGATTCCGCTGAAGACTTGGTGTGGTGAACATGAGATGATGTATATCAACCATCGGAAACAGCGATTTGCCCATAGGAAATTACCCTAAATTCTGAGAACACGTGACTGTTCCGTAACAGCACAACATTATATCTTATGCGCAAATTGTTAACTATTGTTAATAGATATACAAAATCCGAAGTCTACTCTATAGTGAAGTTATATTGTAGTGTGCATTATCCGACATTAATAGATATTTCAGCCATAAAATAATTAAGTTTTTCGAAAATCCCACGCATTTTTGCGATTATCTCGATGAATATGTTTTCTGAAAAAAGTTGTGTAGGACCTTTTTATAAAAAATTTAACAAGGAACATTTTATGTTATTGGCATTTTGGTCCTTAAGTAAATATTTCTTTAGATACCTGCGATTCAGCTAGTAAGATCGGTTACGAAAGAAAACATAACAAAAGCCACGTTCCTCGAAACTTTCACATTTTGCGATGATTTCGGTAAATTGCGTTTTAGAGAAAAGTTGTACGGGACCTTCTTTATACTCGTAGGAAATTAAACAAAGAACATTTCATGTTATATGCATTTTGGTCCTGAAGTTGATATGATCCGAGCTATTCGCGATTTTTTTGTAAAATCTCAGTATTACACATAACTTCAAGGTCAAAACACCACGGGTTAATGACCTCAGATTGAGCTCAAATTTATTATGGCGAGTTTCTAGGTCCATTGGAACAAATTTTAGCGCGCACTCAATCTATTGACGAAAACTTGTTAAATAAGGGGACACCCTAATGGTCAGGCGGCCAGTGTTGAGCAAAACAGACAGGTCAAGATTAGGTCGTCGGATCTAGTTGGAAATAAATTTTGCAGGCTTTGAATTAGGTTTAATGTTGTGTCGCTTTTTCGAAGATAGATTGATTTCGCATCGAGGAAGAAAAAGCGTCGAGCTAAAAATCGTAACATCGGAGTTAACGCGACATGCGAGTGATGCTATCAAGCCATCATTCATTTACAATTACCACTCTCCGCTCCCCCCATCAACGTTTTCAGAACATAATTCTATTTATTCGTCAACACTGTATGCCTACATGGATACGCGTATTTGCACGTTTTAACATCGCGTCGAAAATGAAACTGCCTTCCGAAAACTACATTATCGTCAATTTCATCAACGATGAGTATGTCTTCGCCTTTTTTTTTTTTTGTACTTTCTCTGATATATTTTATATCATCCGCAATGTTTTCCACGTTTTCAGTTTCTTTTCGAGCGTGAACCACCCACTCGTGGCAACAAAGAAATTAACTCGAGGAGGAAAAATGTAGCCCACTCAACCACTCAAAGAAAACACCTCAGAATTAGAATTCTTTCCTGTCTTCAATCTATTTTTAGAGGGGGGGGTGACTGAATACCTAAAGAACAGCTGCCTCCTTTCTCGATTGCCACATTCCTGTTAAATACACCAAGCTAAATTACTACATGTGCGGGGCCAAGTGCAGTAGTCCAGTAAAATTAATGAAAACAGAGACAAATAAGTACAAAGATTGCCGGAAATCTGAATTCCAGCATAGTTGGTCCGTTGGGCATACTCAGGGGCTGACTGGCCAAGGAGAATGGGGCCAAATGCTCTCTGGCCTGGAAAGGTTCTAGGAATGTCTGCCCGGAATGTGGACTCCTCTCTTACCTCAAAAATTAAATTATGAAATTTCCGCCTGGGCTATTTTGTTTTGCCAGTCCGCCCCTGTGCACACTGATCAACATATTAGAAGCCTCCAGAATCCAAGTGGAACATCGCCTCCCAATTAAACTTTTAAGGGAAAGTTAATGAATATGTTATGTTTCAACGAAAAATGTTCCGCATTTGATTGGAACCTTCTTTAAATTTTTTTCATAGGTATACCAGAACTTTCGTTGGCCAAAACATGCATCAACACAGGCCTCATGGGAGGAATCGTTGAATTTTTGACATTTTTCCAATGTCACAAAATTCAGAGTGTAACAAGGTTGCTAATAACTCCCGGACGTCTGTCTTTCTCTGCCTCCCATTTTTTTCTCGCCTCCCTCCCCTCTCAATCATGAGAAACACACTTTGACCTTTATACTTTTTGCGTTTCATCACTTTCAGGAGGGACGTGAGTTGGGAATTTTCACAGCTTTCATATGCACGAGAATCAATCGTGGTATCATTTAGATGGTTTGCAAGGTCACCGGATTCAGATGTGAGGTCGGTTCAAACCAAGTTGAAACACAGATAGGTGACAGAAGTCGAAAACACTATAAAATACACTACAGATATTGTTTTCATTTCCTACGATTACGTCCTTCTACTTTTTATAAATATGTTTCATATCTGAAGAGGGAGGGCTCAGTGGGTTCATAAGTGGAAAAAGCAACAAAAACAATATGGGTATCATTTCATTGATTTGAAGGGTCGCTAAACTCATTTTTGAAGATGATGTTACCCTCACTTGAAAATTGCGGTATCTTGGTGGCTTGCGGTAAATGTCACGGTCTTTCTTGCTTGAATGCTACTAAAGTTCAGTTCTGGGAGACAAAATTGAATAATTGGAGAACGATGCAATTCCAGTACACACCCGTTGCCATATTCACGCGTACGTGTTAGTAAGCAGTTACTTAAATGATACTCATCTCTTTTCTAATTTTACTCTCAATCCGAGCCCTGGAATCCGCCCTTTCGAGCCTTACTTCAGAGACGTCGGGGAGGCTGTGAGAGATGTCTTAGCCCTCTTCTCATCTTGCTGAAAAACCAGCTTAAGTCGAAATGTAGCGAGTTGCTACGTGGGCTCAAACCCGGGACCTCCGGATTCCGAGATCAGCGCGCTATCCACTCGACCAACCAGACCTCTTAAATGATACCCATATTATTATGTTAAGTATATGTTTATTAATTTTCTCATTTTTATATCTACCCCTTACTCACACCCATTTACAGTAGATCCCGATTTATAGGGACACATTGAGGATGGTTATATGTCCCAGTTAAATTGCTGTCCGAAATAGCCGGAATGTCATTCTTCCAATTAAGAAGTACGCTATTTTCGACCCCGCTACCAGACTAGGTTCCAGGGTTAAACTAACCTTACATCTGAATTTAGTGACCCTAGAAATCACCCACATAATATACCTCGATTTGATTACTCGCGTAAAAGCGGTCAAAATTACCAACTTAAGATCTTTCTGAAAGCGACGAAGCGGGATTGGAAGAGGGAGAAAGAAATTTTGGGGATCTGCAAAGAGGGAGGTTCAGAAACAGGCCTGGGGGAGTAATTAGCAACATCGATGCTCGTTGAATCTCGTGACATCGGCAAAATGTCTAAAATTCAACGATTTCTCCCATAAGGCCTATATTATTGCATGGTAGGGTAAAGGGGTCATTGTAACACTACTCCACGAGAGCTCTGGAGTACTTACGAAAAAATTTCAAAGAACCTTCCCTAGATAAGACTGAGTGAGGAACATTTTTTGTCGGATGCAATTTTCGATTGACGAATATTTATCAACTTACCATCGAAAGTGGCACTTGAGCAATGCAAGGAGGAATTTATGTGGATCTCAGTCAGTTACTTAGGCGACCCATACAAACAATTATAGCTTAGCTTATCTCTCATTCATTTTTTTATTCAATTAATATTTAATTTAATTCATTTTTTTTTTCATTTCTAGAGACTGCAACAGGAAAAAGGTGTGCTCACTTCTTCAATTCTTCAGAAGACTTAGCTAGAAGAATTCTTGCTTCTACCTTTTCCCCACTCTTTGGATTTCTTTAATAATTGAAAATTCAACGCGGAGATCGTCATAGATTGAAATCGTATTCTTTAGCTACTAAGAATCACTATCGCCCCAAATTCGACAACTCCGAACTCCACCACTTCGAGAAAACGGAGAAACAAGTTTTCTGTTACGATGTAACTTATTTCCCGCAGATCAAGCTCCATTCAAACGCGTTGACGTAGGTACAGCCACGAAAGCATGAAAGAACAGGAATTAACACGAGAGGAGGAAACGATCGAGAGAGCAGACAGAAACAGTCAACATTTATAAGATAATTTGATTTCATATATGCCGCTGAAATTGCGTAGAATCGCTTTTAGTAAACGTGTATTTACGAATAGGTAGGTATAATGTATGCTACCTAATTACATACACGAGGATGTACGCGTAGGTAAGAATTTAATTAAGGAGATATTTTAATAACCCCACTCTGTCAAACGGTGTAATTTATTTAGACTCGACGAGAAGAAAACACAGAAGCTGAGTAATCATGTTGCTACACAAATTAATTAACCTAATCCACCGGCGACAGATCACTCGTTTCTCTTTACAAGTAACTCGCTTAGGTATGTCTAACACTCTGCTCAACTGTTGCATGTACACTTGTGTTGTATGAATATAATCCAGATGTCGAGATGTCTGGATAAATACATCAAGAAAAGAACCGGGAGAAGGGCAAACGAAGGCTGCAGGTCTGCTGAGATTCATTCATAGGCGCAAATAGGGGGAGGGGGTACTTGGGGCTTAGCCCCGCAATTTCAAAATAGCCCCCAAACTCTGAAAAATTACAAAAGAAAATTACGCGGGGGTGATGTTGCTTCATAATAAGGGGGCTTAAGCCCCCTCCCCCCGTTCTGAGCCCTATTTGCGCTTCTGGATTCATTCTCATAAAAATGGGCATTTCAACATGGGGAAAGAAACAGAAGACACTTTTCAATTATTTCTGACCGAAACTGATAAGGGGCGGGACTAAGAAACAATATTCTGAGATAGGACGGATTGAAATTTAGTTTTAGGGGTTTTGGAATTCGAAGAATTTTTTGATATCCACGTTGAAAGTCAGTTCTGTAAATGAGCTGCTGTGCTGTAACACTATTGCAAGACACGACAAGAAACAGGAGCACTCACTGGGTCACCAGTCATAAGTAGATGATATATGATACAGGAAAGAGGATTTCTGTTGCAAATGACGCGATGGTTCTTTCTGCCAGACTGTCTTCCAGTGTGTTAGACCAACGTGGACATTTAAAATGGATGTCAATCCAATTTCTATAACATTCTCTATCAGTGTTGATGAACAAAATCGCAATTTTTTTACATCTGAATACAGGGAAGAACAATGAGAAGATATACCAAACCTTGACAAACACATTCTATCCAACACAGGTATTTCTATATGTAGTTTCAGGATTTCCGACACCTAAATCCCGAATGTTTGCCAGCGTCCACGTTGAAGGGCATTTTTATTATCTTTTTTTATTTTTTAGAACCCCAAATTTTCGATATAAATGAGTTTTTGTACTCACAAATCATGATTACGTTATCGCGATCAACTTAAGTTTGGCAGACAAGACTGTGGAAAATTACGTCATCCACACGCTACAGTCTTTTCATGAGGAAACGATAGACTTACGACACGAAAGAACATTTCACAGTAGCGTGTTTGGCTGTTTGCTTTTCGGGAATTCAGTTTAAACGGAAACACTACAAAAAATTTTTCGCCGAAAAAAATGTCACAAGTATACGTAGAAATTGCGAAATTTTAAAAATGATAAAAAATCAAAAATTTCAAGTTAATTACTGTTTTTCACTCAATTTTTCACGCTCAGTTCAAATTCGTTGTTTACGTTTGGCAACGATGCTCCGTTTTCGAAATACGCTTGAAAATGATGAAATTTCCCTAAAAATGATTCTAGCTCAATTTTGACGACGGCTATGAATTCGTCTCGAAAAACTGAGTAATTTCTACCCGGTTCTGACGCCTAAGCTCTCCGAAGAATCTTTCGCCCCAAGAATGACATGGTGTCAATGTTTATGGAGAACAGAGGCGCAGCCAGAACTTTTTTCTTTTAGTGGGGGCTACAATTTTGAAGAAAAAAAAATTGGGCAGGAGTGAAAGCTTGATTTGGAAGAACTGTAAATTTGTACGAACCCACGACACAACGTAACCGCATCAAGCCATCGACATCAATTCTGAAAACATTTCGAAGAATTTTGGAGGAGGCTGTAGCCCCCTAGCCCACTCTTTAGTTGCGTCCTTGATGAAAAACTTTTCAAAATTTCAAAAAATCAAAAAAATTGAGTTAACAATAATTTATTTTTACTCAATGTTTCGCGCTGAGTTTAATTTTGTTATTCAAATTCGACGGTGACACTCTGTTTCCGTGATACTCTCAAAATCGTCGATGAAATTCGTCAAAAAATGATTCTAGCTCAATTCTGCCGACGGATATGAAAAATCGTTGATGAAATTCGTCAAAAAAATGATTCTAGCTCAATTCTGCCGACGGATATGAATGAAATCGTCTCGAAAAACAGTAATTTTCACCAGATTCCGAAGCCGAAGCTCTCCGAAAATTTTTTCTCCCTCAAAAGGACATTATGTCACTTCACGCCTTTTTGTGAGTAAAATAATTTTTAAAGAGTTTCCGAGTCGATACCTGGTTAAAATGATTCAACTTTTTGAGGTAAATTCAATTCCAATGTCACAATTTAGTTCAACTCATTTCTTGACAAATGTTTAACCAAAATTTACCTCATTCTTTGAGTGTATCTCGGCAACTAGTCATCGCCGACAGATTTGGTCAACGAAATTGAACTTAGCGATAAAAAATGTTAGTTCAAATAAGGTTTCACTCAATTACTGTAATTTCTTGAAAATGTGAGAACTTACTTCTCCGTGTATTATACACGTCACGTCTCTTATTTTGAGTAAAACATTTTTCGGAGAGCTGCGACGTTGTAATATGGTGGAAATGACTCAATATCTTCAATTTTTGGCAAATGTCAACAACATTCACTCCAATTATTGAGCTTATCTCGACAACACTGTACTATTCGGTCGTGAGGAGAATTCGCATTCTCGCTCACGCCATCGAATCCTTGATCGTTCACTCCTCGTGGGACAGTTTAGAAAGGTTAATTCTCACCAGAATCGGTATGCATCTCGCATCGACCAAAATAGTCAACGGCACGTGTATGCTCAAATAGCCTTCAAGTGGATGTCACCAGACATCCACTGGTCACACGATCAAAATTAAAACGCAATATCGAAAATCATTACACCTTCCTAGAGTTCCGAGAACTCGATCGCTACTCTTCTTCGTGGCCATGGCCTCGGCAGTGCAAAAATAACCGCGAGCGTCTGCCTGTCGCAGATTCTATAAATTTCGATACCAACCCACACATGCCATGTGCAAATTCGAGAAGACAAAGAAAGTACAATGTATCATTTCTATACCTATATATCATACCTATATTTCGAAATAGTACAGCCTACACATGCCGGGCCTCTGAGGATAGTCAACAACGTTCCTCGTGTCTCCGCTCATCCCATGATGGCATTTCCTCTTAGGCGGAGACAACATCGTCAAACGTATCGATCATTAGTATATAACTCCAAGACAGAAGCTCAGCCTTAGTCTTAGTCTTACTATGCTCGAGTCAGGTGTTGAACCAGCACCTTTTCAGACTTAGAAATCTAAAGTGTAGTCAATACTCTGTCCTGCCAGGTCTACAAAAGCCTAGTTGCTATATCTTAATATACTACCGTTTATATCTTTTACAGTATTGTCCTTTTGACAAATATAACGTAACCCGTTGATCGATAAAATAACCAATAAATCATATTTTCAACTCTTACGTCTCGGCTAAGTCAATTCAAGAGGAAGCCGACGCCGGTCTGCGACTCGCGGTACCGTACCTCGATCACACCGAATCGGTTCCATCAATTCGATCTGCCGATCCATCGATCGATCGACACCAGCACCTCACGACATTTTCTGATTATTTCGCTACTTTTTCATGGTTAATTAAACAATTTTATCTACTGATTTGTGTTCTTTCGAACTCATTTTGCTTTTGCTAGCCATAATTTTGAAGTTGGAAAAATGAAAGTATTTTTACTCATTTTTCCATGTCTGTAAGTCAATGCCTTACCAATTTAGCGAATGAAATAATTTCCCTCTCAGAGTTCTATTTTAGCTCACTTCGAACTACAACAGTCATTTGTCTAGACGTACCGATAGTTAGACGACAAGATGGTACACAACGGAGCGAGTCTTCAAACTTCTGAAGTTTGCGCAAACTTTTTTTCCGTCATGCAAGACTGTCGTTTTGCTGTCCACACACGACGATTTGTTTGACAAACCAAGAAACAACAGTCTAGTTTGTTGTGAAGTTTGAACGTGTAGACATAGCTGCCTTAGGAGATAGAAAACAACACATTAAAGTCACGGATAGGGACATTCACGTTACTAATACTATTTTTTCTATTTTCAAACTATGTTGTGATGGAGTGCGAAGTTTCTACTATTGGATTTTTGAAGCACTTCATTCCCTCAATACTGACGTTCTAATCATGTCATTTAGACAATCACTACAGTAATGGAGAGTAAAAAAGGTCCTTTTCGTGAAAATGAGCCATATGGACAGATGGGCACTGTACCAACTGAAATAAGGTTAGGGGCGAACGGTTGTCTTATGATGGTCGAAGGTAGACACTGGTGGGGGACAGTCCTGTAGGATGTCCATTGCACTCCTGTATTTAGCTTCGTGTGCGGGTCAGTGGATCACAATCGGGAGTCAGGGTGAGTCAGACGGACTTGACTCACTTGTCTAGGGACACTACGGGGGAGGGCCGCGCCTTCCAGAACCTGAGGCCAGTGTAGTAGCACTGGCGGCTGCGGCCTTGTCAGGTAGCACTGAGTCACGGAGGTGGGGAGCATCTGATTGACGGCTTGGGTCAGGTGCTAGCCTCCATTGCACGTCACAGCCAGCGTTGATACGTCAACGTTGGGGGTGGTCTACTGTCATGCGTTGATGGCGCTAAAGGCGGGTGGTCGGTAGGACCACCTGGTCGTACTCTTGGGTGGCTTTAGAGAGGGCTACCCTCGGTACTGGGATTGGAACCTGTATGGTTCGATACTCATTGCACGTGGTAGCTGGTGCTGGGCTGATCACTCAACGCTGGGGGCCGTGAGATCGTCTTGCTCAAAGTTGTGCACACTGTGGATAGGATGCTTCTACGGGACATACCCTGCGGGGATCCACAGCTGACAGACGGAGCAGAGGTACTGCTGCCACTGTCGGGAACATCGCGTTGCGCCTCAAGTTAGCGTTGCTAGAGAAGCAGAGCGGTATTGGCCAGAGGGGCCAGATTTGTACCTGGTGTGAATGTCCAGAAACTGGAGGGTCTGTGATTTGAAATGCGTCATGGCTGACTGTGCCAAAATACGAGATCAGGTGTATGATCTTAGATACGAGATCAGGTGTATGATCCTAGATACGATATCTTAGCGGTTAAGATAGGTGGATAAGAGAGCTCATATTTTGGTTTTTGCAGTGTACCAGGTTGAACGAACTATTCTGGATCCTGCCGGCTGACCCAGTAGCCTACTTTGACCTACTCATCCTGACGTGAGTTAATACTAATCAGTGTCATTATTTAGGTTTTCAAAAATAAAAATCGAGATTTATCAGGATTTTTTCCCTACATTCTACAGTAACTTTAAATATTGATTTTCAGCGATCCACGGTTCCTTACAACAAAAATATGTAATTTGAAACATTTTTATTATTTTCGTAATTCAATTATCTTAACATGGAAATTCAGTATGTTAATGAAATGAGCAGTATTATGTTATTTATACAAGTGTTCATTTAAGAAAACGAGTTATTAAAGCAAATTTGAAGAAGAAATGGTAATTTTTATGTCTACGGCAAAATGACATACTTTACTGGGGAGCACAGTGTAACGAAGAGAAATAATGGGAAAATACTGAAGATGATTAGCACTTGATTCTGTGTGAGCAGAAGTTGATGCCGAACTTATACATTAATCCTATACAGTCCATTATGGTTTCTTCAAGAAAAGTTTATCCGAAATTTCTTCACTAAAAAGCGCGGGACATATCGCCGCACCAACTGGGACACATCGCCTCGCAGTAGAGCGTTATAAATCCGAGTATACAAAGTCACAATTTTTATCCTCACTTTTTCTGTTGACGAACGAACGCGTCGCGGGCGGCGATCGAGGCTGCCCGCGACGAAGATCGAGGTTGCACGGCGAATGGAAAGATGAAAATGGCGATTTAGCGTACTCGGGTTTATATTGGGGCAGTCTTCCACATAAAATGTTGTAACGGAAAAAATTCATAAGAAATTTGTTGAAGTCAAAGTTGCAGACTTGAAAATTTGAAACCCATAATGAAGGAATGTAGCGATATAGGTAGCAATAACGAACAACATTGTGACCTCATTTCATTGCGTAGAAATTGAGAAATATTTTAATTTTATAACACACCGTCCGTCTTCCTACATCCAACTAAATTGTTCATAAAAGTCATCTTCCTATTCTAGAACATTCCACTTATCCATTAAGAGACAAAAAATAAATAAAAATACGACCCAGAAACTGAAGACCAATCATACAGGCTTCATTTCAGTTCCTTTGACAGGACGAACATGCAAACGTATAAACACGTTGTCAAGGTAGATTGCCAACCAGCTTCGAAGATCACTGGTGTGAGACACCCAAAACGCCGACCTTTTGCGCATCGCTAAACAACAAAATAAGCTAAGACATTCGTTTTCATATATTCGTCGAATCATCGGAGTCCGAAAGGAGAACACAGCAGAAAAACAGCGTTAAACCTATCCATGACACTAAACTTTTTCTTACTTTTTTCACCGTCCTCGGTACAACCGAGAACAGAAGAATCGGTGAAACACGAGGCAATGGTGAACCGATATTATAAGTATACGTTTACCTCGATCCTATTCCGCTTTAAAAGTTAGCTGTTGATAATGCGGACGTTGGAAAAGCAAATAAATTTTGTTGCTGTTTCGGGGAGGAGGGGTGCAAAATGTGTTTTCAAAAACCTGTACGTTCATCGTTCGGGCAGTAATACCTTATTCCTGTTTGCTACCGCCAACTCAGTTTTCTCATTATTAGCTAGGGTGATACCTACCTACACATTCTAAGTGTGCAAATGGTTCGAATGCCGAGCAGGTAAATATTTCCCAACTTATTTTTTCTCGCTTTTTCATCAAATATTTCGCGAAAAGTTCGCTCCAGCAGATAAGTAAGAAGAAAACGCGTAACAGTATGCTATATTAAAATAAGAAAATATGTTCATTTTCCCATTCAGTAGTGCCGTCCAAAATTAGATGAGTGTTTCTCCCCGAAGGCGCCCAAATTGCGTTACACCGATTAATTTACATCCTAATGGACTCAGTATTACAAAGCACAACCTTCAACCACGTAATATAGCAATATGGGAACATTTTCCTTCCAGTTATGGCGTGAAGAATCCGGAGCTGGGACATTATTGCTTCCTCGTTAACGACCCCGCTCATTCCAAAATATCTAAGCCTAAAGGTAAGTGTAACACACATCGGCTGAATTATGAATTTGGTTAGCTTCTCGATTAAAGGTACTCGCAGACAGGGTGTTTCACAAATTAGTCCTTTAATTTTTTTTTTTTTTTTCTTTATTGTGAAGTCGGAATGACCGGGGACACGAATTATCCGGTGGCACGGTATCTAGTTTCATTTCAAGTGAAAAAAATGTCTCACTCCTTTCAAAGGGAGGCTCAACGTGTTATTAAAAATAACTGTAAACAGGAAGTTATCGACACTGTATCGAAAAAGATTTTTTGCATCGCTGCATTCGAGCCTCATCAAATTTTTGATCTGGCCCCGATTTGAACTCCACATTCAAAACTTTACCCGAAAAAGGACACAAATTGATTGAAACGTTGTTGATTTCAAAAATCACACTAGTTTCTTCATTTTAACCCAAGTTGAGCTTCAAAATTCAAAGTTTACTTCGATGGGCCAAATGTGATTTGTCTCAAAAAATTGAACAATATATTGGAACTATGTCTTTCTCTTTTCAGGGGGACGGGGTCATTACTTCCAAAATTTCATCAACTTTCTTTGTTCCAATTTGGACCTAAAATTTAACTTTTTATCATTCAAAACTGGATGAAATTGACTAGTCTTAAAAATTTGAACAAAGTCTTGAAGAAAAGGTTGTTGGATTGCTGTCAAATATTTCTTTTTTTTTTTAATCTGGGATTCCCACGGGATTCCAAACTTGACATGTCACCCTTCTAGTCTACAAGAAACCCCTTCCAAAGCGAAATATTTTCATCAGAAATACGCCAAGAACGTACTATTAATATTACTAGATACTTACGAATACACGCTAATTTTGCAGCTTTAAAACGATACCATCAAGAATTCGACACTCACCTGAAACAAATGAAAAACATGGAAGGTTAGAGCATTGAAAGTGTGCTTCAGGTAACTAAATAGTAAGCATATGAGTTTTGGATTCCAGCGTGGATATATGTATAGAGACGACAATGTCAGAAACTGTCCCAGCCAGAGCAAAGTACTTCAACAGAAAACTCTTGAAAAATATTAGACCAGTAAAATAATGCAATGATTTCGAAGAATTTGCGGGTTCGTTTTGCCTTTTAGGACTGTCCTCTACGCCCAGACCACTTTTCATAATCTTAATTCGTTTTTCGTACTATTTTCGAAGGACATAGTCTGCCTCAGATATTTATATTCTGGAACAGTTTGAATTCTGTTGTACTCGATTATAATTCGGTTCAGGTGGTTTATGTTACTCATAATTTTAGTTTTTGAGTAATTTACGAACAATCCTACTTTACCACACACACACACACACTCTCTCTCTCTCTCTCTCTCTCCTTAGGTCTTCTGCTATCACTTCAAGTTTCCCACTGTTTTTCGCAATAATCACAATATCGTCCGCAGACTCAAGATTATTTACGTTTTTACTTTCTTTAAAGTTGAAATTTTGCCCGCTGATTTTTATTCCCCTTCCCTCTCCAGCCTAAATTACGAAACACTCCTAATACTGCGGTAAAGACATTGGGCAACACTGAGTCTTCTTGCTTGACACCTCTCCGACTCTCGAATTTCTCCTCACAACTTTCCACCTTAATTTTCGCTTCCGATTTGGAGTAAATTTCTCTTATAATGTTGGTTATCCCTGAGGGGACACCTCACTTTCGAGTGTTGATCAGATCATGTCATGGTATAGCGAATCAAACGCTTTCTTAAAATCTACGAACATTACCACAATTTTAATTTGACATTCTTTTGATTTTTTTAAAATTTGGCCCAAAATTTGGATGCGATCAACTGTACTGAAGTTTTTGCGAAAACCTGTCTGCTTCACAGATTGTTGAAAGTCCAGAATATTGTAATTTTTTTGCTTCAATATCGTTATAAATACTTTTAAAATATCGGAAGATAGGTTGATTGGGTGATAGTTATTTATATCGGCCCTGTCACCTTTTTTTATGGAGTAAAAAAATGATTTCGGAGAGGTGCCTTTGCTTAGGCGAAAGGCCCGAGGAGAGGATGCAGTTGAAGAGCATAATTATAGGAGTGACTAGCACCGTATTAAACATTTTCAGAGTTTTGTTCTCTACCCCGTCCAGCCCCGGGGCACGACTAGTCTTTTACTTCACTCTCTTTTAGAGGTATCGCCTTGGTCTTTTCCGTGATTGGCCCGAGTGCTGGGGATGATCGTATCACCTCTCATGTAAGCATACAGTTCGCGGTAGAATTTCGTTGCCCCATTTTGGCAGTGTGTTTCCTGTTAAAGATTGTCTTACCCCCTTTGCTTTCAATTTTTGGTAGTAAATATATTTCTTTAGTTAAGGTTTTTTTCACTTGTCTAGTTGACCAGGTTGATTCCATAATGGTTTTAGCGGTTTCTTGATCAAACTTGTCTAGTTGACCAGGTTGATTCCATAATGGTTTTAGCGGTTTCTTGATCAAAGTTGTACAGGTCCTTCTTAATCTTCTTTCTGATTAGTTTTTTGATCTCGACTAGTCCAATTCCGTAGTTCGTTTTTCGTCACTGTCACTTTTCGTCCTCCGTATCTTTGTTGAATTTGTCGTCAGTTTTATCCAGTTTTTGGAAGTCCCCTAGGCGAAAATATTATGCGGAAAATCCTAAACGGTTGAAACAGAGGAGTTTGAGTAGAAGGTCACACCATCAACAACCTTCGATTCGAGGACAAGATGAAATGAAACAACTCCTGGATCAAATAAAGAGGAACAACGAGGACTGTGGCCTTACACTGAACAGAAGCAAAACGAAGATTATAACAGATCGTGGCAGCAAAATAGTGCCTTCGGATGCCCTTCAGGACTTTGAACAGGTGGATTATTTCGCGTACCTCGGCTTAAGCGTAGACGTAAATGATGGTAGCTCAACAGAAACTTGAAGAAGGATAATCCTTACCCGAGAAGCTACAGCGAAACTCACGTCAATATGGAGAGATAGGTTAATAACGAGGAATACAAAGATGCGGCTCATAAGAATGTTGGTATATTTCCAGTGTTTCTGTAGGGATGTGAAACATAGACCATAGAAGCGAACGATCGCAGACGAATAGACGCATTGGAAATGTGGATATGTCGACGAATGCTCCGAATATCCTGGGCAGAGAAAAGAACCAATGCGTCGATACTCAATGAATTGGCTGTGAGGGGCCGACTATCATCCTCCTGCTACCGCCAGATATTCCAGTTCTTCGGGCACATCGCGAAAAGAACCTGTGACAATCTGGAGAGGCTAGTGGTGCAGGAAAAGCTCGAGGGAAAACGAATGAGGGGGAGATCCTCGAAGAGGTGGACCGATTAACCGATACACCGGCTTATTAGACAGACGGAGGACGGACAGGCCTGAAGAGAAATTATGGACGCAGTTAGAGACGGGTCACCAACACTCAGACATGAGTGACGGACCGGCGATAATGAGGTACATCTAGTACTTTTTTATCCTTCCCTCTATAGAATCGTAACCAGCTTGAAGCTTGCCAGTTCGTCCCAAACTACTTGGCACAGGCTGTCTGCTAGAAATTTTTCGGCATCCTGCCTTTCCTTAACTTGTTTACTCTATTTGTCTTTTGGAAGTGACGAGAGGCTGGTCTAACCATGCATATTATAGTTCTGTGGTCAGATGACAAGTAGAAGTTGAAGATGATCCCGATGTCCATCGCCAGACCCAATTTGTCAATTAATACGTGATCGATTTCATTTCTAGTACGTCCATCGGACGATCTCCAAGTCCATCTATTGTTGGATCTTTTATGGAAAACGGTATTTGCAATTTTTAGGTTCTGTTCTAAATCTCCCATCTGTGCTGCGGCCAATCACCCCGATAATGTATGAAACATTTTGGTTTTATTGAAATCGAGTATCCAAGAAGTCCCACTGGACCCAGGATGGGTCACAGAGGCAATAAAAACACTTCTGTTTCTACTAAATTTGATCGAATAAAGAGGAAAAAAATCTTCTCACGGGGAACGGGAAGGGGTGACCACGATTTCTAGGTTTCGAAACCCAAAGGAATGGGCGAAGGGTACTGACCTCTCTTTTCCCCGCGGATTTGCAAACAGTTGGAATTCCGAGACTTTGTAATACTTTCGGGAAAAATTTAGGTGCATAAAAATACCAGGTTTTGCTCAATATACTCAACAGTGTTACCAGTATTCTTCTTCTGGATAATGCGTGCGTGTATTTGAAGGGTGATAGTTATCGATCTGGACTAGGCACAAAGCAGTCTCCATGTATCGGGGAAACCGTCTAAGCTTTGGACGAAAAAATTGTGTCCAACATTTGTAAAAAATTCCGGGACCTTTGGCTGGACTTTTCCGGGTTTCCGGGACTTCCGAGACCGGTAGAGACCCTAGCAACTGATGTATGACTATTTAGGCGTGTTTTTATCAATACACGCTGCACATAAATCACATGACAATGCCTGCTCCGCCAGTAACTGACCTGAGGAATGAGTGTGCGGTACTATATATCTTGTACATACGCCACAGCTTCGCCATTGGAAATAAAATATTTACGGAGTTGCGAGTACACAAAACTTTTCTCAACACACAGTACAGTACTTTCAGACTAGTCAAAGAATCAACAGGTTGCACCCTTACTTTCTCGATCCAAAGTAAGCATTCAACTGACAGAATTCAACGGTATAAAAATTATTCATTCTAACGCTTCGATGAAATTGTTTTTCTTGTCTCGCAGTTGACACCTGAGATTTTCCGTTTCTATATCCCAGCTCCTAATTCAGAACACATTCTGTTCAGTCAGCGAATCCAAGAATAAACGTGCGCTCGCTGAGGAAAAGACGGAGTGAAGTGACGCGGAAATTACTCATGTAGTCATTTCTATACAAGTCAAATTTCTACAAATCTTAAACATTATTCATGAGCCTGTATAAACAGATCTCTCTGATCCTGCACCTCAATCCTGATACTCCGTTAAAATAATATATTACCGATAGTTTTGTATCACCTTCGCATTTTTTTTATTTTTTTTATTTTTGCAGCATCCCCATTTTTATTCGAGCGATTAAGCGAAACTGCTGTTTTAAACAATTGATTTGGATGTCACGATATACCTCATGTTGCTTTGACGGATCACTTACGTGTCGTGCAGACGTTGATTAATGAGGCCGGTATCAATGAGTATTTTGCAACGTCACCATGTTTAAAACGAAGTCAGTATCCGAGTAGCCTATATACGTGACGTGTTGTCATACACAAAATTTACCCTTATTGGCACGATTCAGACGTACTGAACATATATTTTCACTAGTAAAGACGCTCACAGAATTACATTAGAGGGCCGAACCGCCGCGCCATTATAAGTTCGAAGAAGAGTGCGAGTAGGCGAATATCCGAAAATCAAATTCGCCCTTCGACTGCTAAACTGCAAAATGTTCCAAAACGTTTTACCTACACACCATCGGGAAAATAATGTATGACTGGTGAAAATGCTGGCCTATTACTGCGAGCAAACTGTTACAGCACACGTACATTTAGAACAGGATGCAATAAAGCCGTCACGTTGTAAAAATATTTTTTTAAATAATGAGCTCCTATATTTCATTCGAACAGGCTGGAATAACGACGAAAAATTCAACGACAAAACGGTTCCACAAATAATTTTGAACGTAAATGTTATGGTAGTATCCGGGAAAAAGTAGAATTAAAGATTACTCCAAGTTTGCATAAATTACGCCTATTGCTATTTACCATTATGTGCGGAGTAAAATAATTAAGACGGACTCATATCGCACCCCATTCATTAACTTCAAGTGTTATGTACAAAACCTTTTACAACTCGCTACTTTTAATTGAACATTTTCACAAAATCTCGGTTTGCTCAGCTGAAATTATTAACAAGAAGGCAAGCTGCACTAATGCAGAAACATAATTAATAGAACAGAAACGTATAATGTTAATCGTGCATAACTCGGGCATAGTGAAGAATTAAGACCACTTTCTCGACTTTTCACAGCGACTAGCCTTTTTTCCTCATTTCACGCTCAGGGTATTAAATGATTCGAACTCGCCAGCGTGAAATAAAATTCTGGTAAAATAGTGTTGATGTTACGCTTGTAAATAATAATGTGAAAATTTCCCCAACGTTAAAACTGGCGCGGATATAATAAACGTTTGTGTAACTACCCATTATCAAGCTAACTCAATTAGGGGTATATTGGTTTTAGTTATATCAGAAAGCTTACTAGAATTGTTTACAGAGTATACACAATATTTTATACCTAACATTTACCCGCGTTCACTCTCTAGTTCGACTTTTCATCAATCGGCATCTGCTTGATTATGCATCACCATATACAGGGTGGGTCAGTCAGAACTACCCAGTTTCAAACGCTTTGCAAACTTTGGTCACTTCAGGTAGAATCTACTATATAAAAGTATAAGTTCGTCTGTTTGTGTGTTTATTTGTTTGCTCGAGGTTGGCGGGTGAACCATAAGAGCTGGAGGATTTGTACTTTCTGGATGTGTTCGTTTGTGCCCGGAATAGGTTTCAGGCAATAAAGATTTCAGGAAGGGGCCACAAAACTTTGCCCCCAGGGCCCCTAAATTTTTCTCCAACTTGAACTTTTTGGACTTGTTTTACATTGAACTTTTTCACATTATGTTAAAATTTGGTGACAGTAACTGTCTCCCTTCTGAAATAATTAGGGGGTTGAAAATCTGAAATTTCCAAAACGAGCTTAAAATGAATCATTATTACATGTACATCGGATTTAATGCGACCATAATATATTTGCACATTGTTTCATACTCATTTATGTACCATACGGCCCATTTTCCACGACATATAACCTCCAAAAGCCCTAAAATTTCAGATTTTGAAAACTATGTTCAGCAATCCTTCTAATTATATGACTAAATTTTTGAAAACACTAACATCTTCCTCTGAATAACACAAATATGAAGCAGTAAACTGCAAATAGATCAGGACCCTCCGACTGAACGCAATGTGAGTTGAAGCTATTTGCAGTCGTTAATTTCCGTAAATTTCAGTAACACTTCTCAGGGAATCTTATCAAGTAAGAACCAGCTAGTCGCTACACGGTGATGTGTCACACACACACACACACACACACACACACACACACACAGAGAGAGAGAGAGAGAGAGAAAGGTAGGGAACCGAAAAACAACAAAGGACCAGCAACCATTAGTCAAAACTGCAAACTGCATGTAAAAATATGTCCTATGTCTCATGATCAAAATCTCCATTCTCTAATATACATATTATAACAGTGTTAGTTTGTCTGTGGGTGGGTGTGTGTTTGTTCGAGGTTGGCAGGTGAACCCTAAGAACTGAGGGCAGAGGCGGATACAGGGGGAGAGGGTTGTGGGTCCGGACTCCCCCCCCACAAAAAAAATGCAAATACCTACCAACGCAACTTCTTTATTATGTAGTATTAGTTCGAGCGATGGATTTCCCAAAAGGCACATTAGGCAAGTGACTAGGGCGGCGGACTTCGGGGGGGGGCGGCAGATTTTTGTACAAAAACAGCGGGAAAAGGACGGAAATTCGGAGAAAGACAAAAGAAGAAGATAGAGAGAGAAAAGGAAAATATTGTAGAAGTTGCAGAAAACACAACTGGGAATTACCAATTTTTGACCTGTAGCTCATTAGGAGGATATGGAGTGGAGGGGCGAGGGGGACATTTCGTTGAGTATCTGAAGCGGCTTAACTTCTAAATCCGCAGCTGATTACAAAGAGCGTAAGCAAAAAGTGGAGTCCATAAGACATTAAAAAAGAAGAAATGAAGTGACCGTCCGCTTAGAGTCGCATTTAGTAGCCGATGCCGCCAGTGCAGGAAAGGTAGAGGGAGGAAGACTGCAAGCGTTTTCAGGCTTGAAACGATCACGGATCTGGATCACAGGGAATCGTTGGAAGGACGGAAAGGAAAGCTAGGACAGCAGTTTACGGGAAGAGAAGAGGACATATTAATGCCTGCGGAGCTCCGTTCGGTTAAATTTTGACAGTATTCGCGTGTTTCTACGCCACAGAGGGGGCCACGAAATTTTTCCCCCTGAGGGCCACCTAACTTTTTTTTCAAATGGAACTTTTGGAATTGTTTTACATTGAACTTCTTCGTCGTATGTTAAAATTTGGTGTCGGTAACTGTCTTGAAAATCTGAAATTTCCAAAACGAGCACAAAATGCCTTCTATGTATTAAATTGCGTATTAGAGGAAATATTTAGAAAACTGGAATGGGAGAATATAGGAATACAGATAAATTGTGAAAAACTGAACCATCCAAGATTCTCGGACCATGTCGTACTGATAACCGAGTATATAAAGATGCTATAGGAAATGGGCGAAAACTTGGCAGAGGTAAGTGCAGAGGAAGGTTTAGAAATGAATACAAGAAAAACAAAACAACTACCCAATATGGAAGGGATGGGGCGAGAAATTCGTGATACACTCTACTCTTACGTTGATAGTTCAAATTTCTTAGTCAAATCGATTTCGTTCATTAAAAGTTTGAAAATTAAAATTTAAGGCCCGAAGTCTGATGGGATCACAAAATCTTAACCAAGGTTATACCAAATCAGGACCTCCCCACGCCCCCTCCCCCTTCCCCAAAAATCTCTGATACATTATTCAATTTTTCCTGTATGCAGCTTAGCCACTTTAAAGAGGAGAAGGTCGAATATTAGACTCCAATCACGGTCTCGGAAACTTGATTACATTTTTGAACTCAGCCACAAGGAAAACCTTCTGTACTCTGTTCAATTGTCCAATGTGCATCAGCTGAAAAGGATAATTTCTTCCTTCTTTGTGGAAAGAATACAAGTTCTTCTCATTTCAGCAACGGAAGAGGTTTTTCTCCTACTTTCGTAGAACACCCACAAGGCAACTTTTTGAAAGAGGTACGAGTCGCATTTGAGGCTCGCACTGAGAACGAATTAAAAAGCTAACTAAATTTTTGATTCAGCAACACCAGAAACCTCTATTCCAATACTTCGTTTGATATTCTCAGTCAGATCAATTTTGTTCATTCAAAGGAGTCAAAGTTGGAGTTTAGAGCCCAGACTGGGGTCAGATCGAACACTCGATTTGATTCTTGAAATGAGCGACACAACAACCCCGTATTCCGATACTTTCTTCAAGTTTTCCGGAAAAATCAGAGTGGTCGCTTCCAAGGCAAGAGGGGGAGTCAAAGTTAGGATCCAAATCTGGGTCAGTTTAAAAATGTGATAGAATTTCCCAACTTAGCGACTCAAAATACCCCTTATCTGATACTTTTTCTTTTCATATATTTCCATCCGAAATGTTCAACTTGGTGGAATGTCACAATCCCCCTTCGATAAGAGGGAACATTATTCACTCCAGAATAAATTATTATAACTTAGTTCTTGAAGTTTGTCCCATCGCGATCTGACTTCGCAATAAATAAGAATCTCGAATATCTTCAAGAGTCTCAAACAAATCTGAAAACTCTTATAACCATTTCAATCAGGCCTGGGATCCAAGTCTTGAAGGAGTTCGGAAGAATGTTAACGAGCGTTCAACATAATATTACATATCTTGAAATTATTGAAATAATACGTTGTACTTCGAATTTGAATGCAGCAACACGGCGGAAGTGTTAATATAATTGCATAATTGCAACGCCGTGAATGTTCCACAAACATCCTCGACCACCTCGAAATGTTGATAAAACTGCATAATCAAAACGCCGTAAATCTACCATGACGCCATTTCCGTTCGCTCGAAATGTGCTGTTCAGTTCCTCATACAAATTTTCTACCACGCTTTCCTCGGAGCCCAGAACGGGGGCATACACTGATACAACCAATATTATTTCTTTTTTGCCTACCATTAATTTCAGAAAGCAGATTCTTGCTGAAATTCCCTTAATTTCTACGATATTCTTCATTATACTATTTTTTAGATAAAATCCGACCACTCTGTAGCCCTTGGACTGGCCAAAATGGTAGTAGGCATACCCCTGTTTTTTCATAACCAGATATTCCTCTTCTTTCCGTATTTCTGACAGTGCAATGATGTCCTATTTTATGTTGCCTATTTTATTTTCGAATTCGTCCCCGGCAGTTAAAATACAAAAGACTAATTTTTTGTTTGTTTTCGAAAAACGAGGAAGGGTTTTGTTTATTTTTGCATACTTTTTGTTTTTGTTCAAAAAGTCTCCCCTCCGTATCCTTTCCCCTTCCCCCGTTTAGCCTTAAAGTGCTTAAGTTTAGGGAGGTAATGCAGCTTATGTCCTCCGCAGCTGCTGCACACTGTACTGGGGATTTTTGCTTTACGTATAAGTAATTCTACCGTATATGCCTAAAACATGACCGGCATATTACAATATGGCTAGTCTTATTATGATATACCTAGGTAAATGATAATTAGCCTACAGGCTTATTACATTTCATTTGGGAACAGTTCGTGATATGTATGCCTAAAATTATAATATGCCGGTAACATACATGTATTACAAGGCAGTGTACTACAGTTGAGAAGACATTCGTTCACCAACCGAGTTCGAGAAACCACTGAGAAGAACATCCTTAGTTTTCACTCAAATATGATAATAATTAGGCTGACGAGCATTAATTGAGCTTACATTCATTTGCGATGTTTGAAATTTTTAGTGTCACAGTGGTCTGTCATATTAAAAACATACCAGTTATTTTGCTTTTTCAATTATTAGAAGTTGGGACTTTATTGTGAATAATTAGCTATCCCCGGCAGAGCTGTAGTCAAAAGGCTAATAATGTCCTGCCAGGGCCACCATGAGGTTCCCTACTGACCAAGGTTCGCGCTCCCAGAGCTCTTGCCAGGAATTCAGGTCCCTCACAGCCGGACGCGCTGCCTCTTCCTCTTCACTCGCCCATCACGTGAGACTCTGTCTACCTGCTCCAGCCTTTGCACTACAGGCGAGCTCCGTCGAACAGGATCCGACACCGCAGCAGTAGCAGCAACAACTCCACCTGTCTGCTCCAGCCCTTGCACTACGGGCGAGCTCTACTGAACGGGATCCGCCGTCACAGCAGCAGCAGCTACTTCGCCTGGTCCGCCAGCCCTCTGTTTCGACCTCTCTGCCTCCATCTTCCTCCGTATGATGGCCGAAACGAAATCCGACACCTGATTCCAACCGCTTCAGCTCCTCAACATCTCGGGGACCAGGGTATCCGGCGAACACTATCGATCACGCCGTCTCCGGGATCGATCGGTACCGCCCGGCGCCTCTCCTGCTCCCAGGCGTCGCACTCGAATAGTGTATGCCACTGCGCAGCTTCCGCAGTACGTGCACTCGGCGCACGGTGCTATCACCATCCGGTGCAGGTATGTGCCAAAACACCCGACCTGGGTCAGGTGGAAGTTCAGGTTACCGTGCTTCCTACCCGTCCACAGGTCGAGCTCACGAATCAGCCCTCAGGTCCATTCGCCTTTGGAAGAATTGGCGAGTCTATCCTTCCATCTTCGAAGCGTGATCAGCTGAATGCCACGCTTCACCCGGCGTGCTTCCTGACGCGCCCACGCCTTCTTCTGCGCCTTGCAGACCTCAGCCATCTCGTCGACCTTCAGCTCGATAGGTGGTAAGCGCGCCAGCACACCTATCGCCTCCGACGACACGGTGCGATACGCGCTGACGCACCTCATCGCGACTTCCCGCTGGACCCTTTCCATCTCCACTCTTCGGTAGGGGATCTGGATGGTGTCCACAAACTGACACAACGATGTTCACGTACAGTTTCCGCCTCTGCTCCTTCGGTCCGTCCAGGTTCGCCATCAGACGTGACAGCTGCCCGGCCACACGGTGCGCCTTCTCCGCCGCCCTTCAGAAGTGCTCGCGGAACGACAGCTTCCCATAGAACCACAGCCTCAGGTACTTCAGTGCTGGGCATGGCGCGATCTCCACTCCTTTCAGCACAAACGTGGATTGGTCGTACTTGCGGCGCTTCGTGAACAGAACTGCTTTCGTCTTCTGCACCGCCAAGCACAAGCCCGCCGACTCGATTCACTCGGTCAGCAACTCCAACGCCCGGTTGACTCTGCGCGCGACCTCCGCTGTTGTCGCGACTTGGCACACTACCAGCGTGTCATCGGCATAGCAGATGAGTTTCACGCCCAGTGGGACCACCAGCCGCAGAAGTGATAAACGATATGTGAGAAGCAGTACAAAATACAAAAAGTACCCGACGAACGAACGAATCCCCAACTACCTGGTCGACATGTGTGGGTTTTACGACTTAAACTACTAACACATCAATGGACTGCGAATGGTCGACAACATTGGAAAATCGCTAATTACGAGAAATTGAATCAACTAATAACTGAACTGATCAAACCTTGTCGATAATTTTTCATGGGTTCAGGCTTTTAGACGAGCAATCTACAGCTTCCAAATTAACGAAGAAGAATAAAACAAAAAAAACAAAAAAAAAGGAACAAAAAAGAAAATTCGAACTGTTGTCTATGATAACTCTAACCTCCTAGGATGAAACATTTTCTGACTCAACTTTTTTTTAAGTTAAAACCCTATCAGCATACTCTTGTATAATCACTGAACATTCTACTCGTATCTACGCACTTACTCATCCTCTTTGTGTTCACTGAGGCGAAAAGTGAATAGATTTTTTGAGAGTTAAACTGCCGAGTTATGAAATCGCAGCCCACTCTTACCCCAACTAAGTACCCTTACTATCGATCACGGAATTTAAAAAATTAACGTAAAAGCCTCCAAGTTTTTACCAAAATTAATACATTTCTAATTCATCGCACGCTAATGGAAGCGACGATCCCTTCCCGAAACGTGGACATTTTCAATCTGCATTTTCTGCGGTTCACTCATTCTGATTCTGTTTAAGATTAAATCAACAGCCCCACTGCGTTAAGAAATGAAAATTTCAAAGCAAAAGTTTTCTCGCTGGTCGGGCATCTTTGTAAGGAAGAGTACCGTGTCTGTGAAAGAGAAAAGTTTTGACTCGGCGATAAAAGGTCGATGGTACATTTTTAATCACAAAATAGCTTGCTAGTTCACTTATACCGATTACAGAATTAAACATTTATGAGTGCACCAGTTCGTCTATTAAACAGCTCTACTCAAGTGAGAAGAATTTCCGGGCATCATTTAGAGGTAAGTTCAAAATAAAAAGTAAAAAACTGAAAAATCACAAACTCGAAGCTAAAATTTGAGCTTTAAAGTTGTTAATGATCCAATTTAATATTATGATAAAAGAGGAGAGAGGGAGGGAGAGAAAGAGAGTGACCGACATAAATACGAATTACCAAAATCTATAGCCAATTCTAAGAGGTGAAATTTAAGATGATGACTCCCTCCACGACCAGTCTCAACATAATTTTTTTCACAGAAATTCTCCTGAAAAATGAAAACATCTTCCGAGCTTTGCACGCCAATGAGTTTTTTTCAGTGAAATTTGAAGGTCACCACCACAAAATTTACCCCCACCCCCCAACAGAAAAATTTTGGAATCGGTCCTACTGATACCTACATTATCCAAACCGAAATAAAAATTGTGAAAATTCTTCGCATGCCTTCTTCTTCCTCCCCAACCCTTCAGCTGACAATTCCCACTAAGTACCTACGTGTTCTATTCTTATTTTTCCGAATGATACGTTTCGTTTGTTGTATTTTATAATCTTGTCAGAAGAGTTAATACAACAACCGTTACAAAAACATTTGGTCGTGTTTCATCCTCTCGTTTCCATCTCATCTTTTACGAGTATAAAAAAATCCCTCGATATTTCCGCCGAGATTTCAACCCCTTTATGAAGTATTACGATAACAGATGTGTTTTGTCGGCATGGTTTACGAGACTCGGATTTCGTCTCGTCTGTTGTTTTCGCCACCATCGGTATGATTCGTGGTCGGCTAAGAATTTCTGATTGTTAGTCTATATAACACACGATACGTACATACATATAGGCGAGTTAAACATTTGCGGCAAAAATATAGTTAGCGAGAGCTTCAACCTCTATCCACGCAGTAAACAGAATAACTATTTAAGTAATTTTTCGATTTTGAAAGTACAGGAACAGAATTCTAAACGTCTCAATTGTTACAAAAAATAAAATAATAATAAGACACTAAAATGGCTTTCCTATATACTAGATATGGCACGAGTGTAATTCAGTCCACATGAATCATATGAAACAGGAATTCTCGTCTTCGAGTCATGTGTGGGTGATAAAACTGAAAAATAGCACGATATTTGAGATCACCATGTCACAGACAATACCCTTAGGACAGTATTATAACGAAGGGTAATGAATGTGAAACCCTTTTTTCCGCGTTGTATGTTTTAGTTTTCACCATTCATAGTAATGAAGCAGCGCCAAGGGGGCTATAAATTAATAATGGGGGCTGAGTTCGATGTCACTGTCCTCTAAATGTCTAGATTAACCTCGTGATTATCACACAAAATAAAAAAAATTGTTAATCAATTCATGCACAAGTTTCTCGAGCACGGATATGTCTGTTTTACGTATTATGTATCAAATTTATATTTTATAGCAAATCAAAGAATGTTATCTCTCACGTTTTTCAAAAAAAAATTTACGAAACACGAGCTGATTGCTAAACGTCTACACGTAATCTAGGAAACTAATTATTACGGTGCATCTGATGGGTAAATCATGAAGGTATGCGCAAAAATATAACACCATGATTTTCTGAAGTTACTTCAACTTATAAATGAGTAAGATGGTTGAAATCGCCAGATGAAACGCAGACTTTTTCCATTGATCACTAAAGCTACCGAAAAACACTATAAGTTTAGGCAATCTGACGCTATTTTCACTGCGGGCGGTGAACTGAAGCAGACCAAACATAGACGGGGAAATAGAATCGAATGGAAGTAGTGAAATTGGAAGATTGTATGAATATAGGGCTCAATTTCCAGACAGGTTTGATGAAATGACAGCTCAGTGTGAAAATTTGAAATCAAGAATACTCTGCACGATAATCCCCGAGGCATAGCCATGAGCAGCATGGGCCTGGCTCCCTCCCTCCATTTGTTGGAAAAATTGGCAGTAAATAATCTGCAGTTGCAAGTGGTAATTTAGTCCTGTCGACAGTGACCACTGACCACAACCCAGTACCTGGTGAACAAATGAATTCTTTCAGTACGTTTGTTCAACTGACTCATTCCAGAAGTGGCGCACCTCGAAATTGCCTAACGGGAGACAAAGAGGAAGGCTACAGTGAGCCTTCTCTGCCTCCAAACATAACTCATCGCGTGAACCATTTTCTGTTACTGGTTAGAGGAGCCAACTAATCAAGTAATGCGCCAAAGGAATAATTTCGTTCATAAAGTGCAGGATTCGGCCCATTCTTGATTACCATCGACCGCGCTAAATTGAGGGTTAATGCAACAGAGAAACTGAATACTGTCATTAGCATTTATACGAATATTCAATTGAATAAATTAAACAATTGAATATTAAAATCCTTATATCTAATCTTTTGTTGAAGTCAAATTTCGGTCCCCGTGGAGAACAAATCCTAACAGCACGAAGCCCTTGCTCGGCCCACACCATCGAACAGAACAACTTTGTACCATCCTAAAAAAGCGGCTGCAGCTACTGCGGACCCCCTGCAGGGCTCCCCTGCCGTCACCACCTCCCTGCGTCGCCACACGTACCAAGACGAGGAGGTGCGAGGTGAGTGAAGAGGAAGCGCGTCCGGCGGTTGGGAACCTGAAATTTCCAGGTTAGTGCTGGCAGCCACGCTAACCTCGGTCAGTAGGAGATCCCATAGTGGCCCTTGCAGGACAGCGCGCACCGGAAGCGGAAGGCGAAATGGGGGCTGGGTCGGCCTTAAAGCGTCCCTTCGGCGACTGATGCGATACTCGAAAGGGTAGTTTCCGAGGCAGGGGTGCAGTGTCTTACGGACCACTTTGGCATACGTCCCACCAAACCACTCCTCGAAATAAAAAAACTAGCAGTTAGACTTCTGAAAAAATTGAGTATCTATTTTTACCTTAAAAGCTGGACACCCTCCCTCAAGCTTTCTAATATACCTTCACTACAATGCTGAAGAATCGTGGTCAATAAATAATCTATTGAATTGATTGTTGGAAGGGGCTGGATTTACGCAGCAAGTGTACCCGAAATCAAACAATGTTTATATTGAAATTATTGACTTTTCGTGGTTTAAATGCCTCTTTATAATGACCTGCCAAATAAATCAAAGGATCGTACGTTTTCTATTCGATTTCAATCATCTAAAAAGTAATAACGGGTACTTTTATAAAAATTTAAATTTCGCAACAATTTTTTAAAATCCGGGACCTCGGAGATTGTTGGATAAATCTGCCCAGAGGAATAATAGGGAAAAATTTTTCGGAGGGCGGGGGGGAGATAATATAGGTCTTTTTGAAAGTTTCCATTTGGTGAGGAATAACACAGTTAATATGCTGTTTTGAATTTGGTCAATATTTTCAGTCTGTACAGAAGAAATGAAAAAGAAACTATCCCTAGAGAAGACACGGACAGCTCACATGATAGATCGAGATGGCAGCAAGATTTACGACCGCAAAAAAATCGACAGAATAGCTTTAGAGTATTCGATGCTAGAAGAGTGCACAGCTATGCACGCACGCTAACTTGACCCCGGGACACCACACCCCCTATTCCGAAAATGCCCCGAATGGGCCTGCGTCAGAATAGGGAGGGGGTAGCTTTAGAGTATTACTCCAAGTTACACAATGATAGGGAGGATCCAGAGAACACAAATGGAACTAAATCTGAAAGAAATGATGGACCCGAATTCTCTTTCTTGCATACAGCAATTGAGAGAGCAACAAAAACTTTGAACACTAAAGAGATGTCATCAGATTTTATGACAAATGAGCACACAAAAACTGAAAGCAGTATTCTAAGTAAATTCAATGTAACTCTTTAATAAAATTCTAAAGAAAGAAACTATACCGACTTCATGGAATAAGTCGAACATTATTTTAATATTCCAAAAAGGAAATGTGATGCGATCTACGGAACCCTAGGTTAAGTCGGAAGACAAAATGTTACGAAAACAGCGTTCATCTCAAAACTTGTCGTGAAAACTGAGCTCTCCGGCCCGGTTGGCCCGCGGAGGAGGCAATTCGGCCGGTGGATAACGGGACCCAGCGGTTCCGGAGGGACCGGAACGCCTCGTAACTGGCCGAGGACCGTGCCTCGTCGCGAGTCGACATGTTGTTTTGAAATTCGGGGACGGCACAATTAGACTGATTCGCGGCACAGAAAGACACAAACTGCGGGGATAATTAAATGTATTAAGGAATTCAAATTTACACGAACGCACTTAGCAAAAAACAAAAACAACGGGGGGAATTTCGGACGAGGTTCACACTATGCACAGAAAAGTAAGAGGGGGGTAAATATGTATATACAAAAATGTTTCGATTACTACGTTAGTTACACTGTACGGCGCGGCGGTGCCTAAGATTACGCAAAAACGTTTTTAGGTGCGAGAAATCGACGCGGAGTAAGTGTTAATGCGGCGGGACGGCGGCGCGGCGGTACGCGGTGCTCGCGTCGGCGGTACAGGTTCGGGTGACCGTGCGGCCTAACTAGTTCACGGGTTCGTAACTCCGACTAAGGGATGCCTAGTGCGGGAAAAAGGGGGCGTGGAGCGGAGCAGCTTAACCGAGGGGAAGGGAGGTCGGGAAGGTTTCAGAAGGGGGCCACGGTGTACTTGCTACTTATGCAGTAGCAAGTAAAGCCGGATCG